>CM069312.1:35947500-36492500 GCA_035609425.1 Epinephelus awoara
GGCTGTTCCATCAGTGCATAAGTGCATGTGAATGGTTCCTCAGTAGCAAGTGGCAACATGTATGGTAGCCTCAGCCACCAGTGTGTGACTTTGTGTATGAATGGTTGAATGTGACGTGTAGTGTGAAAGTACTTTGAGAGGTTGGAAGAAGAGAAGTGTTATATAAGACAAGTGGAGTCCATTTACCATGTAAACCTTATATAATGACATTGTATCAAGACTCTCCAAAATAATCCTATCAAAGCTAAAATGCCATGAATGTTATCAGACCTCACAAACACATCTGCTCAATGTATGTGCCCCCCAGTGGTAATGCGGCCCGAGCTGCAGCTTGTATTGCAGATTGTGTCCACAATCAACTCTAGCGCACTCCTGGGGCCCCGGTGTTTATTCTGGGTGATTTTAATCAATGTAAACTGGAACTTTCCCTCCCCGGATTTGAAAAATATGTCAAGTGTGGCACCCGTGATAATAGAGTGCTGGACAAATGTTATGGGAATATAAGAAATGCATGCAGTGCCAGACCAAGCCCCCTCTGTCAATCTCAGACCACAACACAGTCCATCTGATACCCACCTATAAGACTGTCTTAAAGAGCAGTAAACCATTAACCAAGACAGTGACTGTATGGTCAAATGACAGTATAGAGACTCTGAAGGGCTCGTTCCTCTGTTCAGACTAGGACATTTTTCATGGTTTGGGTACTGATGAAGAGTACAGAGTATAATAAATTCTGTGTGGATTGTGTGGCTACTAAAAAGGTTATCACATTCTATCCTAACAACAAGCCAAACATCACCAGAGAATTAAAGGATTGTATTAACCAGAAAAAAAATCATTTAGGAATCATGACTGGATGGGGTTAAAATCAGTGCAAAAGGAGCTAAATCAGTTGTTAAGGGAGGCAAGAAGGAAGCACTGGGATATCATTGAACAGAACTTTGCCTCTATGGATTCTAAAAAACTCTGGGTCTCCATTAAAGCTGCTACCAACATGCCAACACACAGAAAGTGCCTCATAACATGTGATGAGCTGAGTAAAGCAAATGAACTCAATGATTTCTTTCTCAGGTTTGACACACAGGACTTCTCTTTGGAATGCAATAATTTACTACAGCCATTACATCTGCTGACCTTGGTTCAAGGTTAGTAGTTGATCCCCTCAAAATTCAGTCACTTTTCAGCCACGTATGCAAAAAGAAATCTGCATGCCCCCCGTAGGTCGCATCTCAGATTTTCTCTTGAAGACCTTTGCAGCAGAGCTAACCCCAGCTTGGTGTCCTGTGTTTCAGAAGTCTGCAGATTCTCATTCGGTCCCGGCCCTCTGGAGAAAATCTACCATTATTCCCATTCCAAAGAAACCCTGTCCCACAGAAAACAATGATTTTAGACCAGTGGCTTTAACTTCTGTTGTCATGAAATGCTTCGGAAAAATACATGGTATCCATGCTGAAATCTGAAGTAAATTCTGAACTAGATCCATTCCACTTTGCTTATAGACAGGGGAGGAGCACAGATGATGCAATTAATAGCATCACCCACCTGACTCTTAAGCACCTGAAGGATCCCAAAGCCTATGCACGCCTTTTGTTAATTGATTTTAGCTCTGCTTTTAATACATTGCAGCCTCATCTGCCTTTACAGAAAATTATTCAGATGAATGTTAATCCTTTTATTATTAAGTGGTTTTATCCTTTTTTAACAGACAGAACCCAAAATGTCAGGATCAATGACTCACTCTCCCAATCCAAATGCATTAGTACAGGTGCACCTCAGGGCTGTGTAAGCTCACCAGTCCTGTTCACCCTTTACACAAATGGCTGCACCAATAACCTGTTTTTTTAATTTTCTGACGACACTGCCACACTTAACAGTAAGCCAAATGATGAAACTTTGTTGACATTAACATAACCAGAAATACCAGCAGGTTTGTTGGTAAAAGTTTAGAACAGCTGACTAGAAAAGACTTTTAATGTAGCACAAGGTCATAAGAACTCCACTAAGTTCACCAGCTAGTCTCTAACTATGTCTGTCACAGATGCCTGGTGTGGCTGAATATAAGTTGTGGGCCTGAGAGCTAAAAAATGAGTTGGAACTCATTACAAAGCTCTCTTAAGCAGAGGGAAGCGGCAGAGTCAGGTGACAATTCTTCAGGTTTTTACATTGTCATCTTCATTGTTATAAAAAACAATGATAAATTGCTTTAAATAATTAGTATTTATTTAAATCTGTCTGCCTCTTTATCTTAAAAATGACCACTAGGGCTGTCCAAAATCAGACATTTTCAAATAGCAGTGTAAATTTAATGTTGTGATTTTTAAGATGAACAAATAGCTATGACACAGCTAAAATACATCAGCCTTCAATATGATATCCTATTTCAGTTACATTTAACAATCTCCAAGTTTATTTTGGGTTTTTTCTCCAACTGTTTTTACCTTTTTTCCCCTTGACACATCTCAGAAGTCTGAACCTTCAATTAGCTGTTTAAAACCACATTTGTGTGTGCACTGTGCCTCAACCTTATAAAAATGTTAGTTTGGTTTTTGGAGAGGAGCTCTCCCTACTGGATTAAAGGCTATAAGCAAAATATTCTGTCAGAATATTGTCTCACAATAAACTCAATTCTCACTTAAATGAATGAATATATTTATCTGCAACTTCTAAGAGCAGTTTTTTGCTTCTATGCCCTGTTATCTTCTAACTTTCCAGCACATGTGCTTTGTATAAGCATGCGTTTGAAGAATGACTTGATTTTGCAATTGGATGCAAATTGTGTAGACTGTGGGCACATCCTGCCATATGGCTGGCATGTGTACACACAAACACACATGTGGCAGCCTATAAACATGTATATAAAGGCTGTCTGCCAATTTTCCATGATGCTAAATAAACACTCACAGGAAGTTGATTTCAGCTCCCTCCTCATCAAACAGGCTGCTTCAATAGGAGAGGTAGAGGCTGTCATATCAAAGTGACCTCCACACATCTTTCACTTGTTTATCAAACAGTTTCCTTCTCAACAACATGAGCGGTATTTTCAATGACATATACAGACAAAAGCTTCTCAGTCTGAGGGAATAATTAGGAGCTGGGAATCTGAACGTTCCATTTATCAGCTAACTGAAGGAAATCGGAGATTGCACTCTTTTTTTTTAGTGGCAATGCAAACTTCAACAAAAGAAAGAATGCCCCTGAAACTGTACACTGACTTATACTGTGTTTCAGTTATTTCATGTTAGATATATTGGGGGCTTGGTATCATTTGAAATGTTTATATAAAAATACCAGTACAATACACATACATACAAAAAAAAATTTCAATACCAACTATGAGGAACAAAAATATTATTTTTTTTCATCATGTGAGAAAGTGATGTCAACATTCATCCTTCATACTGTGACTCAACCCCTGAAAATAGTGCATGTGCTTTGTGATGTGCTGAGCTTAGCAGTGCTGGGAGCGGACAGTCGATCTGTCATGCAATGCTGCTAAGTGCTGTGAGATGGAGGACTGCAGGCAACAGGAAATGTGATTATGAAGGTCAACGCGGTTGTGTCTAAGGGGACAAAATTCCACAGAAAGCAGAAGAGGAAACTCCAGATGTTTCATTTGGATCTCATGTACATCAGATGTTTCCTTCTGAAAGAACTTAATATGTTTTATAGGTGACACTCATAAAGGACTGCACCATAGCATGTGTGGCTCAATACTAGTGCTGCACTACATTATATTAGGGGGGCACGGGCCTGACCTGACATAGTTATTGTTATGGGCAGTGTGTAAATGACCATCAACAGACTGCTATTACGCACAGTCAAACAAGCTGCTCGCACAGCAGCGCAGCACAGCACTGTACACACAGCGGAGCGGAGCCTGTGTTGTGTTCAGGCGTTGTCACGAAAATGAAAAATTCCAGCATGTGAAATGGCCATTGCACAACACAACAGCATGTCATGTGGGCTGTACCCCAGCAAAATTTTGTTCAATTTTTAATTTGTTATTACATAGTTTGTTATGGAGTCCGTGATTTCTCTGCATCTCTTTGAGGTCTTGTCGTTTGGTGTGACATTTACGAATGTATGCGTAATTGTGCTTTGTTGTTATTTTATGAGGCTCTAGCGGCTTTCAGTTGTCTCTTTGTCTTTAATGTTACTTAGTTTGGCTTTCTCTCGCATGCAGTCTTTGTACTTTTCTCTGTGCTGTCTCAAGTGCTGATATAGACTGGTCGTGTTGCCGCGGGACGTGGCGACTTTAACTTTTAAAGTTTTACACAGGACGTCTCTCTGGTCAACATCACTGTACCTCAATCCAAAGTATCGCCATATAATAGGCGTTCATGCCTGTTCAGCCTGTCATCTTGCACTGGTGACATCATTTGGAGCCAGTGTCTGGCTAAATCCAAATGTCCATCCTCTGTACTTGGGGACTGAGCCCTTGTGGACTTCAATTGTACATAGTGTGTCATATTTACTGTCATCACGTAAAGTTTGCCAGGGCAGAGGCTGCAAGCTGCTAATAGACAGCCCTCAAGACTGTTATACTTGTTGCCATGGAAACGTTCAACTGTTGCTGCTGTCATATGCATATGTCATAAGTTGATGAACAGTGCCTCCTCACCTGTCCCTGCATATAACAAGATAAAAATCCCATGTAGAGCCTTTTTTATACAAAAATGTATAAGGCTAAAAGTTAATTTATACTTCTGCGTTGAATCGACGCCGTAACCTATGCCGTAGCCTGTGCCGTAGCCTGACGTGCACCTCTCCAGAATTGTAACTACACATCGTAGTGACGCAGACCTCCTGTCTGTTTCTGTATACTGACACCTTTCCCTCAGTGGAAACAAAGCTTGTATTTACTTGTATTCCACAGATGAGAAACAATAAATTGTGAAGACAGTAAAGCCTCCACTAAAATAGCATTTTAAGTCTTGTGTGTGATCTATCCTTTAGAGATGTATACTTTGGGATTTATCCTGGCTTCATATGAACAGAGGAAATGTCCGCCCGTCACTAGGCTAATTTATACAATGTAAAATGCCATAGGCTTGTGCTAATAACGTTATCATGTTGTATTTACTTGGAAAATGTGTTTTCCAAAGGTGCGGACCCTGCTCCCAGCTAGCTCCGGTTTGTTATTCAGGTTAAAGTGGAAAGAAGCAGTGGGTCTGTAGGGCAGCTGAGTTTAGTGGAGCCTGAGGAGGAAGCACCTGTTAGCCCTGGTTTCACTACAGGCAGATTCACTCGCTACAGGGGCGAGAAAATAAAGCCTGAACAGCCAATCAAAGTGATCTCTCTCACCGACAAGCTCTGCCGCCAATTCAACATGCTCAAGGGCAGCTGCCATACCTTGGAATTAGGAGAGAAAAAAAGAGAGAGGTTCTGTAGTCATCTTACTCCAGGCGCACTGGCTGGTTGTTTTTATTGTATTGCACTTAAGTAGGTCAGTGATATGCTCATCAGTGAATATGAGTGTTAATGAATCAAATTGTTTGCCACTTCGCTCCTCCGCAAGTTATGAGTTATGAGTTACAGTATATTTCCAAATAGACGCCCAGTACCCAATAGCCACCGGGGGTTTGACTCCATTTTGCGTATTAAACGCTGGTCCGATTAAACGCCCGGGCAATTATTTCCTCATTCATTGCCTTATGGCTGTCCCTCCTTCTGGGACCACTTTTATGCACGGGTTGGTGGTGAAGTGGTACACATGTGCTACGGATGGACGGACAGACGGACAGAAAGCCACGTATGTCAGCCTGAATTACTCACGTGCGTCCCCGGTGAAAATCGCTGACATGCATGGGGAATACAGCTTCTACAGGCTCGCCATAGCTTACTGTCAGGACTCAGGGACCAGAATTCAGGATGGCGGACCATCGGGATGGCAATATTTCGGTGTGACGGCCTGTAACTGTTGGTTAAATGGACCGTTCGGTTGCTATTCAGATAACTGGGGCTTTACTGGTATAATGCAATAGCACCACCCAGCGGTGAAACCCGTGTACACAAAAAATTGACCCACTCTAAATGTTTAGAGATTTTTGTACATGAACTCACCCCTACATTATACAGTATTTTTGTACTAAAAACATACTGGACAGGAACTGTAACCAAATAACGGCCTGGTGCAGATCGGTGCAACAAAAATAAAAAATAAAAGCCTTGACCAAATAGCCCCTGGTTCTTTTAAATGCCTGCGGTCAAAATCGATTTTGTGTAATAAACGCCCGGGCTACTATTTGGAAAAATACGGTATCTATGTGTTGTAAAAGCATTTTGCTCTACTGCTGTAGACAGCCTGTCTAAATGATGTCTTGAAGCCCGTCTGATTGTACATGGGGATTTTTTCTACATGTCGGCATGTTAAGCTTGTATTTTCGGTCTCTGGAGACACTCCAATAAATTCGCCTATACAGTATTGTACCAAATTGGCCTTTGTTTTACTGTGTTTCATACACCGGACCCCTTGGTTATCTGCTAGACATGAGCTTGTAATTAACTTATTTTCTTTTTTTTTTCTGTGAAGTTAAACACATGACTAATGATAATTAAGCATCCGCTCGCTGTCCGTGGTGCTTAAATATATGCCGAAATAGGTCCAATGTTTTCAATGCCCTCACCAAGTCGTGCATTACATGCAGACATGAGGTATTCTGAATGTGAGAAACAGCTTCATGTCCTCTGAAACAGTTTTCAATAGCATAGTATGTACTTCTGACAGCTCAAAGACCAAAGTGAAGTTTTATATAAGCTCATATTTTTGAAACTCCATCATCAGTAGCTCTGTGACGTCATGTCATATTGCCATACCTTAGCTTTTGCTGAAACGACGCCCCTGATTCATATCAAATGGAGGATAACCCATGAACATAAACTACAGATCACCTGTAAAGCATTTTAATAAATTAATCATAATTAAAACAACTGAAGACTGAAAACAAACTGATATATGGGTCTGATCACTTTTTTAATGAATTGACATCATTCCTGACAGGATGTAAGTGTCTGTGACTTCCTGTATGGACTGAAGGCTGCTGGAAACTGTCGGGAAACTGTCGGACTTCGCGGCAGCTTTTGGTCACCATCCCCCCGCTATGGCCGCCTGTTCTCGTCTAAATTTCAGGTGAGGCGCAGTTCATCTCGAACGAGCCTATTGTCTATGGTCTATGGATCAAGGGGAGCACTTCTTCCTACATGCTCAAAATCGTAGGTGCTGATTGGCCGAAGAGGAGTCCTGTGTATCTGCACTCGATTGCTCTTCCTTCATCCTTAAACTACCCGAATGTCTGTCACAGTAAATTGAAATTGAATTTTGAATTGTGAGAACTGAATGTGAAGATATATAGAAATAAATTCAATTTCAAATTATACTAATCAGATTCAGTTTTCCAATGCAATTATTCAAATTATCAATACAATTTCAAATTATGTGATTCAAATTATTCAAGTTTAGTATTTCAAATTCAAATATAAATGATTCAAAATCAGTTTCTGGTGGCACATATTTCAGCCCATAGTAGGCTCCTTGCGTAGGGTCTATATACCGGGACCGGAAACCCTCTTGCTGAGAGGTGGCAATGCTGACCACTGCACCACAAGCAGAACCCTCCTCCTTCCCTGGTTCAGGGGGTTTGTGCTGTGCAACTATGCGTGTGCTGCTTGCTTAGCTGCTATAGAGAATCTCTCCCAGCGTGCTGTTTTACTGGCCTAATGCCAGCGAGCAACAATTTTTGTTAAACTAACTAGGTACATCTAACAAGAACTGATCCGTTTTCACTGCTGCACCTTCCACCAAGTGTTCCATCTGAGGAACTGATATCATTCAGTAATACAATCAAAGATATGAACAGTTAGCCTGAGTGCTGATTTGCCATCAGTGATCTCTGTACTCACGGCCACTAGCCCACATAATGATGAACATACTGACTAAACAGGACACCAGTCACTCCAAGCTGCCGTTTCATGACATTCAGGCCTACACTCAACTGTGCACAGTATTTTTTCAGATTCTCAGCTTCTTAGTACACAATAAAGCTGCATTCCACAAGAAAAATAAGCCTCTTTCATGAGCAACATTTCTCAGCCCCCAACAAAGCTGCATCAATTATTATTATTATTATTATTACACTACCAACCTAATGATAGATGACTGTCAAAACATATCGTTAGCAGTTTGGAGATATGTAGCAGGGCTACAGACAAACTTTTTATAGTAGGAGCGCTGTAGCCCCTAACTGAAAATTTTTAGGAGCACAAGCAGAAAATTTAGGAGCTAACCTGAAATTGTCCTGGTAGACAATTATTCACATTTTTGGCCATTTTAATTGTATCATAAACTAAATGTAGTATACTGTATATTAACACCGGACTATTTTAATTATTCAAGTATTAAACGTCACAGAGACTGGTGGTCAGTCAGACAATATATTTAGCCTGTTTAGTTGAGGAGACAGTTCTGCTCTGCAGCAGCAAACTGATATGATGCTGATTTACATGAGAATTCATGTAAAATGAAGGTTGAACCTTGAACATAAATTATAGAAAGCCTGTAAAGCATTTTAATAAATTAATCTGTCATTAATTAAAACAACTGGAGACTGAGAACAAGCTGATATATGAGTCTGATAATATTTTAACAATTGTAAAGTATGTATGTAATGCCCAATTTACTGAGTTACAGACCTGTCCTTATTTACGAACATTTCTGTTTTTGATTGCGTGTAGCCTGTTATATAGAGATATATGAATTCTGTTCTGTCACAAAAAAGGCATGGGATTTATAGCTTGTTACCTGCAGGTACAGATGAGTAGGCACTATTTATCCATATATATGACATATATAAATATGACAACAGCAATAGTAGAGCATTTCCATGACAACAAGTAAAACAGTCTTGAGGGCTGTCTATTATCGCTTGCAGTCTCTGCCCCCGCAGACTTTACGTGATGGCAGTAAATACGTCACACTACGTACAACTGAAGTCCGTGAGGGCTAAGTCTGCAAATTCAGGGGGTGGACATTTGGATTAAGCCTCCCACCTGACTGCAGCAGGTGTTGTCACCGCCTTGTGCTGCAGCCGCCTGCCACTTTCCAGGCCAGGCGCAGTTCATCTCGGACGAGCCTACTGATGAGTGTAGATGGCATGATCCTCACAGTTAACTGATCATTCACTCTCGGACTCTCCTCCTTCTCACACATATTAGCCTGAACTGGCGGACTCACTCCTTCATTGAATAACATGAAAAAAGAAAAACGCCCGCAAATTTGTGGGTCGCAAACAAGCAGGTAGATGTAAAAAATACACGAACTGACTCAAAAAATGGCTGCAAAATGCAACCATTTGGTCGCAGTATGAAGCCCTGCATAGGCATTTCCTGTTTCTATATAGTATCAAACAACTCTCCTCCTTTTTAGTCAACAGGCTTAACTAAACTGACATACTGACATGTTTTTTGGGTTCTAAATCCCCAACAAGTTTCAAGAACCAAAAGGTAAGAAATATAAATAAAATAAAAAAGGCACCCACAAAAGGCATTGATATCTAGTTGATATAAATCCACCAAGTTACTACCTGAGCTCTGAGAACACTGCAACATCACAAAGCGAGACAGGCCAAGAAACATAAGAGATCAGATGATCAGACTGTTAGGAAACTTTTTATGGATATATGAACATTCAAACTTTAACATTCATATCTGTATAACTGTACCTATACTTAAGGTAATGGGGGAAAAACAAACTCCCATTTACTCCCAGTTCACCGACAAGTTATTCCCAGTTGAACTACTGTACATGTTAGCCTGTACAAACGGTCTCAGGGGGTGGGTGGGGTTGTTGTGCTATTTCTGACATCAGGCTCTGTGACGCACTAGGATGTTGGGATAAGAAGGCCAGGTCCTTGGCAGACAGAGAGCACAAACTCACACACAGAGGTTTATGAGCTATTGCACGTGTGTGTGTGTGTGTGTGTGTGTGTGTGTGTGTGTGTGTGTGTGTGTGTGTGTGTGTGTGTGTGTGTGTGTGTGTGTGCGTGCATGCGCGTGCGTGCGTGCGTGCATGTGTTACAACAGCTGTAAGGCCATCAGTCATGGCTTATGCTGAGACAAAAGGACTCCCTCTCCTGTCAAAGGCCACACCAGAAGTCCAGGGTGTCCTCTGCTTCCTGTTTCTGTGTACAATCTGTGCCGCAAACAGAGAAGGGAGAGGGCAAGGTGGAACGGGGGGGAGGGGGAGATTTGCTCAGGAAAAGAAAAAAAAGGAAAACCTGTAACACTCAAACAGCAGTCCAACTCTGTAAGCTCACAACATCTCCTGTAAAGCGCAGCACACTGAACAGCTGTACCTCCAGGGCCTGAATTTCAATTCTGTATTGCTGGAATTCCACATAATTTCACTGATTCCTCTACATTCACTATTTATGATTCGATATGCACCCATTCTGAAATTCTGGGCCGATACCAATACCTATGTTTAAAATAACAATTGTTGTTTTTGTTGTAGCTTATTCCCTCTTATTTGTGCCAGGGAAACAAAGAAATCTTCATTAAAATTACTGAACTTTTAAGAAGTAATTTAGCCCTTCATTCACCTTTAAGCACAAATTTAAATCATACACATTTATGAAACAACCCTTGACATAAGCTTTAACCCTTTTACAATAAAAAATACATTTTACAAGATTACATTTAAACACATCATGAAAATGCTATAATCATAATAACTATTTTTTACTACTATTTTTACTAAATTGTTACAAATGTATATATATATATATATATATATATATATATATATATATATATATATACACACATATATATATATAAATACACACACACACACACATATATATGTGGGCCATGTAGCTTTGGATTTTTTTCTTCCTCATTAATAAAACCCTTCATTTAAAAACTGCATTTTGTGTTTACTTGTGTTATCTTGTCTTTGATCTGAAACATTTAAGTGTGGAAAACATGCAAAAAAGTAAGAAATCAGGAAGGGGGCAAACACTTTTTCACACCACTGTATACACACAGGCCCAAAATACACACACACACATGCACAAGCAGGACCTTTTACATGCATTAAATGGAGATATGTCAGAGTGAGGGGGCTGGCCATGGACAGGCGCTCCTAGCGGTTGGGGGTTAGGTGCCTTGCTCAAGGGCGCCTTGGTAGTGCCCAGGAGGTGAACTGGCACCTCTCCGGCTACCAATCCACACTCCATGTTTTGGTCTGGGCAGGGACTTGAACCGGCAACCCTCTGGTTCCCAAGCCAAGTCCCCATGGATTGAGCTACTGCCCCCTCTCTCTGAGATGACATGTGATTAACCAAAGTCTCCCATCACAGGTTAGATTTTCTAATGTCTGACATCAGAGCCACAATGAGGAGTCTAGTTTTCTCTCAGAAAACTTGAATTACAAAATGCTATAAAGTCATTATGGGATTTTTGCCCAGTATTGCCAAAATGAAACTGCCTATCCCAACTTCAATTACTTCAAATGTAGAGGGCATGCTACAATGATGCCTTTACAAACACAGTGGAGCTGCTACACTGGAGCCACACTGAGGGTGGCATCAATATTTCAGCACAGCCTGTTTATGCTTGGCTGCTCCGGACTGAATAAATCTGCCCTGTCACTGTTCCCCATCTGACTCGCCAATATTGACCTACAGCACACTGCCGCTGTTGTGGCTGCTGCCCCCTGATCAAGGGCCCAATACACCAGGAGAGTGACAGATTCCTGCCTGCCACTAATGTCCCATCCCACCAAATACATCCAACTGTCTACTTGTGGAGCTCACCATTGTTGCCCCTATTAGGTTACATGATAAACATTAAGTGTTCAGCAGTCATCAGGCAAACACAGCGGCACTTGGTCTCTTTAAGTGCCCTGACAGCACACTGAACCTCATTGATTGTTGTGAAAAAGTCCATGGGCAACAGTCAACTGGTACAGTGGAATTTCCATTCCACATTTCGATCTGGGCATACGGTACAAAGAGGGAAACTCTTCACTGTTAGAGAGGATACTGTGGAAACATCAGGGTCACCATGACCTTCAAATCACCACAAAACCCCCGAATTTCAAAGTCCAACGGCTATTTCCCAGATACTGAGCCAAACAGTGCTGCCTCTATGAATGTGAGCCAACCACAGCAGCTAATTAAATCCTGCTGTCTATCAGTTAATCATGCATATCTGCTAGCAGCAGTAATTTGGTGGTGATGAAACAGGCTGGACTCCTGATACTATACTACATATTTGCCATGAAGACCCAACATATTCTGAGTAGGGAACACAATAGGAGCCCTCTTTAATCACCCTTGAAAAAATATGAGACCAGCTTTTCAGCACAAACTACTTGATCACTGGATATGGGAACAGCTCATCAGCTGCCTCAGAGATTAGGGAAGAGGAAAGGGAGATTGCTTTTCACCATTTTCATTTATTATACAACTGACTGGAGGCAGTGATCTTGGACAAAAGCATCCTGCTTATGTTGACAGACATACTGGACAATCTTGTATCACTCCAAAACCCAGCCCGTACCCACGTCTTTAAGACCTGACCCACCTAAACCCTTCACTACTTAACTTGACTCAAGTCTCTAGACTGGACATATGCAACCATTTTTAGTGAGCATGTTAAAATTTCAAGCGGTTGCATTAATACGAGTGCATGATGCAGACTGAAGTCTCCGATATCCACAAAGTGACAGCTGACTCTTAAGCAGGTTGAATGTGCATTCGTCGGTCCGCATTTTCAATCTCTACCATCATATAGATAGATAGATAGATAGATAGATAGATAGATAGATAGATAGATAGATAGATAGATAGATAGATAGATAGATAGATAGATAGATAGATAGATAGATAGATAGATAGATAGATAGATAGATAGATAGATAGATAGATAGATAGATAGATAGATGTGTGTAGATTCTCTGCTAGACTAATTGCAATGTAAAACTGCTTCAGCTAATAATGAGTGACTAGCCTTGACAGTTATCATTGGGCAGAATTTTATAGTTTTGTGAAATGATCTTGTTTTGAGGCTGTTAGGAGAAGTTTGCCTTGAGAGCTTTAAGCCAGATAGTTCTTAAGTTTTAGGGAAAAAGATCAGCATTTGGGTTAAAATGTTAAGTTTTTTCCAGAGCGGTTCCAGAACGGTCTTTCTGACAGGAAACCATGTTGTTTTATGTGTGTTATTTGAGTCAGTATAAAGAAAACGTAACTGCACTTAAGCAGCTGAAATGATTTACATTAGTTCTGTGTTGTTTTTATCTTTTTCACATGTCTAAAATAAATATATGTGACATTTAAAAATCAAATAAAAACATGGAAAACAGCAGCTATGCTAACTTTGTACAGTTTTGTATATAAAGATTTAAAATCAACAACTAAAGAAAAATTAACACATCTAAAGTCAGCTTCACTGTTGTAGATGTTTTTTAAAATAAACCAACCAAAATTATTTATTAGTTATTTTCGTCTATTGGCAGCAGGGCAAGGGAAAAATATACAAGGGCCCGGTAAAACTGTGATCCACTGTTTCCCGGGCCCCAGGGAGCAAAAAATCTTATACTGGACACTGTAAACAGAATCCTGCATCCTACAGTGTTTGATTGGAGATCCTATTTGACTTAATCCTGTACATGAAAACTACATACAGTATATCAAAAGGAGGAGACTGGTGTTGTCCTTGACCTTGACATCCCAAGATCTGTATATCTGTGTTCCAGGAATCAGGCTCACTGAGTTATTTGGATAATCTAACTGAGAAAAATCCACAAAACATATTCAGTTCTTGATAACTGAATAAACCTTATAACTGGCCCAGGTCAGGTACAACTTACACACGAGTGCTGGCTGTGTTTTATGACTCTCAATACAGGAACACCATGCATGATCTATTATGTGTTACATTACATCCTGTGTGTATCGATAGACTAAGTGGTCATACCATTTCCAATGGTAACTGTATGGCCCAGGGCAACAAATGTCTTTCTAGATTTGTATGCAAGTGAGCATGTATGGCACCACATACACTAATGAGAGCCCAACCTTGGCTGAAAATCATTTGAATCATTTAAAACCTTTAAAAAATCCAAATATTGGGAGGTTTTTGCTTTTTATGTACACATTTTTGACAAGGACCCATTAAATTTGGTTATTTATGAGTTGTGACAAAGGCAGCATATTTTCCAGCTGAGCAATAAAATCTGTATCAATTGGGCAATATGGATAAACCTTCTACAACACAATAGGCTTTTTTTTTTTAATCATAGCAACATATAAAATGTGAGCTGCTGCACCAGTTGGGCTCTAAATGTTAATAACTAAGTACATACCATCTACACACTTTACCATGCAGCAGTGACCTGACTTTCCATTGTGCTGGTATTTAAATACTGCAGGGACTTAAACCTGAGTTCTGAAGACAGTCTGGATGGTCCTGTATTTCAGAGTACATTGTGATGGCTGATATGTACAATTATTTAATTGTAAGCCAGACCATTTTTTTGAGTCATATCTCACTCTGGAATGTTAACATGGCATTCCGCATGATGGCCTTCCCTTGAACAGCCTGATATTTTAGCTCACTAATTTGATAAACCTTTAAACAAGGTCAGTAGAATCACCAGTACTTTTTTGACAACCATAATATTTACTAACAAAAAACAGTTCTTACGGTGGTTTAAACCCTGGACAGTGGGCTAGTCATCGCTTTTCTATGTCACTTCAATATCCTGACAATGGTACATGGAAATGGACTTTATTTATTTAACCCTTATTTATCCTGGAAAACCCATTGAGACCAAGGTCTCATTTTAAATGGTGCTCTGGTTACAATACATTTTACAATCATGGAACAATACAAAGAATAAAGCAATAAAAATGATTTCAATAAAAAAAAAAAAAAATCAGCAAAAAAAAGACAGTAAAACATCAGTACTTAAAACATTAACATACCTCAACATCACTCATGACAGATTTTTGAGTATGCTCAAGGAGACAAGGGCATTTAGTTTAGCAGTCTCCTGGAACTTATTCAAGGCGCTAGGCACACAATAGCTAAAGGCAGTTTTTCCCAGTTCAAATTTAACTTGTGGCACCTCAAGGACTAACCAATCCTGAGATATTGTCTGATAGAGATTAGGGCGCCATTCAGTGAGCAATGTCAAGTAATTGGGCAGCTTAATACACTATACACTGACTTGCATTTATATAGTGCTTTTCCAGTCTCCTGACCACTCAAAGGGCATTAACACTACATGCCAAATCCACCCATTTACACAAATGTGGCCCGCAACGAGAAACCCAGCAACAAGTCGGCCCGGCACAAGTCGGAAAAATTTTTTTTATTTTTTTTTTAGAAATTATTGATTTTCGTTTTTTTGCAGAACGTGTAAGTTGAAATCATGAAGAAGCCACTCCATGTTTCAAATAACAGTATTGGTGGCCTTAAAGCCATAAACTTTGTATTTGAATTTGGGTTGTTTTAGAGGAAATGCTCTGATCCTAGTTGGGGGTGCGGCGATACAACAGTAAATTTGCATACTGGCTTTCTTTGGCTATTCATGTACTGTTGTTCTTTTTTCAGCCAATCAGCTGAACCACATGGCTACTTATGCAGCCAGCCACTCCTGCATATTAAGTAGGCTGCATGTATTTTCATCATTGAATGAAGATGGACCAGGAAAAACGCATAGCAGAAGAGCTAAGAGTTATGCCGACGCCGATCTGACTTCTGATTCTGAACCCGAACTAGAAGATAAAACTGACGAAATCGACGAGAGCAACTGCATTACACTGGAGAACATCCCTAATCTACAGCTGACCTTAGCCGAAGATGAAGATGACGAAGAATCCCTCGGCCTCGCAGCAGAGGAGCTGGAGCGTAAGATATCAGAAGCTATATCTACGGTAACATTTGAAGGGGATAGAGACAGAGAAATGGAGAAGATCCGTAACTTCTGAGATGACTACATCCACCAAAAGAAAGAACCCCCGAACCACATATTTCATCAGAGGCAATGAAGTCAGCAGGAATACTTTTCAGTTTCTTATGGGGCGAGTTTTCATTAACGTCCAAGTTATCTACGTTACGTTAGTGTTCATTCGAAGTCACATACAGGGATCACAGACTGTTTTTTCATACACTTACACTATTATTAGCTAGCTCAGTACTGTCGGTTTAAAATGAAAATGATATGCACATCGAAACTAAGCTGTAATCGGAGGTTTATTAAGGGTAATGTGAGCATCTGCTATTAATTTGAATAACACACCAACCTGATGATGTGCTTGAATAATGTGTGAATCACACACCTGTGCTGATTCTCAGTATATCAGTATCTCAGTATACCATGTATAAGCCGAATGTTAAACCATGTGACAAAACAATACACGGTTTAATTTTCCATCCCGTCAGCACGTGATTCAACTTGTATTTCAACTGTCTTGTTACATAGCCACTTTGCTTACGGAGCTTCTGCCTTGTAATAGCGTCGCTGTACTAGCACTAGCACTGTGTGGCGACGGTGGGGATATTGGTGATATGACAGAATCAGAAGACCAATAGTAATTTATTTATTTGTTTATTTGCCATGTAAACTCTGCCGATTTCTTGGGAAAAGCCTTAAGATGTGAAAGAATTGTGCCAAGTTTCATTGTCCGTCAGTGGAATCGTAATTTATCGGCTATCTGTGGCGTTTTCTCCCCTCCGGTAATGGAGCCTGGTTATGTGTTAGTTTCTGCCCTGCAGGCTAACAGATACCAGATGTCACTGAGAGCTAGACCAGTAGGGGGAAGGGCTTATCTAAATGAAATGCAAATGAGCAGCATTGTGTTACC
The DNA here is from genome assembly GCA_035609425.1 of Epinephelus awoara. NCBI lineage: Eukaryota > Metazoa > Chordata > Actinopteri > Perciformes > Serranidae > Epinephelus > Epinephelus awoara. The sequence continues at coordinate 35,964,372 of CM069312.1, forward strand.
TGGTACCTCAGAATTCAGAATCGTTCAAGCTGGTTTTCTCACTAAAGTACTTTTAGGAGTGCCTACATTCAAATGGCCACAACTTCTTCAAATATTTTCAGATTTCCATGTGTTAGACATCATTGGAAAGCTTAGAAACTATACTTTCAGAATCTGTTAATAACTCAAAATGCCTCTCAGGAGACTTGTTCTTGGTTGGTCTGGTCATGGCTGGTCACAAAATATATGTATGAATGTAATACACATTCATACACTGGTGGCCAAGGCTACTGTACATGGGCTGCTTGATTAATCGAATTTTAATTTCTAGATTACGATTTGGGGTTTAAAAGATTATGAAAACAAAATAATCGACATAAAATGATTATGCGCTTCTTGTCAGTTTACTCTCGTTGTCTTGTGTTGCAAATAAAACGCACCCGGAAGCTGTACATGTGCAATCACTCCCCCTCCCTTCCTCTGCTATTTTCACTCCACGAGCCAGTCAAGTAGGTGAAATACGAGTAATGCGAGGGGCAGGTGATCACGAAAGATTTCAAAAACAGCGTGAAAATGGCAGAGGGAGAGTCTCGAGTTGGTCTATGTGTGTCTGTGTGTGTTTGCGTGCAGAGAATTTTAAATGTGCATGTAGAGACAGAAATTACATGCCGTCGTGTAAACAATATGTCATCATGTGCGCCACATAATCGTTTGCATAATTGTGATTTCAGTTTTGATCAAAATAATCGTGATTATTATTTTTTCCATAATCAAGCAGCCCTAGTCTCACCTTCTACTCAGTTAAACATTCACACACAGTTTGGGGTTCAGCATCTTGCCCAAGGATACTTGGATCAAATTGCCAATAGTCCAATTAGTGGATAACCTGCTCTACCTCCCAAGCCACAAAGTTCAACAAACACTTACCTATGGACAGAAAACTGCACCAGTGACATGGTGAGAAAAGAAAAACAACTGGCATACATTTCATTACTTCCTTTGTTAATTTTTTTTTTTTTAAACGGATACATAGCAGGGTCAAATACCAGTTAGGGGCATCTGTCACCCTTCATCTGATACAGCACCATTTCTATTTGTTTGACCACTTTGCTGTCTTCATATGTTATCTTATTCATGTCTTACAATCATCTCACTAGTGGTGACATGAAGATGTGCCAACAGGAAGTTAGTCAACACCAGCACTTGCACAGGACCTTTGCAATGTATGTCATTCTGCAACCACAAGGGATGTTTCTAATGATTGAGTTCCCTGATGTTTAAACGGAAGTTGAAACTTTGACCAGTCTAAAAGAGAGAAAAAAATCAGAAAAAACACTGAGCTCAAATTTAATCTATAAGGTTAAACATTATCTGAAAAATGATTGTGAGTGTTATGAGAGCCATTCCAAATCACTGATCACGTTTCAATTACAAAATCATATTATAAATGCACACACACTGCACATTATCCTACAAAACATAACAGCTTCGTGCCTATGACAGAATCACAGCCGTGACGATATACGAGTATAACATCACTCCCTCTCATGTGATACTGCTTAAATGACCCATCTCTCCATACATAAAATACACACATACAATGAGGGCTGCAAATGGTAGAAAAAACAGAAACACGACACTTGGGTTTCTGCACCAAAACAGCACTTTTTTATTGGATTCACAATAATATTGGCATGTCATCGGTTTCAGCCAATATCCCCTTCAAAATAAACTATCAAAATCACCCAACATGCTTTTTTTTTTTAATTTTGCACAATGAAGGAATATTACATACACTTGAAAGTATTGTATTTCATGTCTCCATCTGCTGGTGGGCCATCATGATAAGAGTCTGTATGCATAATATAATATTAATTCCTCTAACAAAGAGACCTGATGATCATTAAAATTATGTGGGGAAAAGGTGGATATATTGATATTGGTATCAGTTATCAGCCAAATGATTTGTTGTATACTGGCATATTGGATATTGTCAAAAATCTACCAGAAACATCAACAGATTATCAGAGGGTTTTTTTTTGGCTGGTGACTGAAGCAAATCTAGCAGTCAGTTGCATATTTTACCAGCATTTGGCTGATGGCTGGTACTAATATTCAACCCTGAGCTAGGCTAGTTGGATGGTGGTAAGCTAGGCCCAACAAGTCTTGAAGCTGCCTGTGTACTGAGCACACACATACAAGTGAAATCCATCTCTTCACCACACCAAACTAATGTCTTTTCCAGTGTCTAGGAATTCTATTGAATACAGTGTGAGGCAATCCTTCAGGTGGCAACACTGTCTGCCGAGTCTCTTATACAAATCCATTTTCAATAAGTATACAACAGACTACCTGACATACACTGATAGTGATATGTCTGTGTTATATATCAGCTGATGAATGTCACAACAGAAATGCCAAAAACTTTACGTTTTACATCTAAACTTTCCCGTCCACTTCATGTCTTGGTTAGAACTTTTTAACATCCAATATCAGTCAAACTCAGTTCAAACTTCTGAAGCAAAGATTAATTCTTTTTCATAGTAACTGACTTAAACACTAGACATTTAAAAGAATACAGTCAAGTAGCTCCCTCCACATTGCCTCCCTCTCATCTATGCTGCTATCCACATTGTTTTTATCAGCTATAATCATCAGCTTGAGCTGCGTCAAAGAACCGTATTTCTAATTTAGATAAAGCACTTGGGGGTATTAAGTTAAAAAAGGGTTCCACAGCTTACGTGCTGCATTTGATGAATGTCTGCTATTCATAGCCTAGATGTTTACAGTACAGGCTTTGGAATTGTTCTGTATTCCACAGTGAGTAACCAGTGCAAATTCTGCAGGGCTATGATGTATTAGCCAAGCTACTGCTGCCAGCAGTCACTTTGAAGATTATCAAAATATAACCTTGACAATTACAGGCGACTCAGGGCCAGATAAACACTCTCCACTTCATTTCACTTACTCCAGTAGAAGTTAAATCACTTGCATGATGGGACATCACTGAAGCTCAATGATTCCAAACTGTATAAAGTCATGCTTTTGTGGTATAAGCATTCATTTCAAAATTGGTCACTTCATTTTGGGCAATTTCAAAATTATGAGTTTGTTTGTTTGAGGCTTTTTGATGGAAGAAGAGTCATAAGTAGCCACTTGTGCGAAATGGCCAAAAGTCTGTGGATGCCCAGGCCAATATACTGTACCATATACTATAATTTTGGTCTGAGGTTGTTGTGACTTAGCTGCCCTAGTTCTACTAAAGGGAAAACATAATGCTCCAGTATACAATGATATTTTAGACAATGTTCTTCAAACTTTGTTGCAACAGTTTAAAAATAACAATGCCCACATGCACAATGCCAGCTCCATAAAATAAATGCTATGACCTGCACAGAGCCATGGCCCCAGAGCACCTTTGGGATGAGCCAGAATGCAGACTGTGAGCCTGCCTTATCGGAGATGTACCTCACTTGTGTCTAAATGACAGCAGCAAAGTTCGTTTCTGGTGAAAAACCTTTTGACAAGAGGGTAGACTGTTATAGCAGCACATTAATCAATCAACTATCACATATGCGAATATGTTCAGGCATTCAATTACTTCTGGACATATAATGTACCAACAAATGAAGGTGAGTGAAATATATGCAACATTTCAAGAGAGAAAAAATATCAACCACACCATGACGTCTTCACTCCACAGTGCCATTTGCTAGCGAATCAACAAGCTCCAGCTGTGTTCCTTTTATAAGGTTATTGTTCATAAAGTCAACAAAATGGCAAAGCATCATAAAAGCAGCAACTGTGCACCTGGAACTAGCCACAAGGCATTTTGGTAACTAACGTTACCTTCGACTCTGTCAGCCACAGCTTGTGTCTTAAGAAGTAAATCTTGTGCTAGCTACAGTAAAAGCAGTCGTGCAGTCTTGCTGTGGCCTTAAAGATGCAGTGAAGGCAAAGCGCACGGTTTTTCTGTCCGTGCATGTGCACAGGCTGCCAATAATTAAGCACAACACATGACATGGAGTAAAATGATGGGATCTGTAGTATTTCAGGAGGAATTGGGGATGTGAGAACTTGATTTGAGCGTCTACTGACAGTCATGTCGCACTGCCCTCGTCATTACCAGGATTTACTAACGTTATAAACCCGTATTAACCGTTTCAATGATTAAAACGGGATAATTTATCCCGTTTACCAAACAGTAAACCCACCGCGGTGTCATGCCTGTCTCAGTCAGTGTGCTCACCGCCATGTGTTGAGGGCTTAACTTACCTTGTCTAGCTCGTCATGGAGCTCCGACAGGGTGGGTCTGATGAGTTTCTCCCCCAGCGGCGCTGCTGTCTGCCGATAAAAATCGATGTTGGGCACGGCATCGATGGTATTGTGGCCAAAAGTCCTCAGGTAATAGGTGTTGGTGTGTGTGTCATAGTGATAATGATGCTGACCGCCTGTGGATGAATGCAAGCTGGTCTCGCTCATCACCGTGTCCCCGTTCTGCAGTCCCTCGGCTGGCGCTGCCTCCGGAGAGGCCGCGCTCCCCGCTCCACTCGGGTCCGCGAAGTTCACCACCCGAAACCGGCCTTTGGCTTCCTCTCCACCGATACCTAGATCAGCACCGTTACCCTCAAGAGAAGCGATGGGGCTGGCCTTATAGCTGGATGGGACAGTAGTGGAGGCGTCGGAACTCGGGGACTTATCTTCGGTGGCGCCCGCTGCTTCAGCAACAAGGTCCACCTGGAACCGACTCTGGCTGGGCGTCGGACCGGGCGGCCTCAGCCCAGCATCCGGGGCTAGAAAATCATATTCCGTCGCGGCGCTCTCTGCCGGGGCGGAGGGTGTGGAGGATGGCGCTGACATGGCACAAAAACACCGATGAACGTAAAAAAGAGTGTGGGGGGGAAACACGTTGTAGCCCACAAACTGAGTGGAGAAAGTGTACAAGCCCGAGAGTCACCCCGTAATAAACACACAATTGTCTTCCTATATGTGGGGAAGAACACGCTGGTCTGCCTGCTCAAAGAAGGCGCAGAGCAGACGCGCGGTGAGCGTTGGTGGTGGCGGATAGCTCGTTAGCTGCCTCGGAACATTAGGCTACGGGCTGGAAACGTTCAGCCATTCACGTCCTCCTTCTTCCGTGGCAGTAAATCCAAAATAGCCCCGGTTATTTTGACTCGCTTGGCCGCCGGACTAAATCCTGTCTACCTCTGTGTTCTCTGTTGTTCGGAGTAGGATGCCGTTGTCGACCTTGCCGCATCTACTCCTACACTCCCAGTGCAGCCCTCGCTACTATTATACATAGCCTACTGCAGTCGGCATCATTGAAGGTTGGGCTCCCACTGGAAGAAACCACGCGAGATGTCATCGATTGAGTCTATTTTTTTCATGATAACGAAAATGTCGCGAGAAGACATCACGTTACCCAAACAGTAGGCGTGACGTTGTTGGGCTCCTGTGAAGGAGGGAAGAGATGGGGACAAGGAGGGGAGGGGGCGAAACTGCACCAACAGGCTTGCCGATGTGTGTGTGTGTGTGTGTGTGTGTGTGTGTGTGTGTGTGTGTGTGTGTGTGTGTGTGTGTGTGTGTGTGTGTGTGTTAACTTCCTGTATGGCTTCACATGTGTTGGCTGTGAGTCTAACTGGGTCTAACAGTGAGTAACATGGTGTTCTTTACTGTAAGAAATTACTTTTGAATGGGATGGATTAACACTTTGCTTGGGGTAGCCCATTGTGACCAAGTGGCCCAGGACTTTGGGGCCCAGCTGTGCCACAGGCCCCAGCACATAGGTTTACCTCTACAATCGAGGACACTTAAACATGTCTCAGAAAAGGTGTTGCAGATATGGTCAGATCAGCATTGTCAGTATCCTAACCTTGATAAAAAAAACTCTTTTTGAATTAGGGGTGGGTGATATGGCCCTATTTCCGGGTATTTTTGCGATAATGACATTCTTGACGATATGACAAATTAGTTAAAAAAATAAAATAAATAAATGATTATTATTTTAAGAACATAGAATTGCAACAAAACAAGTGATACAGTTTTACACGTCAACCGAACAGTTTGTCTTCAAATATTCAGTAAAAACTAAGCAAGAGAGAGAGAGGGGGGGGGGGGGGGGGGGGGGGGGGGGGGGGGTGCTATGCTGCTGCCAGAGGAGCTGCTTAATGAGTTCCCTCTTAATGGTAAGGCCTATCCCAGCTGACATTTGATGAGAGGTGGGGTACACCTTGGACAGGTCGTGAGACTATCACAGGGCTAGAGACAGACAACCATTTACACTCACATTCACACCTACGGCCAATTTAGAGTCACCAAATATCCTGCATGTCTTTGGACTGTGAAACCTAAACCTAAACCTAAAACCCCAACCCATGTCTCCACACTGACATGAGGAGAACATGCAAACTCCACACAAAAGGGCTTCCGCAGCCCAGGGTTCAAGGCAACAATGCTTTAACCACTACACGCCATGCTGCTGGGTATTTTTCAGTTACTCTATAAGTGCAAGATGTGTAAATAGGCTACTGATTGCTAACATTTTCAACATATCAACTTAATATGTGATGATAAAACAATGTTGGGTTTACAGCTGGTTTTAAGAAGGGTAACCACTTTAATGTTTTTCTCCAGTGGAAGGATGACGCAAATTAACCCTTGTGTTACCCTTCAAAAAAGTTACATCCATGACCCTTCAAGTGGACAAAAATGTCCATTTTCTAGAAAGTGTCCAACAAAAGGTCACAGAGATGTGATTTTTGGCAAGGGGGGGTAATTTTGGGTTAAATTTGAAAATCCCAACTTTCAGCATGAAAATCCATTATTTGACCCTGTAATGCATTTTTATCCCATCCATGACCCTTTAAGTGGACAAAAATGTCCATTTTCTAGAAAGTGTCCAACAAAAGGTCACAGACATGTGATTTTTGGCAAGGGGGGGTAATTTTGGGTTAAATTTGAAAATCCCAACTTTCAGCATGAAAATCCATTATTTGACCCTGTAATGCATTTTTATCCCATCCATGACCCTTTAAGTGGACAAAAATGTCCATTTTCTAGAAAGTGTCCAACAAAAGGTCACAGACATGTGATTTTTGGCAAGGGGGGGGTAGTTTTGGGTGAAATTTCAAAATCCCAACTTTCAGCATGAAAATCCATTATTTGGCCCTGTAATGCATTTTTATCCCATCCATGACCCTTCAAGTGGACAAAAATGTCCACCTCTCATTTAGCCATTTTTTATTGTTGCTATTTGTACTTAATATTCTCAAAATCTTGGAGGTGACCCATATGGAGTTACACTAAATCACTTTTGACATGGATTTTAAGATTTAAGTTTTAAAGGGGGTGGTAGAGGACACAGAAATGTTTTTGCAATAGATGTCTAGGGTGGTAATCACAGGATTGAGTGTGTCAGTGATCCCCAATAAGTGTGGTTTGGATGCCATGATTTTTTGTTACTGCAAAAACTCATGATTTCTCTATTGTCAGTGGTGTCTTTAGTGTGAAAGAGATGTACCTTAGAAATAAAGTGTCCTCCCTCTCCATAATAAGACAGAAAAGTAACACAAAGGTTGGCCCCCGGTGACAGAGCCCGGCAACCAAGGGCTTATCAAAAACTTTGACAGACAAGACAGTCCAATCAAGTCAAGGCTGTCTGTCATTTGCTAATCAGCATAAACACGTGCAGAACATCAAACAGTTTCCCCCAGCAACTGCGTGGTGTTTTCAAACAAAGCTATATATTGCTTACAAAAAGTGTGTTCAGGTCTCATGTTTCACAAGCCACACAGAAGAGCAGACAGAGAGAAATGGCAGCGAGAAAAAGCAGAGAAAGCAGGTTTCGGAGGAATATTGCCACTCCTGAGGCCAGAGAAAGCATTTTGGTGTTCCTGGAGTCAGAAAAACTAAAAGAAGAAACAGAAAGTGCCTCAGAGGGGGAGAAAGAGGATGAAGAGATAGGAGATGAGGAGGAAGATGAAAGGCTGAAAGAAGAGGAGGACTGCAGCTATGAAGGCATGGAGGAGATGCAGCAAGATGAGGAGGATGAACAAAATATGTTTGTCACAGACCAAGACTCCTCAGATTTGGATGACGTGCTGGATCAGGAGTGGGTCCCGGGCAAAGGAGCTGAGGAAGAGGATGAGGACGAAGGAGAGGAGGAAGATGAGAGCCAAGGTGAGGAAGAGGAGGACGAGGGGCAAGATGAAGATTTTGAAGTGAGGGAAATGGAGCAGGATGTCTGGTGGTCAAAGGGCACCAGGAAAAATCATTTCAATGACAGAATCCGCTGGCTTCCAGTCAATTCAGAGACATTTATTTATGAACCACCCAAACGTGGTCCAGTTGAGGGCGTGACCAACTACGCAATACACCGCACAACTGACATCCTCAGCACGTTTCACCTTTATGTCACAGATGAAATTTATGACATCGTGATGAACATGACAAATCTGCAGGTAAGTTAAAACAATTAAACTTCTTAGATAACATTTTCAGTATAATTTAACAATACCATGATAACACTGATGACTGTAATATGTTATTTGAAATTTTCATACTGTTTCATCTCTTTATGCAGGGCCAAAGGGTCATGCCAACATGGGTACCAGTCGACAGACTGGAGATGCAGGCCTATTTCGGTCTTCTCCTGTTGGCTGGTGTTTACAAGTCCCGTGGAGAAAGCACCATGAGCCTCTGGGGAATAGATGGCAGAGACCTCTTCCCGGCAGTAATGTCGAGGAAGAGGTTCATCCTTATATCCAGGATGCTCAGGTGGGATTTTTTTTATACATTATTTTGAGTCATACATGATGATGATGATGATGATGATTTTGTTTGATTTATTCTATAGATGTAAAATATATGTACATGCATTCATCCATTCATTTCATCTGGATGGATAAAGGGATGTGTTGTGACATTGTTTTTCCTCATTTCTTTCAATCAAACAGGTTTGATGACCGTGAAACACGGGAGGCACGGTTTCAGCAGGACCATGATAAGTTAGGACCAATCAGGGAGGTGTGGGACATCTGGGTCTCTGCTGTGCAGAGGATGTGGGCACCTCGCTCAGAGGTCTGTGTGGATGAGATGCTGATTGGTTAGTATTATATTGTATTGCATTACTTTATTTGACAGTGACAATAGTCTGTTACCAACTGTCCCAGAAATCTAGAATGCTAAAATTCATCTGCGTCCTCTGTGTCCACAGGATTTCGTGGGAGATGTCCCTTCATGCAATACATGCCTTCGAAGCCAGACAGGTAACATTTATTTTTATCATATTATCATCATTACCCTATTGGCTTTATTATGTTTAGCCTCTATTTGGTAGGCCTTATCATATTTTGAAATTAAGATTGTCATTCCTTCATGGATTCATTCTCTCACGTGTCCATTTAGATATGGATTGAAGGTGTGGGTCCTCTGTGAGTGTGAGACATCATACTGTTGGAACTTGCAGTTTTATTTGGGGAAACCTTCCCCAACAGCAAAACGTGAGGTAAGCATATAGATCAAAACATTTGGGTAGAAATGTAGAAATTGGTCTACACAGATAAAATGCAAAGCTCATTCATATAATAATTCTTTCTTCTTATTCATTCAGGAAGGCCTTGGGAAGCGTGTGGTCATGGAGTTGACGGCGGGCCTCACAGGAACTGTGACCACCGACAATTTTTTTACCTCACACGACCTGGGCCAGCAGCTGCTGAGGAGGGGGATGGCTCTTGTCGGCACTCTCAAAAAGAGAAGGCAGGAGCTCCCAGCACAACTCCTGGAGATGAGGGCAAGGCAGGTGCTGTCTACCACCTTTGCCTTCACCAAAGACACAATGATCTGCTCCTATGTTCCAAAGGAGCGAAAGATGGTGGTGCTCCTCAGCACCAAGCACCGGCAGCCAGTGGTGAGTGAGGCAGCACACCAAAAGCCTCAGGTCATCCTGGACTACAACCGTTGCAAGGGAGCAGTGGATAACTTGGACAAGGTATGCCTTACTCATTTTATGTGGATGATATATATATATGTATATATATTGTATATATTTGTGTGTGTGTGTGTGTGTGTGTGAAAAGTAATTTTATTATTTTAATTTTATTTTATTATCTTGCAGGTTATCGGCACCTACACATGCCGAAGACAGACGAGGAGGTGGCCTGTGACAGTGTTTTCCAGGATCCTGGACATCTCCACCTGGAACAGCTTCCTTGTGTGGACGGCCCTGAACCCAGGCTGGGAAAAAAAAAAAAAATATCGCAGGCGGCTCTTCATTGGTACACTGGGAAAGCAACTCATCTATCCTCACATGGCAAGGAGAACGCGGTTACCCCAGGCTGACAAGGCACGCAAGCAGGTGATAGAGGCAAAGGCCTGGGCCGAGCAGCAACAACCAGCTCCACAACCAACACCAGCTCCACAACCAACACCAGCTCCACAACCACCACATGTTGACCTACAGCCACCCATCCGGCAGACACGAGCTGCCGCCAAACGGGCACACGCCGCTGCTGCTGCTGCTGCCACTGCTGCTGCCACTGCCGCTGCTGCTCCTGCAGTACAGACCAGGGGCCTCTGCAGGACCTGCCCCATGACAAAGAGGGCGAAAACAAGGACCTCTTGCACTAGATGCAAGAGGTTTGTATGTAAGAGATGCATTCAGGCAATGTACTGTTCCAAATGCACCATTTGAGCCTCTCCTGTCCTTCTCTCCTCCCCACTTTCATTCCTCCCTATCCCTCACACAATAGTTATGTCAAACTACTGTACGGTTATTGTTCAGAATTTATTGTGTTTATTGTTGTCATTCAAATATAATATTTTTCTTATGTTGAACTCTCATTTTGCCTTTATTTCTAAGGTACATCTCTTTCACACTAAAGACACCACTGACAATAGAGAAATCATGAGTTTTTGCAGTAACAAAAAGATCATGGCATCCAAACCACACTTATTGGGGATCACTGACACACTCAATCCTGTGATTACCACCCAAGACATCTATTGCAAAAACATTTCTGTGTCCTCTACCACCCCCTTTAAATCTTAAATCTTAAAATCCATGTCAAAAGTGATTTAGTGTAACTCCATATGGGTCACCTCCAAGATTTTGAGAATATTAAGTACAAATAGCAACAATAAAAAATGGCTAAATGAGAGGTGGACATTTTTGTCCACTTGAAGGGTCATGGATGGGATAAAAATGCATTACAGGGCCAAATAATGGATTTTCATGCTGAAAGTTGGGATTTTGAAATTTCACCCAAAACTACCCCCCCCTTGCCAAAAATCACATGTCTGTGATCTTTTGTTGGACACTTTCTAGAAAATGGACATTTTTGTCCACTTGAAGGGTCATGGATGGGATAAAAATGCATTACAGGGTCAAATAATGGATTTTCATGCTGAAAGTTGGGATTTTCAAAATTAACCCAAAACTACCCCCCCCTTGCCAAAAATCACATGTCTGTGACCTTTTGTTGGACACTTTCTAGAAAGTGGACATTTTTGTCCACTTAAAGGGTCATGGATAGGGTAAAAATGCATTACAGGGTCAAATAATGGATTTTCGTCCTTAAAGTTGAGATTTTGAAATTTCACCCAGAATGACACCACCATGCAAAATATCACCCTCCTGTGATCTTTCATTTGTCTGTGAGGGAGTTTTGAATTTTGGAAATGGACAAAAATGTCCAGGGGTCACACAAGGGTTAACAAGTAATGCCACAATATAAAAACATTCTCTTACAAGTAAAAGTTCTGCATTCTAAGTTTTTTTTAATAATATTAAGAGTATTATCAGCTAAATACAAGTGAATTCACTCCAGGCAGTTTGTAAGACTTCACACAGCTCCTTCTGCAGCTTCACACAACGTTTTTCCATGTGTGCGGCAGTGATCCCAACACCTGTGAACACACTTTGATGTGTGAAATTGTCAGAGTCTCTCCTTAACCCCGCCATGCCTGTTATTTCAAAGGCAGGGAAATATCAATGCTTCACCATACAATGATACTCCTGACAATAGTGTTCTTCCAGCTCTGTGACAACAGTTTGTGTATGTCCCTTTCTTGTTTAAATTCACTCTTCAAAAATAATAGTAAATTATATAAAATGTGAAAACTAGGCTGAAAGCTTTTCTGGGGGCCAATGTTAAAGCTGAACAAGTTTAAGAATTACAGGTTTATTTAAAACTCTGAAAGCTTACTTAAGGTTGATGAGGTGATGCCTTTGTAAAAAAAAACAAAAAACACACAATACTAGGAGAAAACCTGTTAAAGACATATTTTGTCATGTGCTTTTAAATTAAAGACAGTACCTGTTGCTTCTAAAACAATGTCGACTACAGTGTCACACAGCTGCTCATGCTAAGTGAATATTTATGTTAACATATTAGTTAGGATGTCATATGACAGAGGGAGTATGGGTTATCAATTATTTTCAAATCAGAATGACTGAAATGTGGCTATACACATAAACATCTGACAGGATGAGTAGTGTCACAGTAATTACAGCGTATAGAATACAGATTAAACTATTACCTTTTCTCAACAGGGAAAAGGCAACAGCATGGGAATGGAACAATGCCTTGTGGTATATCCTGGCTGCTTACATTTAATCACTGAACAATAAATGATAAAGGATCCCAGCAGTGGCGTTGTTAGACCTGGGCATCCGAAGCTTCAGCCCCAAGTGTTTAATGAACAGCTGCAGATCTAAACAGGCTGTAAATGTATTTTTAAAAAATAAGAATAGGCCTAAATAATACAACAAGAACCCCAGATCTAATAATGTGTCACTTTGTTAATATATTAAAGCCCTCAAAAATAATATGATATCAAATGAAGTGAGTGCGTGCAATGTGAGTGTAAGAAAAATGCATTAATGAACATTTAAACAGATTTAGAACAAAAGTTAGGACTATCATTAAAGAAGAGGTCTGCTCTTCCAATTATGTGTATATGACTTTAAAGTATTGTTAATCATTAAATATTTGCTGTCATTATGTTTCCTGTAATCAAAGACACCAAAGAAAAAAATTAAGCAAAAACAGTTGTCAGTGAACCTGTTGTGCTTTTAGGGCCCTTGGGGTCTGGGCCACAGGGCAGTTGCTGATTTTGATGTTATCATTTGTGTTTATTTTTGTGCTGAAAATAGTGTTCCACCATTTCAATATGCTACTACAAATGTCCCATTCAATAGTGGTATTTAGTGTGTAAATAATTCTTGACCAGGTGTGTTTGTATGCAGACAAGCATCTTTTCTCTGGCTAAGTAGCTATTGTGTCTAGCTAAGGCAGGAGTGGGGGGCAGATCTGCTGCCAGCCAATCAGAGCAGGGACTTGTGAATAATGTTATTATTACATTAACAACCTACAAACAGTGTGGTCCATCAGAAACGGGTGTAGACATGACACTCTGTTGGTGAAACTGAACAACCAGAGTCATTTTCAGTATATTTCATATACACACAAATATATTGTCTGTGCTTTTGTGACAGACAAGTAGACATTGAAATGTTGGAGGCACTAATTAAAGTCAGCAGGTCACCACAAACAAGATTCATCACCTGGTGCATGTAAGAAGTCAGAGGGTCCACGTCATCAGGATTATCATCTGGGTACCATGAATGTCCAAGATTCATGCTAATGGCTGTGGATGCTTAGGATGAGATTTTTTACATATCTATATATATATATATATATATATATATATATATATATATATATGTATACATATCTATATATATATATATGTGTGTGTGTGTGTGTGTGTGTGTGTGTGTGATAATCATACTGTGACAGGCTATATCATTTTACAGCAGCGTGGAAGGTCAGAACCCCCAGAATGCAGGGCTCATTAGCCCAGATGACTGCTAGTCTAGTTAATGCTGCTCTCTACAGCAGGTGATCATTACTGTGACACAAACTCACACAGTCCTCTCCTGCCCTCACTGCCTCCACACATAACAGCCACACAGCCACTCTCAAATCTCACTGTAGATGTTAAAGACAGTGTAGCACCTCTCAAGTTTAGAAAGCTCTATCAAGTCTGGATTGTAAAAGGTCTGCCGCTCCTGACTAAATTAAGCCTTATTCTTAAAAAACAACTGCAGTATGGCATACATTTTAGGACATCCTCAGGTGTCAGGCTTCAGAGCATTTTTCCAATCGCACACTGAGTGCCTGTACACCACCAAAAAGAAAACTGTTGATAACCGTATTACCTGCGCCTTCCAATACTCCCCCATGGCGAAGGAAATGTCAGCCATTGTCAAAAAACACTGGCACGTGGTGGCCACTGATCCAGCCTTGACAGGACTGATGGACAATTCACCCCGCATTGTTTTTGAAAGACCCCCTAACCTCAAAAACTTGTTAGTGAGAGCGGACTGCCCTAGTCCCCCTCCCACTCCTACGTTTCTGGGTCCTGTGCCACCTGGAAACTACAAGTGTGGCCACTGCCAACAGTGTAACTTTACCAGAAAGACTAATATCTTCCGTCATCCACACACTGGCAAAAAGTTTTTTTGTTAAAGGCATTATTTCTTGTAAAACAGCATGTAATATACATGTTGAAATGTCCTTGTGGCCTTGCATATATAGGTAAAACCTTGAGACCTCTCAAAAACAGAATCTCTGAACACAGATGTGCCATCAGGAACCATGATCAAAGAAGCGCGGTGGCCACTCATTTTCACCTTTTGAACCACGCTGTGGTCTCCCTGAGTTACATTGGGATCGAACATGTTCAACTACCAAGGAGAGGCGGTGACCATGATAAGTCACTCTTGAGACGTGAACTATTTTGGATTTACTTAGATACTATGTCGCCGAAGGGCCTTAACGAGGAGATGGACATTTGACCTTTTTTGTGATGTGATTTATTTGTGATGGTCTCTGGTACAAGTGTTTAGTGGTCTTGCTCCTTGTTGCCATACTTTACCTGACATTCTATATGGGTGCATTTACAATATGTGTGGTTGTTTACTGTTGTACATAGAGGGCCACTCTTTTAAGGCAGTTGATTTTTCTGTCCTTTATGACGGCTTGACAGCCTGATGTCTGGTACAGATGCCTGACTTTGGTATGCTTTATAAGAGAGTTATCTTAAATATGTTTCCAACTGTATCCTTGTTTGTGGTGTTATGTAATCACACTGATGCTCTATGTATTTTGTGTGTGATGTGATGTATCTCTTGTTGTACAGCACTGGTGTCCATACACTGTGTGTGGGTCTGCCGATGCGTGTATGTTCTATTGTGCATTCACAGACAGGGGTTGTGTGTGTCTTTGTGTACACGCTGGCACATGTACATATCATCTTGTCTTCTATTTTTTTGCATGTTGATTTTTCTACATGGTATCTGTTGACATATGTGTATGATTGACTGTGTGTATTCTGTACTGTACTTGTTCCACGCCACAAGGGGGTGTTATTGATTTGATGAGACTGATATGTTTGGTGACGTCACACCCCCTATATAAAGGAATGTTCTATGCTTGATCATTCTCCTGAGTGCTCTTGAGTCATGGACCAACCGCTCCTGAGCAGTGTGTTCATTCATACTTTAAAATAAATATGCCTTGAGGCTGACGTGAGTTATTCGTCTACGACTCCTTTCTGAAACCTGCACATTGTACTTCTGCTGTGGATTTTAGCGCTCCTGCCAACAGGTTATGGGCCCAGTATCGACGACAATGTGCAATAACGGAAAGTGGCGAACGTTAGCTAGTCAGCTATCAGTGTGTTAGCTAGTTAGCGCGCTAAAACCGGGAACGCTAACGGAAAGCTGAGGAGAATGGCGCATCAAAAGGCAAAGTGGCCGGTGTTTGACGGTAGGGCTGATGAATACGAGCTCTGGGAAGAACGGATGCTGTGTTGTATGCATCGTGTCGGATTAAAAGACACTATTCTGAACGAGCCTGGTGGACCGCTGACGGCTGAGGACCGAGCCAAGGATGACGAGCTGAACGCTGATGCTTACTGCTCGTTGGCGCCGTTACTCGATAACGTGAGTCTGGGACTGATATTCAGAGACTGTAAAAATAATGGACGCGAGAGTTTGAAGGTGCTGAGAGAGCACTACATTGGGAAAGGTAGGCCACGTATTGTTTCCCTGTACATAACGCTAACCTCGCTGAAGAAAGCTGAAACAGAGACTGTGACAGAGTACATTATCCGGGCAGAGCAGATCTTCACAGCGCTCCGAGGTGCGGGCGAGGCACCGAGTGAGGGGCTGATGATGGCAATGATTATGCGGGGACTACCAGAAATGTACAAACCTTTTTCGCTGATGGTAACCCACGGCGTAGCGGAGATGAAGCTAGCAGAGTTCAAGGCTAAGCTACGAAACTTCGAGGCTTCGGAGGATGCTGAGCCAGTAGCCGAGTTGGCGGGAGAAAGGGTTCTGAAGGCTCGCGCAGCCCTGAGGAAAAAGAACGTCGGCGGATCTTCGACAGACATGGCGTGTTGGCGGTGCGGAGAGAAGGGACATCGGAAAGATGACTGCGCAAGAAAAGTTTGGTGCGGTTCCTGTAAAAGCACCAGCCACAGCGACAAAGCCTGCAGGAAGACCGAGCGCACACAGAGGTCCAGGTGTGCTCGCGCTGAAGACCACAGCGGTGGTGGCAACAGCAGAGGCAACGGCAGCAGTCGTGGCAGCGGCGGCGGTGGTAGCAGTGGCGGTCGGGCAGCGAGTGGTGGTCGGATCGAGGCGCGGGGACCCGCGAAAGACGACTTCTCATTCCGGGTGGACACCTGCAAGCCAGCGCAGCAGCGGCAGATCGAGAGAGGGCTGATCGTCGACACAGGCGCGACATCCCACATGCTGAACGACAGGGGCCGGTTCAAGTCCTTCGACAGCTCGTTCAAGCCGGAGAGCCACAGCATGGAGCTGGCCGACGGGAGGCGGACATTCGGGTTGGCGGAAGGCAGAGGAGACGCACAGGTGTGTCTCACTGACAGCGACGGACGAATATGCACAGTGACTCTGAAGAGCGCCCTGTACATCCCTTCGTTCCCACAGGAACTCTTCTCCGTGAAGTGTGCCACTGCACACGGTGCCAAGGTACTTTTCGAAGAAGGTAACAATGTTCTTGTGGCGCCTAATGGTGCAAGCTTCAACATTGATGTGTGTGACAGAATGTACTACTTGCCAACCGAGTGTGATGAGAGTGATGTGTGCAATGTTAGCCATGATATCCAAACTTGGCATGAGATAATGGGGCATTGTAATTACGATGACATACTGAAACTGCAAGATGTTACAGTAGGCATGCACATTAAAGGTGCAAAGCGTAAGCCTGACAAGGAATGTCATGTATGCATAGAGGGGAAGTTTACTCAGTCGAGAAACAGAAATGCAACTGAAAAGGTGAAAACACCACTTGAGCTGGTGAATACTGATCTAGCTGGTCCAGTGACCAATGGTTCCATAGATGGTTACAAGTACATGCAGTCATTCACAGATGTGTGCACAGGAGTAGTGTTCACATACTTTCTCAAAGCAAAGAGTGATGCCGTACAGGCTACTGAAAAATTCCTGGCAGATGTAGCGCCTTATGGCGATGTGAAATGCATCCGGTCAGACAACGGGACCGAGTATACCAGCAGAGAGTTTAAGACACTCCTGCGAAAGAACAAAATCAGACACGAGACGTCCTGTCCTTACTCCCCACACCAGAACGGCATAGCTGAGAGGGAAGGGCGTACTCTCTTTGAAATGGCAAGGTGTAAACTGATTGACAGCAACTTACCTAAGAGTTTATGGCATTATGCCGTTCAGGAAGCTGCATACACCAGAAACAGATGCTTTAACAAGCACATTGGCACAACACCGTACACAGCACTGACAGGGAAGAAGTGTGATCTAGCCCAGATGCACAAATTCGGGTCTGAGTGTTATGCGTACAAACAAGACAAGGGTAAACTGGATCCCAGGTGTGAGAAGGGGCTCTTTGTAGGGCACGACAAGGGCAGCCCCGCCTATCTAGTTTACTACCCCACCAAGGGAAAAGTGCAGAAGCACAGACTGGTTAAGTTTATTACTAAAACCACATGTGACAATGAGACTCAGACACAGGACTTAGAATTTCGCCCTATTGTACATACTAACAAGACAGACGCACCACAGCCCAGTGCTCAGAGCACAGACACCCAGACTGACAGTCCACAATCCCCAGAGGATGATGGTGAGGAGCACCACATGGTGACACCACAGGCCCCAAGCAGTGGGAGGTACCCCACTAGAGAGCGTAAGCCCCCGAGTTACCTCAGTGCTTACTCTACTCAGGAAGACAGTGATGGTGATGATGATAGTACACTCACCAGTGTCGACTATTGTTACCGAGCAGTGTGTGGCGTGCCACTGACCTTTAAGCAGGCTATGGCATCGCCACAAGCAGGTAAATGGAAGAGGGCAATGGACGAGGAAATGCAGTCACTAGAGGAAAACCAAACCTTTACCCTGACCAAATTGCCAGAGGGCAAAAAGACAGTGGGAGGTAGGTGGGTGTACTCAATTAAAGAGGGTGGTGACGGACGTGAACAGTACAAGGCCAGATTTGTGGCGAAGGGGTATAGCCAGAGAGAGGGGATAGACTATGGTGAAACATTCTCCCCCACGGCAAACATGACGAGTGTGCGTGTACTCATGCAAAAGGCAGCACAAGAGAACTTAGTTCTACACCAAATGGACGTAAAGACAGCATACTTACACGCACCCATTGACCGAGACATTTACATGGAGCAACCTGACGGTTATGAAAAAGTAGGAAACGACCTGGTGTGTAAACTACAAAAGTCAATCTATGGTTTAAAACAGTCGGGCCGCAACTGGAATGAGATGCTGCACAAATGTTTGATTAATGATGACTTTAAACAGAATCCAGCAGACCATTGTGTATACACAAAAGAGTCAGAGCAGACAGGGAAGGTTATAATTGTCATTTGGGTGGATGATCTTATCATTGCAGCAAGCAACACACAAAGCCTAGAGCAGGTAAAAGCAATGCTTTCGAGCAGGTTTAAAATGAAAGACCTGGGCAAGTTAAAACACTTTCTAGGCATAGATTTCAGTCAAACTGATGAGTGTGTAACCATGTCACAACAGAGGTACACTGAGAGGATTCTCAAGCGTTTTAATATGCAGGATTGCAGAACACGTGAAACACCATGTGAACAAAAGGTTGAATACACTGACGATGCACCCAAGATGACAGATGTAACTAAATACAGGGAAGCTGTAGGTAGTCTGATCTATTTAGCTACTTGTACGAGACCTGATCTTAGTTTTGTGGTTGGTAAGCTTTCACAACACTTTGCAAACCCCACAGAGGAAAACTGGGTGACAGTTAAACATGCACTGCGTTATCTTAAAGGTACGACTGACAAGCAGCTGACTTTTAAGAAAAGCAGCGATGGTTTAGGCCTTCGGGCATACAGTGATGCAGACTGGGGTGCAGACACCAGCGACAGACGGAGCACGTCTGGCTACTGTGTGAGCATGAGTAAAGACGGCTCACTAGTATCGTGGAAGAGCAAAAAGCAGCCCACAGTAGCATTATCCACATGTGAAGCCGAGTACATGGCTTTAGCTCTCACAATACAGGAGTGTATTTATCTAGAGCAATTACTGAAGGGTATGGATTCCTATGAATATGTTCAAACTGTTGTTCATGAGGATAACCAGGGCACCATTGCACTTGTGAAGAATCCTGTGTGCAGACAGAGGTGCAAACACATCGACATCAAGTATCACTTCATAAGGTCTACTATTAGAGATGGGAAGATGACACTTGTTTACTGTCCAACAGATGAAATGGTAGCAGATGCTATGACCAAGCCTGTCTCAAAGGTTAAACTGAGGAAATTTTCTGCAGTCATGTTTGGTAGTAGTGTCTGACAAGTTGTAAATATGTTAAGTACTGTGTGTACTATATAAAATGTTTTTGATTTAATTCTGTGTATATTCTGATTGTTAAAAGCTGTACAGGATACGAGTCACTCATAAGTGGGAGTGTTGACATATGTGTATGATTGACTGTGTGTATTCTGTACTGTACTTGTTCCACGCCACAAGGGGGTGTTATTGATTTGATGAGACTGATATGTTTGGTGACGTCACACCCCCTATATAAAGGAATGTTCTATGCTTGATCATTCTCCTGAGTGCTCTTGAGTCATGGACCAACCGCTCCTGAGCAGTGTGTTCATTCATACTTTAAAATAAATATGCCTTGAGGCTGACGTGAGTTATTCGTCTACGACTCCTTTCTGAAACCTGCACATTGTACTTCTGCTGTGGATTTTAGCGCTCCTGCCAACAGTATCTATAATATGTCGGATATCTCTGACAGGAGGTCATTCTGAGTAAGGCTGGTAGGGGCGCTCAGCAGTGTGCGACCCAGTAGCCTTACGTATATTTACCCTCTTAAGGAGATTTGTGACATTTTCCTGCGATCTCACAATATCGTTCTGTGGGGACAGAGATTCCGGCAACATGGAAATATTTTTCATAAAATCAGACCTTTCAAACCAAGAGAAATATGAATTGAAACAGTTTGCCAAGTTACTGTCATCCTCACCATTTACTCAGATGAGCTGCCTGGTCTCACAAGATGACTGATTAATTGATACCATAGATTTTATTCCTCTCCAGGCAGCTCTAAGATCTCCGCTACAATACTGACTTTCAATTTTATTCCTATATTTTGTTTTGGCCTTCCTTATTTCCTCCTTAACTTTTTCTCCAGGAGGTCACCTGAGTAGAAAATTATTTTCTTCTTGTTGATCATACCTTTAAGTTCTTTCGTCACCCAGGGCTTATTATTGGGGTAAGTGATTACTTTTTTAGTGGGAATTATCGAGTCCACACAGAATGTGATGTATAATGAGATAGTGTCTGAGAGTTATCATTGCACTGAACATTAGACAACAAGATAGAAGGAAGTGGCGGTAGTATGTGGCAATTGTCAAGCCGAAGAGTTTTTAGTCTCCGTTGTACACCGCCTCTTCTTCCTCGTTTCCGATGTCTTGACTTCTTAGTCTGCCTTCGGAGCTAGATCGGTATATTCACTGGGAAGAAGTCTGTAAGGACAGGAGAAGCTCCCGGCTGAGAGCAACTCTCCATCTGTCATGTCCTTCGGCGTGGCTGGCAAAATTCAGCAGCAGCGTTAACACGCAAAAAAGTGCAAAAAGCTTCACTGAAGTCCCCATGATCCGCTACACTGGAGTAGGCTACTGACAAATCTTCCACACACACGTATTAAAACAATAACTAAAAACACGCACTTAAAAACAGTTTAAAAGACAACAAACAACAGATCGACTAAGAGGTTGCCGGCCCTGACTCCATCTGTGGTCACACTTTGTGTCACTGTGCTGACCAGCTTAGCAAAGTGTTCACACTATTGTTTCAGATGTGTGTTGAGAGTGGCCAGATACTGACCATGTGGAAGACATCCACCATAATTCCTGTTCCTAAAACTAGTAATCCAAGAGAACTCAATGAATTCAGGCCAGTCGCTCTAACGTCTCTTGTGATGAAGGTTTTTGAGAAAATACTGAAGGATGCAATTGTCTCCCTTATAAATGGCAAACTTGATCCACTACAATTTGCGTATCAGTCTGGAAAAGGTGTGGATGATGCTAAGATTTTTATCCTAGACAGGTTATATAAGCACCTTGAAAAACCCAGATGCAAGGCTTTTATTTGCTGATTTTTCCTCAGCTTTTAATAAGACGCAGCCTCACATTTTAATTGAACGTCTTGCTTCTTACTTTTATCTCCCTGATCAGATTTTACTGTTGCTCTTAAATTTTTTAACAGACAGAATTCAGCGAGTATTTGTGAATGGTCATATGTCCACCTCCATCACTTCAAACACAGGCTCTCCACAGGGCTGTGTCCTTTCTCCCTTGTTATTTATTGTGTATACTGACAGCTGCAGGTCTTTCCAAATGGACAGCCATCTTGTTAAATTTTCTGATGACACAGCCCTACTGTCACTCCTCCAGGGGGCCCAATCAGATCATGGCTGTGCATTACCTTTATTTGTGGAATGGTGCGATGATAACTACCTGGACTTAAATGTGACAAAAACCAAGGAGCTAATCATTGATTTTAGGAAGAACCCTCCTGATCCTGTTGCATGCACTATTCATGGAGAAAATGTGGAAATTGTGGAGACATACAAGTACTTAGGTACAATGTTTGATAAAAAACACAAAGTCTATCGTTAAACGGGGCCAACAACGTATCCATCTACTGTGGAAGCTGAATTCTTTTAATGTTTTTAAGAGCATTTTATGTAACTTTTATCATTCTTTTATTGAAAGTCTGTTGACATTTTCTTTTATCTGTTGGTTTTATGGTCTATCTGTGAAGGAAGACAAACAGACACGCAAATTCATTTATTCCTTCCGCCATCAGGCTTCTAAATGCTGCTGACAGCTAAATGTACAGGCCAGGCACTGTAAACCTGAGAGCCTTAATGTGTATTTATTTATTTATTCATTATTTATTCCATTATTGCTACTTGCTGCTAGCTCCAGTTGCCATGCCAACCTGTGGTACTGACAGACTGGATGCTGTATGTGTTGTTGTTTGTGTTTTGTTTTTGTTGTTTGTTTGTTTTTATCTTGTGGTCTTTTGTTGTTGTTCTATGTGACAGGCTGCAAACTGAATTGCCCTGCGGGGATAAATAAAGTTGTTTGAAGTTGAAGTTGTTTTTCCTCCTTTTTCTATGGGCCTGTAACGTATCATTGCATCATGTGACCATGTTTCGTGTGTATTTAAGATGGCGGCACCCTTTGTCTTAAAAAAGTGCCTGACGCTCGAAATGTTTCTCACCTGAATAAATTTCAACTGAGCATTGCAGCCCTGCAGTGTGCGAGCTGTTTGATTTCTCTGTTGTTTGCATCGTTTTCGGCTCAGCACCTGCCCTTCTTCTGGTTTGGATGTGCTTATGTTTTTCTTTGTTTACAATGAGTACCGGGCCATCAAATCACAGCATCCGGGGTGAGAGGACACGGAATTGTGTGTGCTTTTACGCACGCGGGTCACGGCGATCACGGATATTTGAAGTGGGAAAGATGTAGCCAGATGTATTACCTGTTTTAGATACGTGGCTGTCTGTCCATCCGTCCGTTTATAGCACGAGTCATGTGCACCACTATACCACCGACCCGTGCGTAAAGGCGCAAACAGTCTCTCAAGGAGGGACAGCCATGAGGCAATGAATGAGGAAATAATCGCCTGGGCATTTAATCGGACTACGCAAAATGGGGTCCAACCCCCCGCGGCTTTTGGGTGCCCGGCGGCTATTTGCCACCGGGCGACTATTTGGAAATATACGGTAACTCACATAACTCATAACTCGCGGCGAGTGGCCAACAATTTGATTCAATAACACTCGTATTCACTAACACTCGTATTCACTGATTAGCATATTATTGACCTATTTAAGTGCAATACAATGAAAACAACCAGTCAGTGCGCCTCGAGTAAGATGACTACAGAACCTCTCTCTTTTTTTCCCCTCCCGATTCCAAGGTATGGCAGTTGCCATACCTCGCCATACCTAAATGACACCTATGATCTGTGACTTCCTGTACAGACTGAAGGCTGCTGGAAACTGTTGGGAAACTGTCTGACTTCACGGCAGCTTTTTGTCACCGCCCCCCGCTGCGGCTGTCTGGTCTGGTCTACTTTTCAACGAGCCTATTGTCTATGGTCTATGGATCAAGGCGAGCGCTTCTTCCTACGTGCTCAAAATCATAGGTGCTGATTGGCCGAAGAGGAGTCCTGTGTATCTGCGCTCGATTGCTCTTCCTTCATCCTTAAACTACCCGGATGTCTGTCACAGTAAATTGAAACTGAATTTTGAGAACTGAATTTGAATTGTGAGAACTGAATGTGAAGATATAGAAATAAATTCAAATTCAAATATAAATGATTCAAATTCAGTTTCTGGTAGCACATATTTCAGCCCATAGGAATGGGCCACTCTGAGAAAGCGCTTACTTTAGCTGAATGCATCTGAACTATCCCCACAGAAACAATGAACCCTAAGACAGACACAGTAGGAACATGAAACTCACGTTTCTCTGCAGCTGAAAGGGGCAAACCCAGAGGAGTAGTAGACAAAAAGCAAGTCTTTAAACATTCCTTTCCCCAAGCAGTAACTTTTCTGTCGGACCAGCCTATGTGGGGGTTATGCAGGGCTAACCAAAGGTACCTTAAAATAAGTTGGTGCTGAGGAGAATGGAACAGGTGGAAGTTGAGGAATTCTGTGTGACTGTCCGGAAAAACTAACTGAACAAGTTGTGTGTGGTGAGTTACCCCACACAGAAGACGACCGTCTGCGTTCAGACTAAAAGAGGCAAAAGAGGCAAGGACGCCCGAGGCTGCGCGAGAAACAGGACAGCTTCCAAAGCCGCAAAAATATTTTAGCCGCTTTGATCGCTAAAGCGATTTAACTTTGACTGACGTCAAAGTTAAATCGCGCTAGTCATTTAAAGGAGCCGCAAAGCAGACTTCTTGACAGCGACATATAGTGCTGCTTGCTGTTGTTCACCTTCAGTTTAAAGCATGCCTAGTTGCATAGGAGGTTTTGTGTGTCATTAAATACAGAAAAAAAAATCTCAGAGCATGAACATAAATCAAAATCACCATCTTGTCACGAGCGGATTGACTTTTGAGGAGGAAGCAATTAACAAAGGGCATTATGATTTACCCACCATAACATCAAACCTTTACAACTTTGAAATATACTAAAATTCTGTGGCAAAGACGTACCCTGGGCATGCAAGCCTTTCTTGCTTCATCTGAATGAGATGACACATTGCACAACAAAGCATTTTATCAACTAACTGACATTTAAATAGAGCAAAAATATCTTGATGTGTGCAGTGAAAAATGCTTTTTTTTTCAAGCGTCTTCTTCGGGTGTACAGGCAGGCAGCAGCACACATCACAGCGTTGTCATCCAAATCCATGATGAGTCCATATGATTTTGAGGGTTTGAGGCCATGTTAATGATACAATAATAACAATTATGAGCGGGAGTTAATTTAATGTCATAACCGCCTCACCCCATTTTCCCCGTTCTTCCAAAAAAGTAAAACGCTCTTTGGCCACAAGATTGTTATGTTTTCCGGCTCCGGGGTAATTTTCTTTAGGCCTATAGCACACACACACACACACACACACACACACACACACACACACGGGTGCAAATGCGCGCTCCTTACGTCTCAGCTGCAGCATCTCTGTACACAATTACGCATGTGGTGTTGTCTGCTTGTCTTTCGTTTGGTGTCATACAAGTTCGTCAAGTTCGCGCGCGCGCTGTGTGTGTGTGTGTGTGTGTGTGTGTGTGTGTGTGTGTGTGTGTGTGTGTGTGTGTGTGTGTGTGTGTGGCCAAAGAGTGTTCCTTTTTTGGAAGAACGGGGAAAATGGGGTGAGGCGGTTAGCGAATTAAATTAACTCCCGCTCATAATTGTTATTATTGTATCATTAACATGGTCTGCGGCCACTATAAATATGCGCGTTTAACCCTCAAAATCATATGGACTCATCATGGATTTGGATGACATCGCGGTGATGTGTGCTGCTGTCTGCCTGTACACCCGAAGAAGACGCCGTCGCCGGGTTTGGGTGCACGAGATTCTCCGGCGCCGTGAGGGGAAAGGAGAATTTCATCGGCTGGTGCTGGAGCTGCGGCTGGACAGAGAACGGTTCCAGCGGTACTTCAGTTTGGACGTCCAGCAGTTCGACAGCTGAGCCCACACACAAGTGATCAATTTTTCTCAGCATCCATGGCGGAACTAGGAACCAAAGTTACATGTGTTGTTCTTTGGGGCCCGCTCGAGCGAAAGACACCTCTACTCTGATTAGTTGCCGCCGGTTGCCGCTGAACCGCGTCATAGCTAATTACCATAAAGTTAACCGAGGTTCAACTTTTCATCTGGTGCTGCTTTGGACGCTTTAGCCGCTTTGGACGCTCTGGACGCCGGGCTCTCATTGAAAATGTATTAACTTCTGGCGTCCTTGCTTCTTTTGCCTCTTTTGGTCTGAACGTACAGTAGTCTTAAATGTGGAGACGTTGTCTGCCTCCAAGACCGCAACAGGAAGATGATTCCACAGGGGAGGAGCCTGACAGCTGAAGGCTCTGGCTGCTGATCTACTTTTGGAGACTTTAGCAACCACGAGTAACCCTACATTCTCTGAGCGCAGAGTTCTGGTGGGATAATATGGCACTATGAGCTCTCTAAGATATGACGGAGCTTAACCATATTGGATTTTACAGGGAGCCAGTGCAGAGAAGCTAAAACAAGAGAAATATGATCTCGTTTCTTAGTTCCTGTTAGTACACGTGCTGTTGCATTCTGAATTAGCTGGAGAGTTTTTAAGGACTTACTAGAGCTACCTGATAATGGAGAGTTACAGTAATCCAGCCTTGAGGTAACAAAAGCGTGGACCAATTTTTCTGCATCTTTTCGGGTCAGGATAGGCCTAATTTTCGCAATATTACGCAGATGAAAAAATGCAGTCCGTGAGGTTTGTTTTAAATGAGAATTAAAAGACAGATCTTGATCAAATGTGACTCCGAGGTTTCTTACGGTAGTGCTAGAGGCCAGAACAATGCCGTCTAGAGAAACTATGCTGTAAGTGCCATTTATCATTTAGTAAATGTGTTTACTGTTAAATTGTATTTCTTGTTAAGCATGATGAAAGAATGTTTAAATTTAGGGTCAGGGAATATTGAGTGTTGTGTGACTTATTTCTGTTTGTTTGACCTTTGAACTTTAATTTGTCATTCTGCGCAGTTTCTGTTGACCAGTAAGAGATTAACAGGAAATGGAATTTTATTTTGGAAAGGGTGTGTTTACTTGAATAAACGAGTGACAGCGGAGCAACACGGTTGTTTTACCGGACTCAACGCGTAAAACAGTCTCATGTCGTCAGTGTCGTCCATAAATGTGGTTATAAGACGAAGAAGTAAGAAACATGTAGACTAAAGATAACCACTACATATGCCATCAGATAAAGAGTCTCTGAGTTGTTTGGGGCCAAGAACAATAACTTCAGTTTTGTCTGAATTTAACATCAGGAAGTTGGTGCTCATCCAGGTTTTTATGTCTTTAAGGCAATTATGAAGTTTACTTAATTGATTACTTTCTTCTGGCTTCATAGATAAATACAACTGTGTATCATCCACATAACAATTGGATATTTACAGAGTGATTTCTAATGATGTTACCTAAAGGAAGCATATATAGAGTAAATAGGATTGGTCCGAGCACAGAACCTTGCGGAATTCCAAAACAAACTTAAGTACGTAAGGATGATTCATTATGAATGTGAACAAACTGAAAACAATCAGATAAATAAGATTTAAACCAGCTTAGTGCAGAACCTTTTAGGTCAATTAAGTGTTCCAGTCTCTGTAGCAGAATATGATGGTCAATTGTGTCAAACACAGCACTAAGATCTAATAAAACAAGTACAGAGACGAGTCCTTTGTCTGAAGCAATCAGAAGGTCATTTGTAATTTTAACTAGTGCTGTCTCAGTGCTATGATGCACTCTAAATCCTGATTGAAATTCCTCAAATAAATTATTATCATGGAGAAAATCACACAGCTGGTCTGCAACTATTTTCTCAAGGATCTTTGAAAGAAAGGGAAGATTAGATATTGGTCTATAGTTGGCTAGCACCTCTGGATCCAGGGTGGGCTTTTTTTAGGAGAGGTTTAATTACGGCTACCTTAAAAGACTGTGGTACATAGCCTGTTAATTATTGATCATGTCTAATAAATGAGTGTTAACGATGGGGTCTAAGAGACACGTTGATGATTTAGATGAAGAAATCACTGCGGTCGGTTCTTGAAGAGAAATTGAGGAGAAGCAATCTAAATACTGTATATATTAGGTCTTACAGCTGTGTTTGAGGTTAGATAGGTACTATCTGAGGACAGGAGGTCATGAATTTTGCCTCTAATAGTTAGAATTTTGTCATTAAAAAAGCTCATAAAATCATTACTGCTAAGGACTAAAGGAATACAAGGCTCAATAGAGCTTTGACTCTCAGTCAGCCTGGCTGCAGTGCTGAAAAGAAACCTTGTTTTCTTCTATTAATGCTGAGTAATAGTTTGCTCTGGCATTGCGGAGGCCCCTCTACGTTTTGAGACTGTCTTCCCAGATTAAACAAGATTCTTCCAGTTTGGTTAATCACCAATTCCTTTAAAATTTTCGCGATATTTGTTTTAACTTAAGGGTTTGAGAGTTATACCAAGGAGCGAACTTTCTTTGCTTTGTTAACTTCTTTTTAAGAGGAGCTACAGAGTCGAATGTTGTTTCCTGCGAGCCTATGCTGTAGTAGTATGGTTCACCAGCACCCTCTTCTTCACTGATGTGCACGGTCTTTTACTGGACAGGAGGCAATTAGATGGCCCAGCTGAGCACAGTAGATACACTGCCCCTCCTGACAAATGCTGCTGTCGTTCCTTAGGAGTCAGCCTGGTTCTGCCAAGCTGCATGGGTTCCTCTGACGCTGGAGGGGGTGCTGTAGAGGTGGTTGGTGGGAGGTGCTGACTAGTAGGATGCCAGGATGGCTGGCGTAGACTAGAGAGAGCTCAGGCTACCTCCCATCCAGGAGCAATGTGTTGGAATATCTTGGTGAAGGTCTCAGAGAAGAGCTTAAGAGACTCACAGACGGGAGATTTCTGTTCCATTCTGCCGTAGCCCAAGCCTCAGCTCTGATGGAAGGATGTTGATAAACCCAGGGTGCAGAGAAGTTGTGGTGGTGGAAGTTTAGACTTGACAACCTGGCGGCTTCTGCAGTCAGCTGGTTGGTCAGAGATCTAGGAGCCTCTACCAAAGCTGCTGCATGACAGAGAAGTAAATATCGATGGTACAGGCACTGGATTGCATGAGGGCCCATGGGGTGGAGGGGCCTGACTGCCACATAGAATTATGCCCATGATTAAAGATAACTTATGTTAAATCAAAAATGGTGTGATTTGCTATATATGCATTCAAAAAGACAAACCCATCTCCATTATTGTTTTTTTTTTATTTTTTTTTTTATTGATATTTTGGTCCAATGTTTAATCAAGACATGAACATTTCAAGTCATTTCCTTGGACATTTTTATGATATGAATACCCCCTACCCATCTAACCCTTCCTATATCTCCATGGCTAAGAAATGAGTAATAATAATACTAATAATACTAATAATAATAATAATAATAAATAAAAAAAAAAAAAAACCTGAACCAAAGCTTAAGTGTATCAACATACCTTGACAAGCCAATAATAAATAGATATTAATAAATACACATAAATAAATAAATAAATAAATAAATAAATAAAAGGTAAGCAGATGATCTATACCTATTCATTTAGTAGCAGGGAGCTTTGTTAGCTAAAATCCATTATACAGGATGTGTGAAATCAGTCCTCGGGCATTGTCCACTTTCAATGTGGTCCAAGAATGGGCTCCATGTTCTCAGGAAGGAATCCTGGTGTCCAGAGAGTCTAGATATGACTTGTTCATAGTTTGCTATGTTGGTCATTAGTTCGATCCAGTTATTAAAGGATGAAGGTGAAGTCGTTTTCCACTGTCTTACAATAATTCTACATCCTGTTAGCATGGCCAGTCGGCACCATATTTTTTTCAGTTCACACATCTTAAATGTACTAGGGATAATTCCCAACATACATAGTGCCGGACTTTTGGTCAGAGATATACAGTACAGTTTATTTATAAAAGATATTATTTCATCCCAAAGGTTCCTAACCATATCACAGGCATATAACATGTGTACCAGTGTTCCAGTTTCCTTATGACAGCGCCAACATAGAGCATCATTTCTTAATTTAAGTGTAGCCATTCTGCATGGGGTCCAGTAGGATCTGTGAAAAATTTTATAGTTGGTGAACTGTGTCTGGACCTCTCGAGCGGGGATGTACCAACTAAATATGACTTCGTTCCACTGTTGTTGTTCAATGTATTCTCCGATATCTTTCTCCCAAGCCAATTTTAGACTCCCAAGCTTCGGTGCATTGGCATCTCTAATGAGCTTATAAAAGATTGATGCACCACCTTTTTTACAGCTAACATAATGTAGCAAACTTTGAATTTTTGTAGTTGGGTCGGGTCCACAATTCATAACTGAAAGGAGACAGTGTCGGAGTTGGAGATATTTCCAAAAGTCCTTATTTGTCAGATTGTAATTTTGCTTCATAAATTCAAAGGTAACCATGTGACCATTATCATAAAGATCCCCCAGCTGCAGGATCCCTGCTTTAGCCCACTGGTACCAGCAGAATGGCTTTTTAGCTATTCGAATCTTAGTATTAAACCATATTGATGCTTCAGATGTCAATAATGGATTACTTTTAACATGGAGGCAAGGGCGGAGTGGCAATCGGGACGATCGGGAGTTTTCCCGGTCGGCCAGCCGGCTGATGAATTTGCGCGAACCGGCCCATGTATGCTCTGAGCGGCCGTGAGACTACCGTGACTGGCCCTTTGGCTCAGCGGAATTATTCACGTCTTTTAATTTCTACCGCGAAAATCTGTAAGACCTACTACATTGGAAAAATACTGAAGTCCACCCAGTATTTATACCACTTGCTCACCCTCTATATCTCAGTCATGATTACCCTGCACACTCATCTCTGATCTCTCCCATCAATCTACTGATTTTTGTGTAGCCTATCTTAATTTAATTCTTCTTATTCAGGCGTTACAGAACTTTTATGATCACAAATAAAACATTTGATTTGTTTGTTCTTAAATTAACGTAGAATGGAGCAAAGCCTTCTGGGAATGGGAGGGCCTATCACTCTGCGTTTATCTAATGAACTGATTGCAGGTCAAGTTATTATTTATGTTGTTGATCCAGGTCTGTCATACAATATAGTTTTATCATTTTATTTTGATGTTATATTTCAGCATCTGTTTATTAAACCCCATTAAAATCTTTAAACCTACACTTTATTGTCAATAATGTGCATTTGCCTAGTGCCATCTAGTGGTCAGATTTCATATTTCTGTTAAGTCCTTCCCAAATGCGTAGACTTCGCTGGTGTTAGAACAGATGGAGGAATTCCACTCAAAGAAAGATGACATAATCTGTGTCTTCATCCAGATTAAAAAAATAAATTTAGTATTTTAAATTGACATAAATTTTGTTTGTGTTGTTGATATAGTTGGGGGGGCGGCGTTGGTGGGCTGTTGGTGGGCCAGTGCGGTCAGAATTTTCCCTGTGGATTTTGGTGCCCCACTCCGCCCCTGCATGGAGGTGTGCCATTTTCCAACTTTCCCTCGAGAATTCTAACACAGGATTATGAACTACAAGAGACCGACCCGTCTGGGTCACAAAAGATTCAATGCAAAAAGGATCAAGTATTTCTTTTTCCATTTGCACCCAGACAGGGGCTCTATGAGGGGGTAACTTATTTTTTGACAGTTGTGCAAGAGAGAAAGAACAATGATACCAATCTAATCTTGGAAGAGATAGTCCCCCGCCATCCATGCTAGCATACAATTTAATACGGTTAAAGAGAGGTTTTTTCCCTTGCCATACAAATGATTCAACACATTTATTATATTCTTTTAGAAGTATAGCAGGAAGGGGGAGTGGTAACATATAAGTTATGTAGTTAACCTTTGGCATTATGATCATTTTTATTAAGTTAACCCTACCAAGTGGTGATATATTCAACTTACTCCAGTTATGTAATAGGGATTCTATATTTCGTATAATTGGCTGGAGATTTGCCTGCATCATTTTCATAATGTTGCTCATAAGTTTGATTCCCAGGTACGTCATACCCGTGGGGACCCATTTGAATGGCCATTCATTGCTAAGTAACTCAGTACAAGTATTTGATATGGGCATTACTTCTGACTTAGTCCAGTTAATTTTATATCCAGATATTTGAGAGAAGTTATCAATCAAGGAACCAATTATTGGGACAGCAATTTGTGGATTGTGCGAGACCAATAATATATCATCTGCGTACAAAAATAATTTATGTTCCTGATGTCCAACTATGGTCCCTTTAATATTTACATTGTTTCGGATTGCTATAGCTAGAGGCTCAAGAGCAATTGCAAAGATGAGGGGAGAAAGTGGGCAGCCTTGTTTTGTGCCTCTGCATAGATGAAATGGAGACGACAAGATATCATTGCACAACACTGATGCCATGGGATCCATATATAATAATTTAACCCATGCTGTGAATGATGGTCCAAAACCAAATTTCTTTAATGTATAAAATAAAAATCCCCATTCAACCCTGTCAAAGGCCTTCTCTGCATCTAGAGAGAAGGCCATGACAGG
Source organism: Epinephelus awoara (assembly GCA_035609425.1). Classification (NCBI taxonomy): domain Eukaryota; kingdom Metazoa; phylum Chordata; class Actinopteri; order Perciformes; family Serranidae; genus Epinephelus; species Epinephelus awoara. The sequence continues at coordinate 35,996,709 of CM069312.1, forward strand.
GTCTGGGCTGTCTCTATTTCCTCATAGTATATGTAGCAGGCTCCTCAAGTTATCTGCAGATGATCGTCCCCTAATGAACCCTACTTGGTCTTGATGTATTATTGTGGGTAGTACACCATCCAATCTATTTGATAGTATTTTGGCGAGTATCTTACCGTCCACATTACCTAATGAAATGGGTCTATAACTGCCACACTGCTGAGGGTCTTTCCCCTTTTTATGAATTACTGTAATCATACTTTTCCTCATGCTTACAGGTAGTAGGCCCTTTGACAGCGCACTACTAAACACATCCAATAATCTAGGGGCAAGTATGTCACTGAATTTTTTGTAAAAATCTGATGAGTAACCATCATCACCGGGGGCTTGGCCTGATCTAAGGCCTTTTATTGCATCTTTTACCTCTTGTAATGAAATTTCTTTTTCCAGTAGTTCCCTATTGGATGAAGAGATATGGGGCACCTCTAGAGTTGAAAAAAAATGGTCATATTGGTCTTTTGCAACCTCACCTTGTGATGTGTAAAGATCCTGATAGAAGTCCCGAAATACTTTGTTAATCTCTTTTTTTCCTGTAATTAATTCATTGTGAGTATTAAAAATTGATGTAATAACATTTCGTGCACTGAGCTGTTTAACTCTATGTGCCAACAGTTTTCCTGCTCTCTCACCCTGTTCATAATAACGTTGTTTGGTACAAAATAGGGCGAATTCAGCTTTCTTTTGGAGGATACTATTTATTTCGAATTTTACTGTATTCATATTATTCCATGTAGTTTGGTCTGGTATCAAAATATACTGAAGTTTCAAATGTTTCAACTGTTGCTCTAAGTTAAGTAGTTTTTCAGTCTCCTTCCTCTTTTGATATGAGCAATACTGAATTAGTCGTCCTCTCAAGACTGCTTTAAACGCATCCCATACAATGCCAGGATCGGAGACAGAGCCATCATTATATGTCCAGTATTCTTCCATTGCTGACATTATAAAAGAACTTGATGCATCATTTTGCAATAGAGAATTATTGAATCGCCAACGTAGGATTTTCTCTTCATTGTCAAAGCTGTTTATTATTATATCAACTGGTGCATGATCAGAAATAGCGATATTACCAATGGAAGAATTCTGGATCTGATTAACAAGACTTTTGGACACTAATATATAATCAATTTGAGAATGTGTTTGATGTGGATGGGAGAAGAAGGTAAAATCTTTCTCTAAAGGATGAAGCATTCGCCAGATGTCTGTTAAACTCAGCTCTTCCATAACTGTATCAATAACTGTACATGCATGACGCACCCCTTGTCTGTCCCCAGACCTGTCCAAATGAATGTCCCTGACCTGATTGAAGTCTCCACCAAGAATAATATTATGGTTCCCAATGGTTCTTATAACATTGCAAATTTCATGGAAAAAATCAGGAGTTAACACATTAGGGGCATATATATTCATGATGGTGACTTCCTGGTTATCCAGTTGTGCATCAAGGGTTACCCATCTACCCTCCTGGTCGGTCAGGCTTTTATGAACAGTTAAGTTTATATTTTTCCTTACAAGGATACAAAAACCTCTGCTACTGCTGTAATAGGTACTTGAATATACTTGACCAATCCATCCTTTCTTAAATTTTTCAGATTCCTCTTTACTTAAGTGGGTCTCTTGTAACATGGCGATATCTGATCCAAGTTGTTTCAAATATCTGATTATTTTCTTACGTTTGATAGGATGATTACAACCCGAAATATTCCACGAGACCACCTTTATCAGTCCCATATATACATTTTTTGTTTGAATACATTTTTAGGACAACCCATATTGTATGGCATAGTAATGTGACAAATGTCTATATTGAACAATGCAATTACCACACTATCCAAACATCTGCCTAAGTGACAAAGAAAGAAAGAAACTCTGCAAAAAAATAAACAAACGGAGATATAAACCTTCCCACCCCTACCCATAACACCCACCCGGTTCTCCCTACCAAGGAGGGATGGATGTGAACCCATAACCTTGTTGTGCTTCCGATGGACTATTGCTATCCTTATCTACTTCTTCAAGGAGGAAACTCCCTTTAACTAGACAAAGAGAAAAAAAAGAAAGGGAGTATATGACTATAAGGAATATACATTAGAAAAAAAAGAAAGGAAAAAAAAAACAGATGACCACCTCTAGGTATTCTAACATAGTACAGTCCACACAAATTTTATCTAAACATTTAGCAACCTAATAGATATATTATAATTATTTTACCTTTGGTCATCCATTATTTAGTATCCACTCTGTCATTTACACAATGTAGTTCCTCAGATTTCTATAACATTGGACTTAAAAAAAAGAAGAGGAAAAAATAATGATGACCCTACGAAAGTGTAAATTCTAAATGTCCATGGTCATTGTTCAACCCTAAAGGGTAACAGTGATACAAATTATATTTTTGCATATCCCCATCCTCCTCTCACCGACCAGCAGGGCTGTGCAATAGACATTACTAAGGACGGAGGAGTCATAGTAACCAAATATTCTCAGCAATGTTACCCATATTTCACTTCAAAGTACTTAAGCAATCATTATTTACAGATCAGTCACTCACACTACTTATTTTGTGTAGTATGTTAAGCCAGCATGAAGGCGTTATGATGACGCATACACCTGACCTGCAGAGCAGCTGGCGGCATCAGGTGGCCACTTGTTGTTCGTAGAAAGCCATGGCGTCCTCCGGGGAGTTGAACATGTGGCTCTCTCCTTTAAACATAATCCTCAAACGAGCTGGATAAAGCAGACGAAACTGCACACCTTTCTGGTAGAGGGCTCCCTTGACGGGCTTGAACTCAGCTCGTCTCTTGGCGAGGGCGGTACTCAGGTCCGGGTAGACACGCAGGTCACGTCCCTGGTACTTCATCTGATGTTGTCTGGCCCATCTCAGTACTAGCTCTCTGTCACGGTACCGGTGAAAGCACACTACAAACGGCCTGGCAGGCTTATCCGCTGCGGGTTTAGGTCCGAGGGTGCGATGCGCTCTGTCCAGGTGAGGGGGAGATGACATGATGTCCGGGCCCATAATGTCACTGAGTAACTCGGATACAAAAGTAGTGGGGTCTTTGCCTTCTTCACAGCCCTCTGGTATATTTAATATACGTAGGTTGGACCTGCGCGACCTATTTTCTAAATCCTCCAGTCGGTCTAGCAGGGAGGCGTTTTGAATCTGCAAGGTTTTGATTGTAGCCTCGGCGGAAACCAACCGTTCAAAGTTCTCCCCTGCCAGTACCTCTGTAGATGTTAACCGGCTCTGAAATGCATTAACAGTTTCGTGTAACGCATCCACTGAGGACTGGAGGGGTTTAATAGGGTCGTGGATAAGTGCCGCCATATCTTCCTTAAGATTAGCTTGATGTTTGGCCAGTTCCGACATTAACAGGCTCATGGAAAAGTTTTCCGAGACGCCGTCAGGACACTCTTCGTCATCGTCATCATGCTGTGCAGGTGTAGCTTTACCTGCTAGCTTGCTAGCTCTAGTCGTTGTCGCTTGTGAAGTTTTCTGCTTTGGGTTACTCATATTGTCGTTCACCAGACTCTTGTATTGTTTAAGCTAAGAAGAAGTTAATGCTGAGGGTTTAACACCGTTTTCTAGTGTTAGCAGTTAAAGGTGAAAAAGTAAAGGGAGGTCCTCTTCCTCGTGTCTGCCTCTCTACATCACAAAACCGGAAGCCAAGATGAATAAAGTTCTATTGAATGTTATTGAACTGAATTGATTGACTGCCTGACAGCCAGGCTATTGTTTTTTTTTTTTTTTAAATAGTATCACTCTATGACAAAATTGTCACATTCTGCTCTGCCCCTCTCCTGCTCTGCTGCTCAGCCACACCCCTCATCAGCTTAACTGCTTCTACCTGCTGCTGTCACCTGCTCACCATCTCCAATCAAGCCAATATATATCCAGCTTCACTCCACTCACTCTTTGCCAGATTGTCTTTGCTCTCATGCCTGACTGCCCAGCACTTGTTCCCGGACTGCTTTCCTGGTATCGACCCTACTTGCCTCCAACCTTCGCTTCACGTCTCAGCCCCGGTAAATCTACCAGCCTTCTGTCCCTGACTACAAGTATTGCCTGCCTATTTTCATCTGCTTGTGGCTGGTTGGCACTCAGCCTGTTCCTGCTCAGCCAAAAGACCCACCTTGTCAGCTTCACCTCTCCAGCTCACCTCCTCTGGTGACGTCAGCCCTGTCGACTCCGTCTCAAGGTCCGGATCCACACCCAGCCCTCATCTGAGCCACTTTCCAGTAAGACTTCCATCAGGAGTGACTTTGTGCTATTTCCCCTCCACCACACTAGTTGAGCCTGTTGACAACATTTGCTCATGAGTCCCATGTGCTACCTGCCTGCCCCGTTGGTCCTGTGATAACTTGCTTGCCTGGCACATGGGAGACCCGGGTTTGAATCCTGCCATACTCACCTGCTCTGCTGCATCTTCTGGTTAGCTGTGTTCCTGTTTTAACCTGCTGAATAAACACTGTTAATACAAGAAACCTGGTTCATTTGTGCTGCAATTGGGTTCACTCTATACCCGTTACAGTACAATCTGGCCAGCTATGGACCCGGCACACAATCCCACACCACTTAGTTGCCTCGAGATGATTGAGGGCATCCTGCAACAACATGAGGCCATGATGACTGGCCACAGGGAACTGTTGGCAGTTAAGATGGCCCTAGAAGAGTTGTGCCATTGGCTGGAGGGCACCAAGGAGCCTTTTCTTGTGTGGACAGATCACAAAAATTTGGAGTATATACGCTTAGCTAAAAGACTGAACTCTCATCAGGCCCTCTGGTCCCTGTTCTTTGCCCGTTTCAACTTTGCCCTCTCTTACTGCCGGGGTCCCGCAATGCCAAGCCTGACGCCCTTTCCCGCCAGTTCCAGAGGACAGAGGATTCTGTTGATAGATCTGAGCCCATCCTCCCTACATCCTGCCTTGTTGTCATGTTGATGGCGCCGCGGATGGCAGCCTCGGCACACCGCTCTCTCGGAATTTGTGTGTTTTTGTTTATTTTCTTGGTGGTCGGGCACTCTAACCCGATCACTTTCAGCAGAGATGCCCTGCTAAACATCAGGGAGTCCACCTCAGGCACTTTTCCGACGTTTTGCGCGGATCCAGAGAGTTTTCTCGAACTCTTGGTCGGAGGAGCGGCAGCTCTGTACGGGACATGGAGGAGACGCAGGAGAGGCAAACGAGCCGGCGCTCGTTAGGCTCCGCCGGCGCGGACTTCGCGCACCTCTTCCAGCCATCCACCTAGCGAACCTCCGCTCCCTGCCCAACAAAATGGATGAGCTGCTTCTCCTTCTCAACGGATCCAACAAGGATTTTGCACGTTCCTCTGCCCTGTGCTTCACTGAGACCTGGCTCAGCGAAGCCGTTCCCGACGCCGGATTACAGCTGCCGGGCTTCTCTCTCCACCGCGCGGACCGCGTCAAGGAGCTCTCGGGGAAAACAAAGGGCGGTGGAATATGTTTTTATATCAACGAAGGTTGGTGCACATCTGTCACGGTCCTGTCTACACACTGCAGCCCGAATCTGGAGTCTTTTTTCATAAACTGCAAGCCGTTTTATTCGCCGCGGGGGTTCTCCTCCTTCATCATGGCTGGTGTTTACATCCCCCCCAAGCCAACGTGAGTGAAGCGCTGCAGACTCTCGCCGAGCAATTAAACGGCTCCGAAGCTAAACACCCGGACTCGCTCTTTATTGTCATGGGAGACTTTAACAGAGCGAGATTAAATCAGGAACTCCCAAAATACAAGCAGCACATCAGCTGTCCCACCAGAGGCAGCAACACACTGGACCACTGCTACACCGTTATTAAAGGAGCATACCACTCCGTTCCCCGAGCAGCTCTGGGACACTCCGACCACTGCTTGGTCCACCTCATCCCCACTTACAGGCAGAAGCTAAAAACTGCCAAGCCTGTGGTGAAGACTGTGAGTAAGTGGACCAACGAGGCAAAGCAGGAACTACAGGCCTGCTTTGACTACACAGACTGGAGTGTCTTTGAAGCTGCTAACGATAACCTGGACGAACTGACAGACACTGTGACGTCCTACATCAGTTTCTGTGAGGACATGTGTGTACCAACCAAAACATTCCGGACTTTTAACAATAATAAGCCATGGTTCACTGCCAGACTGCGCCAGCTCCGCCAGGCCAAGGAGGAGGCCTACAGGAGTGGGGACAGGGTCCTGTACCGGCAGGCCAGGAACTCATTGAACAGGGAAATCAGAGAAGCTAAGAAGAGCTACTCTGAGAAGCTGAAAAACCAGTTCTCAGCCAACGACCCTGCTTCAGTGTGGAGGGGCCTGCGGACAATCACCAACTATAAGAGACCCTCCCCCCGCGTCGAGGCAAACAAAGACCTGGACACCTTTTACTGCAGATTTTAGGGGGACAACTTCGCACCCCTCACCCAGCCACCACTCATCCAGACCAGCAGTACGACTACCCCCGTCACACCTCCAGTCGCACTGCAACCTGCCCCCCCGGTCCCACTCAGAGTGTGCGAAGAGGAGGTGAGCCAGATCTTCAAAAAGCAGAAGATCAGGAAAGCACCAGGCCCAGACAGAGTGTCACCCTCCTGTCTCAAAGCCTGTGCTGACCAGCTGGCTCCCATCTTCACCAGGATTTTCAACTGCTCACTGGAGCTGTGTGAAGTCCCCTCCGTGCTCAAGCACTCTACCATCATCCCAGTCCCCAAGAAACCCTCCATCACAGGACTGAATGACTACAGACCGGTGGCTCTAACGCTGTGGTCATGAAGTCCTTTGAAAGACTTGTGTTGAGCCACCTGAAGTCGGTGACAGGACCCCTGCTGGACCCGCTGCAGTTTGCCTACAGGGCAAACAGGTCGGTGGACGATGCTGTCAACCTGGGACTGCACTACATCCTGCAGCACCTCGACACCCCAGGAAGCTACGCGAGGATCCTGTTTGTGGATTTCAGCTCGGCGTTCAACACCATCATCCCTGAAATCCTCTACTCCAAGCTCTCCCACCTCAACGTGTCTCTGCCCATCTGTCAGTGGATCACCAGCTTCCTGACAGACAGAAGCCAGCAGGTGAGGCTGGGAGACGTCACCTCAGCTACCCGGACCATCAGCACTGGTGCCCCCCAGGGGTGTGTCCTGTCCCCACTGCTCTTCTCCCTCTACACCAACGACTGCACCTCCACGCATCCAGCCGTCAAACTCCTGAAGTTTGCAGACGACACCACAGTCATCGGCCTGATCCAGGACGGAGACGAGTCTGCATACCGGCGAGAGATCGAGCGGCTGGTGCTCTGGTGCAGCCAGCACAACCTGGAGCTGAACACGCTCAAGACGGTGGAGATGACAGTGGACTTCAGGAGACAGCCCTCGCCACTGCTCCCCCTCACCATCAGCAGCAGCCCTGTGTCAGCCGTCGAGACCTTCAAGTTCCTGGGGACTACCATCTCCCAGGACCTGAAGTGGGAGAAGAACATCCACTCCATCCTGAAAAAGGCCCAGCAGAGGATGTTCTTCCTGCGACAGCTGAAGAGACACGGCCTGTCTCAGGAGCTGCTGATCCAGTTCTACACGGCTGTCATCGAGTCTGTCCTGTGCTCCTCCATCACCGTGTGGTTCGGAGCAGCCACACAGCAGGACAGGAACAGACTGCAGCGCACAGTTAGAACTGCTGAAAAAAATCACTGGGGCCCCCCTGCCCTCCATCCAGGAACTGTACTGCTCCAGAACCAGGAAGAGGGCAGCCAACATCATCAAGGACCCCGCCCACCCGGGAAACAACCTGTTCTCCCTCCTCCCCTCCGGCAGGCGCTACAGAGCCCTGCGCACCAAAACCACACAACTTAAAAACAGCTTCTTCCCCACTGCCATCACTTTAATGAACAGCTCATAAATGGTTTCAACCAATCATTTGCACTAACCAAAAACCACTATCATTTGCACTATCTTGTGTACTTTGCACCACCCTTGTACATACTATTTTATTTACTTATTTATTTTATTTTATTCTATTTTTTAACTTACTTTTTTACTTTGCATATAGATGTACATATCCTGTTTTTCTTATTACGTATTCCTTTCTTGTTCTTTATCACTTGTACCTTATTCTGAGAGTGTTACCACCTGCCGGAACAGAATTCCTTGTATGTGCGAACGTACTTGGCGATTAAAAACGATTCTGATTCTGATTCTGATGTTGACCTGGGACATAGAGGAGAGGGTGAGAGCAGCCACAGAAGGACCTTGAGGTCAGATGTGCTACTATGGGCCCACTCCTCCAAGCTCTCCTGCCACCCTGGTGTTCAATGGACCTTTCTGGACGTTTCTGGTGGCCCACCTTGCAGGAGGACGTCCAGGAATTCATCAAAGCCTGTCCAACTTGCAGTCAACACAAGACCTCCCGCCGGCCTCCTGCTGGGCTGCTTCAACCTCTTCCTGTTCATTACCACCCATGGTCTCACATATCCTTGGACTTTGTCAGTGGTCTTCCTACCTCTGACGGCCACACTGACATCCTGACCATCGTGGACTGCTTCAGCAAGATGGTCCACTTTGTGCCTCTGCCCAAGCTCCCCACTGCTAAAGAGACTGCTCATTTGGTTCTGCTCCATGTATTCGGCCTGCACGGCCTCCCTGTTGTGGTGTCGGACCATGGTCCCCAGTTTTCTTCTGTGTTTTGGAGAGAGTTCTGCAGTCAGCTGGGTGCTACCGCCAGTCTGTCCTCTGGATTCCACCCCCAGACCAATGGACAGACTGAGCGCATGAACCAAGAATTGGAAACAGCCCTGCGCTGCGTGGCCTCCCAGAACCCCTCTTCCTGGTCGTCACAACTACTGTGGGTTGAATATGCTCACAACTCCCTTGTCTGCCCTGCCACCGGCCTCTCTCCATTTAAGTGTGCATACGGCTATCAACCACCACTGTTCCCGGCCCAAGAAAAGGAGATTTCCTGTCCGTCTGTCCAAGCCTTCATCCATTGCTGCCACAGAACATGGATCCAAGCTCACTCCACCCTCCTTCATTCTGTGGGTCACTATGCTGCCACTGCCAACCACCGCCATAGAACTGCACCTACCTACAAAGCGGGTCAGCAAGTGTGGCTCTCCACCCGAGACTTACCTCTCTGGGTGGAGTCCAAAAAGATGGCACCTAACTTCGGGCCTTTCACTATCCAGAAAGTCATCAGTCCAGTAGCAGTCCGGTTGAAGCTCCCGTGTTCCATGAGAGTTCACCCAACCTTCCATGTCTCCAAGATTAAGCCAGTCCACAAAAGTCCCTTGGTCCCTGTGGCACCACCACCTCCCCCTTCAGGAATGGTCGATGGCAGTCCAGTGTATGCAGTGCGTCGCCTGATTCCCTCTCGTCAGGGGGGTAGAGGTCTCCAGTACCTTGTGGACTGGGAGGTTTACGGTCCTGAAGAGAGATCCTGGGTTCCTGCTCGCCATATTGTGAACCCTAACCTTGTGGCCAACTTTCATCGGCAACACCCGACCAGTCAGCCAATGAGTCTGCTCGTCGAGGGACCTGCATCTTGCCCCTACCTGTCCAGGATGTTGAGGACCGTTCTATGGGGGAGATGTCAGATGTTGATGCATGTTACAAGATGAATAAGTCCCCACTTCCATCAGCAGTGAGTTTGTGCTATTTCCCCACCACAACACATGTTGAGCCTGTGAGAACTTTTGGACAGTTAAGTGCTCACAAGTCCCATACAATCCCTACCTGCCCCGTTGGTCCTGTGAAAACTTGCTTCCCTGACACACGGGAGACCCGGGTTCAAATCCTGCCATACTCACCTGCTCTGCTGCATCTTCTGGTTAACTGTGGTCCTGCTTTAACCTGCTGAATAAAGACTTTTAATACAAGAAAGCTGGTTCATTTGTACTGCAATTGGGTTCACTCTATACCTGTTACATAAATTATATGCTTATTCTACATGAACTGGAAAAAAATATTTAGTTAAATATCCTATTCCCCATTGTAGTTTTTGTCATATATGTCATATGTAATGATAATTGCTGGGTAATATGTATGCTGATGTTGTCCAGTATCAAGTCTCTGTTTAATCATGTAACAAGATCATTTAATTTACAGTTGCTAGTTTAGGTGCAAAATCTCTCAAGACTGACAAGCTGAGCACATCTGCAAGCGGACATAACATAAAAACGGCAGTAAAACACACTGTTAGGGTTGGGAACGATTAACCGATACGACCGGATATCCAGTTTGACAAGCGAGAGATATGGCTGCGTCGGTAGCAGCCTCCTCAACCCATACGAATCAGCCATGAATCCTTAAATGAATCGATTATAGAGTCATGGATCGGGTATCGCGAGACTAGCAATCGGTTGACTGGCTTTAACAGTTTGCATCTCTGAAACAACGCGAGACCCGGTGCCACGCTCCGTAGCAGGCATTACTGACAACGATAATGGATGTGAAAAACATCAGCGCCAGCTTGACCGCTGGAGATGAGGAACAGAAGCTAATGGTGGTTGGATAAACCAGGGAGCAGCCAAGCTGCAGCAGAAACTAAAGGTGAATCCTGCTGGTTGTGGGTTGAACAGGGGTCACAGACACGGACAGAAATACGTATTCCTGTCAAATACGGCGGCTATAGTGCTCGGCGGCGCAAAATAATGGCTTACTGGCGACCGAGAAGCCCAGCTCCAGGTCCAAGAAGTCTTCGTTGGTGTCATGATGACTGCCCAGATATACCTGAACAGCCGAGCTGTGGCAGCACACAGGTATGTGACGTGTCAGAGGAGAAACGAGCCGTTCACATTTCCACAAACCTCACTGCACTTTAGGGACTGTTCTTTACTTGTCAGGGAGGATGGTGGCAGGTTGATTTATATTTTATTTATTTATTTTATTTTGATCCCCCCTATGTTAATCACTTATTGATGCTGTTTTTGAAGTATGAATAAGTCAATAAATAATTTATTCCTTTGAAATATCAGTGATGTATTATAGAAAAGTGATTTATCTTTTAAGAAATGACAAACACAGAGTTTAGCAAACACAGAGAAATAGTCTGACATGCTGTCAATGATAAGCTTCTAGTCATCACAGTCCATGATATCAACTAATAACAGATGTCAAATTCTGCCCCTACATTGCATGTTATTATTTTATTCTGCTTTATGTTTATATTGTACTGCGTCATGATAAACTTTATTCCATATACATAAAATATACATACAATAAAATACAATAATAAAACAACACAACAAGTAGGTTTAAAACACTTAAATTTTACTTAAAGTTCACTTTACTTAAAGTTTAAAACTTTTTCTCATTTTTATATTGATCCCATCCAACAAAATGATGTACATTCAGCAAGTCGTTTTTTGGTCCATGTCTAAAAATAAATACATCTGACATGTGATTTTGTTGTTGTTTGCCATACAACAACAATGCTTGGGGATGTGGGATGTGTCATTCAATGCGTTGGGATGCATGGGATGTGTCATTCAATGCGTTTTCTTTATTTTCATGACTATTTACATTGTAGATTCTCACTGAAGGCATCAAAACTATGAATGAACACATGTGGAGTTATGTACTGAACAAAAAAAGGTGAAATAACTGAAAACATGTTTTATATTCTAGTTTCTTCAAAATAGCCACCCTTTGCTCTGATTACTGCTTTGCACACTCTTGGCATTCTCTCGATGAGCTTCAAGAGGTAGTCACCTGAAATGGTTTCCACTTCACAGGTGTGCCTTATCAGGGTTAATTAGTGGAATTTCTTGCTTTATCAATGGGGTTGGGACCATCAGTTGTGTTGTGCAGAAGTCAGGTTAATACACAGCCGACAGCCCTATTGGACAACTGTGAAAAATTCATATTATGGCAAGAACCAATCAGCTAACTAAAGAAAAACGAGTGGCCATCATAACTTTAAGAAATGAAGGTCAGTCAGTCTGGAAAATTGCAAAAACTTTAAATGTGTCCCCAAGTGGAGTCGCAAAAACCATCAAGCGCTACAACGAAACTGGCACACATGAGGACCGACCCAGGAAAGGAAGACCAAGAGCCACCTCTGCTTCTGAGGATAAGTTCATCCAAGTCACCAGCCTCAGAAATCGCAAGTTAACAGCAGCTCAGATCAGAGACCAGATGAATGCCACACAGAGTTCTAGCAGCAGACCCATCTCTAGAACAACTGTTAAGAAGAGACTGCGCGAATCAGGCCTTCGTGGTCAAATAGCTGCTAGGAAACCACTGCTAAGGAGAGGCAACAAGCAGAAGAGATTTGTTTGGGCCAAGAAACACAAGGAATGGACATTAGACCAGTGGAAATCTGTGCTTTGGTCTGATGAGTCCAAATTTGAGATCTTTGGTTCCAACCGCCGTGTCTTTGTGAGACGCAGAAAAGGTGAACGGATGGATTCCACATGCCTGGTTCCCTCTGTGAAGCATGGAGGAGGAGGTGTGATGTTGTGGGGGTGTTTTGCTGGTGACACTGTTGGGGATTTATTCAAAATTGAAGGCACACTGAACCAGCATGGCTATCACAGCATCCTGCAGCGACATGCCATCCCATCCGGTTTGCGTTTAGTTGGACGATCATTTATTTTTCAACAGGACAATGACCCCAAACACACCTCCAGGCTGTGTAAGGGCTATTTGACCAAGAAGGAGAGTGATGGAGTGCTGCGGCAGATGACCTGGCCTCCACAGTCACCGGACCTGAACCCAATCAAGATGGTTTGGGGTGAGCTGGACCGCAGAGTGAAGGCAAGGGGGCCAACAAGTGCTAAACACCTCTGGGAACTCCTTCAAGACTGTTGGAAAACCATTTCAGGTGACTACCTCTTGAAGCTCATTGAGAGAATGCCAAGAGTGTGCAAAGCAATAATCAGAGCAAAGGGTGGCTATTTCGAAGAAACTAGAATATAAAACATGTTTTCAGTTATTTCACCTTTTTTTGTTAAGTACATAACTCCACATGTGTTCATTCATAGTTTTGATGCCTTCAGTGAGAATCTACAATGTAAATAGTCATGAAAATAAAGAAAACGCATTGAATGAGAAGGTGTGTCCAAACTTTTGGCCTGTACTGTATATACATATATATATATGTATATACGCCTAAAACTCTGTGTGTGTGTGCTTCATAACTAGTACCTAGGGCTCACTCGGACCTGTCATAATAGCGTGCATTGGGGTCCATCATAACTACCTTACACTTCTGAGTAGGTGGACAAACTAACAGAAACACAACCAATCATGACTTCATGTGCCACATAAAAAAACTATATTAGGAGGGTTTCACATGCAGACCTAAGCTTCACTGACTGAAACATCGCACTGAAACACTTCACCTGTCAGTGCCATTTAAACAGTGCAACACACACTCACCAAACCTACATACTATATAGTAAGTTACTTTTTCATTTTGTGAACATAATTGCTCACATATAAAGTTGTGTAATGATGGGAGCCATTTTTCACAGATACACAGTTTCTGTTTTGGCAGGCCTCAGTGGGGGAAGGAGCTGTGAAAATGCCAGAAGCTCCTTTGGAGCCCTGGTAAGGGGCAGCATTAAGAAAGAGCTTTAGGCTACGTTTACACAAAAAATGATCCACTGAAAACAGAATCGTTTCTCTTTTTCGATTTGAAAAAATGCTGCGTTTAGATGACAACGTTTTGATGACAATTGCCATGCACATGGATCCGCAAAAATGACCAAAAATGCTGCAGTGTACGTGCCAGGCCAGAAGTTGGCAGTGTGATGTTTACGCTTCCTTCTACAGAGCGGCAATGTATAAACAAACCAAATGGCAACTGCACGAACGCTTGTCTGGATGGATGACGAGGTGGAGTTGCTACAGTAAATCTACACTATGATGGGGAATCGTTGATAAATTCAATAGGGAGAGCAACACAAGCAGAGCTTGGGAGTCCGCCATTGTTGTTGTGATGGTCAACTTTCTCGCGCATGCCTACTGACTGCATATTGCAAGTTTACATGACAATGGAAACGGTGCCATTTCCAAAAAATTGCACTCTGGAACCCGTTTTCAAAAAGTTGCATTTTCAGACACCCAAAACGCCACTGTTGTGTAAACGATCGGCCAAAACGCAACTAAAGTTTACCGTTTTCAGATGAAATTGTTGTCATATAAACAGGACCTTAGCTTGTCCCTTGTTTTTCTCACAATCACTATACTAATTCTAAAACCAAATGCACGATAATCAGGCCTGCGCTTGGACCAAGTTGCCTCATGAACTGGAGCCTCCAAATGTCTAAAATAGGTGGCTTCATGGAAAGATATAGCCTTAAAAAGTATATGTTTATGAAAATGTGTCTTGAATTTCCAGTAAAGAGATCACATAACTAGGTTATTATCTACACCAGGCATAGGCCTGGAGGGGATCATGTGTTTGGTCGTGTGTGCATGAGTATATGTGTGTGTAGCTCTCTAGCCACAGCTAATCTTGTGAAAACCTGTTTTATTGACTGTTTTGTACCATCTCTAACTGCTGACTCCTCATTCCTCTTAACTGACTGGTAGGGGGAGCAAGTTTTCTAGAAAATGTTTCGGCTAAAAACATTAAGCCTTACCATCTGTTGCAGGACATGTTTTGGCTTTCATCGTGACACAAAAACTGATATCAATACTATATTTATACTTTTGGTTTCATTTTGAACAGAAGCATCTATAGATTAATTCCATATCTGATATGTTATGAGCCACTAAACTCAGGCACGTTACAAGATGAATGAGTCCCTATTTTTGTTAGCCTCACCACCATCTTGACTGTATGGGAGCTGGGAAGGACAATTCTACCAGGCAGAGCTGCAACCCGTTTTATTCCACCCGCCTCACATGCCCAGTTTTGTAGACATGCAGATTTTCATTGACTTGGTGATTTTTCTTTTATATTTGTGCTTTTAGTAAGAAGGTAGTGAGCAGATAGGTAAGCAGGTGGTAGTAAGCAGGTGCTTGTAACTAAGCAGGTGCTGTTATTAAATGGTTTCTTTTTTGTCTGTTTTAATTGTGTTTATTGCTGTTATTTTTTTCTACTTTGTTGTGCTGTAACCTACAGAAAAAAGTTAATTCAATTCAAAGTCAAGTTCTGACATACTAAAATTGTTACAAACAATGGTGGAGATCCAAGTGCAGGACACGGAGAGGGGTGCTGTTGATATAAAGTCTTTTATTGAGTGGAGAGGCGGCATGCAGGTAAGTGGCTGGCAGCTGGATGAGCAGGTGATGGATCTGCAGCAGAGGAGTAAATTATATTAAACACTGAAAAGTCACAGAGAAGCAAGGCTTTAGAACACTATAGATTTGGCCTGAAGTGTACTACCGCAGCAGTGAAACAACAATCTGGCGATGAGCGGCTGGAAAATTGGGGTAGATATACTGCAGGGCTGATGAGCTGATGGATTGCAGGTGACTGGCTTGGAACAGGTGTGTCAGATCAGCAGTGACCAGGGAGCCAGAAGCAGAGGAGCGCCACGCCCACCACACAGACAGAGACACAGACACACAGAGAGACAGACAGAGGAGCACAGGGGACACAAGGGTAGGGGAAACACAAGGAAAAAACTGGAGGCCAGGCTGTGGCTGCAACAAAAATAAGACAAGCTTAGCCAACTTCTGTTGTCTCAGTTTGTTAGAGTCTAGTTCCTCAGTTTGTTTTATGCTGTTTGTTTTCATATCGGTCTCTTGTATTGCACTATATGTTGGTTCTTTGTTCTGCTCTGTCCATCCATCCATCCATCCATTTTCATCCACTTATCTGGGGCTGGATTGTGCGGGCAGTAGGCCAAGCAAAGCACCCCAGATGTCCCTCTCCCCAGCAACACTTTCAAGCTCCCGCTTCATGGTCTGGCACTGGCACTGTGCCCACATCCTTGCAGATGCTGCGCCAAACTGCCAATCTATCTCGCATTTCATTTTACCCTCACTCATGAACAAGACCAAAGATACTTGAACTCCTTCTTCCCCCAGAGGTGGCAATCTAGCATTTTCAGGCAGAGAACCATGGCCTCAGACTTGTAGGTGCTGACTTACATACAATTTGCTTTACAATGACCAACAAACTGCCCCAGCGCCTGCTTAAGGTCAAGTCTTACTATTTTAATGTTACCATTTAAAGGTCAATTAGTCAAAATCTGTCAAATTCTGTAACTTTTTAGATGTCAATTCAAAATGATTTGAATACAGAGGAATACCGTCCAGTGGCACTTACACCAATCATTATGAAGTGCTTTGAAACTCTGGTTCGGGGGCACATCACTTCAAGCCTGCCACCTGCATTGGACTCTCACCAGTTTGCGTACAGGGCTAACAGATCTACAGAGGATGCTATCGCAACAGCCCTCCACACTGCTCTGAGCCACCTAGAGCAGCAGGGGAGCGATGCAAGGCTACTCTTTGTTGATTTTAGCTCTGCGTTCAATACCATCCTCCCCCACAGACTGGTGCCCAAACTGACGGGGTTGAGACTGTCTTCCTCCATCTGCCACTGGATCCTGGACTTCCTGACAAATCGCTCTCAGAGTAGGCTCCCACCTCTCAGCATCCATCAGCATCAGCACCGGCTCCCCCCAGGGTTGCGTGCTGAGCCCCCTACTCTACACCCTCTACACTCATGACTACACCCCTGCCCATACCTGCAACACCACTATTAAAGTTACAGACGACACCACAGTAGTGGGACTCATTTCTGAGGGGGATGAGTCTGCCTACAGAAATGAAGTGGAGCAGCTGACTGGGTGGTGCAGGGAAAATAACCTGGTCTTTAACACCACCAAGACGAAGGAGCTGATCGTGGACTTCCGGAGGAAGAAAACGGAAAGTATCCAACCACTGTACATCTGCGGGGACTATGTGGAGAGGGTCTCTGACTTCAGGTTCCTGGGCATCCAGATCAAGGAGGACCTGTCGTGGAGTGCGAACAACTCAGTGACCATCAAAAAGGCACAGCAGAGACTTTACTTTCTGAGACTCCTCAGAAAGAACCACCTGTCACAAAAACTGCTTGTGTCTTTCTATCGCTGCTCAATAGAGAGTGTGTTGACATACTGCATGTGTGTGTGGTATGCCAGCTGCACAGCGGCAGAGAGAAAAGCACTTCAGAGGGTCATAAACACTGCCATGAAGATCACTGGTTGCTCTCTCCACTCCCTAGATGAACTGTACAGTGCGAGGTGCCTCAAAAAGGCTCAAAACATCATAAGGGACCCATCACACCCCGGACATGAACTCTTTGAACTGCTACCCTCGGGCAAGAGATACAGGATGATAAAATGCCGGACAAACAGGTTCAAGAACAGTTTTTACCCGAGAGCAATAGTGTCGCTTAACACAATCAAGGCATAAAAAGAGTGACTGTGCAATAACCACATGACTATGTGTCTGTGAGCTGTGTTTGTGCGTGTGAGCTGTGTGCTTGGTATTTGTGTGTTTTTTGGTACCAATGTTCTTATGTTTTTATGTGTTATCTATAAATTTGCACTAACGGGTTTGCTCTGCAAATTCGTTGTACAATGTACAATGACAATAAAGATCTCTTCTATTCTATTCTATATTCTTATACTCAACAGAAATTCAGTGATAAACCACACAGACTTTTAGCCTGGCAGCTCAGAAAACAGGAAAATGACCGTGCAATACACGTAGTAAATTGACAGAGGTGAGATCTTAACGAAATCCAAAGATGTTAATGACTAATGATTTTTCCAATTTTATAAAAAGCTGTACACATCCACAATTAATACAGACCACACTACCATGGGAGATTTTCCAGATAAATGCAACCTCTCATAACTAGATAAAGTAGAGTCAACTCAGCTAAACTCTGAAATTTCAATTAAAGAAATCCAAAAAGCTATGACCTGACTTAAGAACAATAATGCACCTGGCCCTGATGGCCTTCCCGGTGAGCTTTGTAAGGGATTTAATGAAATTCTTTCTCCATACTTACATAGGATGTTTACTCAAGCTCACAGTGATGGTGCCCTTCCTCCTACCCTAACAGAAGCAGTTATCACAATGATATATAAAAAGGGTAAGGACCCAGAAGAAGTGGACTCCTTTTGTCCTATTTCTC
This sequence comes from Epinephelus awoara, assembly GCA_035609425.1. Lineage (NCBI taxonomy): Eukaryota > Metazoa > Chordata > Actinopteri > Perciformes > Serranidae > Epinephelus > Epinephelus awoara. Next base: position 36,014,807 of record CM069312.1, read on the forward strand.
TGTTAAACCACGATGACAAATTGTTTTCCAAAGTTCTATTCCATTCCGAACCTACTTGAAAAAATCAGCTTATTTCGAACCTTTTCTGGATATACGATATATTGTGGTAAAAGTGAGTTGATGTCCATACATGTGCAAGATGTCTACTGGTTACAAAATCTTACTTTTAAAATATCTACAGTGAAATTTACATATCTAGGAATTCAGATTCCTAGAAACCTTCCTCCTGTTTTCTAAATTACAGTCGAATATACAATTCTGTAAGAACCTTCCAATATCATTATTTGGCAGAATTAACGCCATTAAAATGGTCTTTCTGCCTCAATTACTGTACTTATTTCAGAATATACCTGTGTTTCTCGCTAAATCCTTCTTCAAAAACATTTAGACTCAATTGTGGTCCATTTTTTATGGAAAAACAAAACACATAGAATTGGCAAGAAACACCTTTGTAAATCTAGAAAGGAGGGGATCTGGCACAAGTTTTCTATCATATTATTGGGTGTCAAATATGAGGATCATGACATATTGGGTCCTCACCTCACTCTATAGGTGGCATTCTTCTGTCAACCTGTTGAAAAACCTCTTTGTAATTGTGATTAAGTGATTCACACTACACTACACACATTTTAATCTGGAACCAATATCCCACGCTCTACCCATTGTTGGAAACCTGACCTTTGCACCAACTAATCTAGATAATGCTTTTACAATCTGGAAAAAGGCAGGTATCCACACTATAGGAGACTTGTACATTGAGGGCACCTTTGCTTCTTTTGCTCAAATATAGAGTAAATACAGTATAAACTACCATGAAGTCACTTCTTCATATACTTGCAAATAAGAGACTATGTTAGGAAATACATGCAAAATTTTGAAACTTTTAGAGGCTCTAGTCTTGACAGATGCCTTTATTCCACATCACACTCAGGAAAATTAATATCTTATCTGTATGACACCTTACAGGGTGTCAGCCCAGTTGATCATACTATAGTAAAAACTAAATGGGAGGAAGACACGGGGGTCGAGATCTCAAACACCCTGTGGAAGGAGAGCCTAGAGCACATCAATCGCTGTTCAGCGCAAGGCACTGTTTAATTCAATTTAAAATTCTACACCTCCAAGGAGTGATTACACAGAATATACCCCGAAATTCCTTCTTCTTGTGACAGATGCCTATTTACAAATGATACACTACTCCACAGTTTTGCTTTGTGTCCCACACTCTTATGGACAAACTTCCATATTTTGATAAGGTTTGGTCACATCTCTGTGACCTAAAATCGACATTATGACGAACGGGTAGGGCTGACGGTGGGGGTTGTCCACACCCACTTAGTTCTTCTACCCACAATTATCTGGAGCCCAATTCCAGACCCGCCTCAGCCCGTTCATGTAACACCTGTGATCTGATGTGTCCCTCTAATCTCAGAGCTGGACATATGGCAACATGTTCTCACCCCAAGTCATCACATAATTGAACTTTGTCAGTGGCCTTTCACGTCTACATATTACACGCTAGGTATTCTCCTGCGTCTGCTGTTAATACTCTGGAAGCTGCAACCAATGCTGGGATGTCAACGAAAGCATGTGGTTAGACTCAGAAATAAACATCATGGCTCTCTCATTTGGCTCTACATTTATATAATTACATTCACACACATTACCAACTTGATAAGGGGTATTTTTCCCTCTGCCAAAGAAGTTATGTTTATGGTTCAGTTTGTTTGTCTGCTGGACTAGTGGCCTGATTTTCATTTAATTTGTTGGAAGAGCCAAGAAAGACCCAGTTATACTTTTAATAACATTACAAGATTGTTGTTTTGCATCTCGTTGTAGCTGTTTCTGGTCTCTTTGTGGTCCCTTTGAAACCGTTTATGGTTGTTTTGCATCTCAATGTAGTCATTTTGCATCTGAGAGCAATATGAGAGCAATTTATTGCTAGAGCTGTCCACTTGTGATCAAATCACCCAAGATATTTAGATATCAATTCCTAGATGGCAGAAAACTTGCTTCAACTCAACCACGACAAAACCAAGGTCTTAGTTATTGGTCCTGAGGCTCAGAGAGAGAGAGACTAAACACAAAACTGCAAGAACTGGCACTAAAACCCTGTCAACTGGTGAAAAACCTTAATGTAATCTTTGATTCGAATCTTAGTTTTGAACCACATATATGTAATATAACCAAAACTGTATTTTATAATTTTAAGAACAATGCCAGAGTGCAACCATTTCTCTCCCAAGCCAACACAGAGATACTGATGCATGCTTTTATCACCTGCAGAACTGATTACTGTAGTGCTCTACTTTCTGGTCTTCCTAAGACAAACATTGCTCTATTACAGTCATTACAAAACTCAGCTGATGAGGACCAGAGAGTGAGCACACATTACACGAATTTAAAGTCTCAGCATTGGCTTGGTGTGTGTTTCAGAACTGATTTTAAGATCCTTTAATTGATTCATAAAGCTGTTAAAGGTCTTAGTCCGACCTATTCATCACATTTGCTTTTATTGTATGAACCCTGTAGGACCCTCAGGTCTTCTGGCCTTTTAAGTTAGAACAGAAATTCATTTCATTCATCATTTCATAACTATCAGTGTTTCCCATACATTCATTTATCTGTGGCTGTGCGGCAATGGGCAACAATGGTTGTAGTGCCGCTCCCGTTGCCGGTGCAGCCTTTGTAATTGATTAATGAGAGCGAGCTGCTACGGGACACAACCACCGTCTGTCGCGTGACAACTCTCTATTTTACGGGGCTCTTCTATTTTTGTCGCGCTACGCTCCCCTACGCGACCCTCCAGCAAATAAATAGCGTGCTAAACGAGCACAATGTGTTTTTAAATGAATAAACCTGATCAGAGGTGATATGTGATGATTTTTTTTTTCATGCATTTACCCATGTTTATCCGTGACATTGTGTAAATGTCCGTGGCGGACATTTGAAAGCGAGTAGATGACAAACAGTACAGTGAACTTGTAGATAACTCAAATAGGCTATATGTAATAACCTAGGTGGGAAATGACGCTTACGTTTACAGCAGGTGGAACTCGGCCTAAGGTTCTACTTAGTAATTAACTCTGACGTTGGATGTTGACACCCCTCCCCCGGACCACACCACCACAAATAGATTCCTGTCCTGTGGGAAACACTATGGTTAGACTATGGTTAACTTCTGTGGAATGGTCTGCCTGAAGACCTGAGGGCTGCAGAGTGTTGATATTTTCAAAAGCAAACTCAAGACCTATTTAGTTTTATTGTGTGAAGCATTTTGTGTTGCATTCCATTTGTATGAAAAGTGCTATATAAATTAAGTTTGATTGATTGATTGATTGATTGATTGATTGATGGATTGATTGATGGATTGGCTGACTGACTGCTTGATTCAATCAATCAATCAGTCAGTCAGTCAGTCAGTCAATCAGTCAATCAATCAATCATTGATAAAGCCCAATATCACAAATAACAATTTGCCTTAGAGGGCTTTACAGCAGGGCGGCATGGTGTTGTGGTGGTTAGCACTGTCGCCTCACGGCAAGAGGGTTGCCAGTTCGATCCCGGGTGTGGGAGCCCTTCTGTGCGGAGTTTGCATGTTCTCCCCGTGTCAGTGTGGGTTCTCTCTGGGCACTCCGGCTTCCTCCCACAGTCCAAAGACATGCAGTTTGGGGACTAGGTTAATTGGTGACTCTAAATTGTGAATGTGAGTGTGAATGGTTGTCTGTCTCTATGTGTCAGCCCTGCGCTAGTCTGGCGACCTGTCCAGGGTGTACCCTCTTGCCCGATGTCAGCTGGGATAGGCTCCAGCCCCCCCGCGACCCTCAAGAGGATGAAGCTTAAACTGAAGGTTAGAAGATGGATGGATGGATGGGCTTTACAGCATACGACATCCCTCTAGAAGTATGATTAATGATAACAGCAGCAGTAGGACACATCAGGCAAGTGCATGGCAGCAGCACAACCATGTCACATGATCCAGGCACAGCTGCAATACGAGTTCACCTGACATGCAGTAATAGGACGTGAATGTTAGCAAAGGACAGAGAGAGAGAAAGAGAGAAGGTGCTCGGTGTATTATAGGTGGTGTATTATAGGAGGTCCCCCGGCAGACTAGGCCTATGTCAACCTAACAAGGGGCTGGTCCAAGGCAAGCCTGAGCCAGCCGTAACTATAAGCTTTATCAAAAAGGAAAGTCTTAACTCTATTCTTAAATTTGGAGACGGTGTCTGCCTCCCGGTTGGTGACACCCACGTAAAGGAGCATTATCACCATCAAGTGGGCTGGTAACGCTTCAGGGTCAAACAAACGATCAGGTGGAAGTTTACACATGGGTGTGAGGCAGCTGAAAAAATAGTTCCACAATCGAGATGAATTGCGAAAACACGGATGGAAACCACAGTTTACTACAATTTTTATGTGTATTTTAATTTTAGTTCTCCTTTATGTAGCCTAGTTGGGATGGGGTCTAAGAGACACATTGATGATTTAGATGAGGAAATCATTGAGGTCAATTGTTAAAGAGAAATCAGGGAGAAGCTATCTAAATATATATTAGGTCTTACAGCTGTGTTTGAGGGCAGACTGGTTCCATTTGAGGGCAGGAGATCATGAATTTTGCCTCTAATAGTTAGAATTTTGTCATTAAAAAAAGCTCATAAAATCATTACTGCTAAGGGCTAACGAGGCCGGCTCTACGCAGGGGCAAGAGGGGGCAATGCCCCCCTTAAACAAGTGTCTTGCCCCCTGAAATCAAATCCGCTGAAAAAGGCACAAAACTGAAAAGTTTTCTCATCTGTCTCCACTCCACTCCGTGCTGTGTGCCGGCTGTGTGTAATCTAACGTTACTGTCTGCAATCGGCAGAGACCCTCCCCCCAGTAAACACCCGACCACTATTTAGTATGCAAATGAGCCAAGATGCATCGGCATCAGGTTTCTCAGTCTCAGTGAGGCAGAATGCAGCAGTAACGTGAAGCTCCATTAAACTCATTGTAGCATATCGTGTCATGAGATACTTAATATATAGTTAACAACAAAGTGTGAGCATAGAGTGAGCCTGTCAGTGCGAACGTTTCTTCAATCACACAAGCACAGCGAGAGATGAGTGCCTGCTGCATGTCACATACTGAGGACAAATGCCCTGTGTGTGCCAGACCCCTAAATAAAGCCCTGCCCAACCACTAGTTCTGTACGCTGTTTTTTGATAATCACAGCTTCTTTTTTTTTTTTTACAAAGCTTTTATTAACTTTTCACTCCTGCAGCTTTCAGCAGCTCAAAGGAGAGTGGAGTGAAGAGAAATCTGTTAAATTTCTAATATATATATATAGATATAGATATATAGATATATATAAAATGTTCTGCTCTAGCCTATATCTATTGTGTTTGTTAATTCTGTTAGTTTGATAAGTTTTCTTTTTATAAGACTAGCTTTGGTAAATACTGACTGACTGACTGACTGACTGATTGATTGTTTGATTGATTGATTGATTGATTGATTGAAGAGATATGATACCAGGTGCAAACTGGGCCTTTAGTCATTTTGGGTCTCTTTGCGGTTGTTTTGTGCCTTGTAGTCATTTTGGTCTCGTAAACCTCGTTTCCAACAAACACTTTCAGTATGGTGCCTTTGTAACCCTTCAGACATAGTACTTAGACCCTAGGTTTGTTTAGCCACTCACTGCTCCGTCCAGCACTTGCTGTATTTCCTCATCACTGGTGACACAGATGGAAGGTTGCACATCAAATAGAACAGGCTGCATTGAGAGTCTCTTTCAATGGAATATTTAAAAATAGCAGTTCTGTGCATTTAGTCCTTCTCAGGCAAGTGCAGGGGATGTTGCCGTATCCCCCAGGAATGCAATGCTTTTTTTTTTTTCCAAGTCAGGATTAGAATATATTCCGTTCACATAATCCGGTCAAAATAAATATGTTTTTTAAATGCTTGAAAATCCATTATTAAGTTATTTTACTACAGCTGCAGCGAAGGGCAGCAAACATCCTTTCATTTTGTAGTTACAGTTTACGAATATATGTAAGACTTGCCACGGTATTAACAGTGGTTACAGAAGCTTCAAAACCAGCCACAACTCAGCGCTAAGCAAGAGTGACTATCCTCTATTGACAAATCAACAGACTGCAGTGTTTCTAGCACCAGTACCAGATCTGTGTGTTAGGTACCCCAACAGAGGGGTGACCAAAAATATACTTTTCACGACTTTTCACAGTGGAAACAAAAAAAAAGTGTACTGAACTGAACCATACCTGACTGCTGGGTGGAATCAGGGCTTTTGGTAGTTTTGGTAGTTCTGATCCGTTTATGGACATTTTTGCATCTCGTAGTCATTTTGGGTCTCTTTGTAGTTATTTCCCTGTCTTTGTAGTCATTTGGGGACTCTGTAGTTATTTTGCATCTCCTTTTAGTCATTTTGCATGTCTTTGTGATTATTCTAATATTGCACTTATTTCACCCCTGATGAAGTCACAGTGACTGTTAGAGTCACTCAGCCTATTGTATGAAAACATCAGCATTTTTTGTCTGTGATGAAATATTCAGCAGTGAACTTCAGGTAACACTTTTCCTCCAACAAAGCTCCCATGTGATATTTTGAAATTAAAGTATTAATTTCAGCTCTGCAGGCTGATGAATGACAGATGTTATACCTTCCCAGCAGAGTGCTATGTTGCATGGTGGCATAGTGGAGTTTATGTATCATCAGTGTTTCGTTTGTTTTGACCATATCTATGGCCTTTCAGGTAACAGGGTTCTGTGACTTTCACTGAGGACAGCTTCTCTCTGCCTGCTACCAACAGCTAAACACTGTAGGGTAAATGCTGAGTCAGTGTGTGTGAGTGTCCAGACTGTGAGAAAGATTTTAAATGACTATACAGCAATATGTGTAATATTGTTAGAGAAAAATAAGATATAGATAGATATAGAGCCATTTTCAGACTTCTTTTTTTTAACATCTACTAATCAACAAATGCATGGTTTCTTTAAGTGCTGGTGTAAAACTAAGATTTCTCATGGATGGATACAAACTCAACAATGTGTTAACTCATGCAGTAAAAAAATACTTACGCTCTTAGGCACACACTAGAGGTATTTTAAAACCAAATGTTATTTAATTATTTTTTAATTGAAGCTAAAAATAAAAAAAGGTGGAAATACTCATGTTGGGTTTATTTTTTTTTGTAAAATTATGTGTTATGTATTCAAAATAGGTTGTATTATTCCCTCTTTACTATTTTTTAAGGTATTTAGGTTGAGTTCTTTTCATTTTTAAAGTAGTATAACACTTCTTGAAGTGGGGTTGTATCTTTGTGTAAATGGGGGTATTTTTATGGAAAGGAAGATGCATTTTTGATCACCACGATTCTTGAAGAAACTGTCCCACACAGCTGTAAATCACGTGTCATGTGTGTCATAAAAAAACACACAGTGTGTTTTTGATAAAAGAAGTGAGTCTTAGCTCTTCCTTTATGCAGATACACTGCCAAACATAAAACAGGTAGGTTGCCATCACAAACAGCATGCAGGTGAAAATATTTTTACACACACTCGGGGGTCTGAGCAGATGCAACAGACAGTGTACTGCAGTATAGTGTATGTGATAAGACCTCAGAGTCCATTTCAGAGTCTGATGAGATTAAAAAGTAAATTTGCAGATTAAAACATATACATTCATTCTCTGGGGACATCAAGTTACAGAAGGAATGAAAATACACTGAGTTTACAATCACTGGTCCTCTTTTAACCTTTTAGTTAGGGGTTTCAGCATGATGTAGGTATTAGAAGTGATGTCCTAACCCAGGCCTTAGACCCAGACTATAGATATAGAATTCACACTTCTTAAATTCAAGAAAACACTTTAGTAGTGACATGCACTGACATGAACTGGAGCTAAAACTATACAGATATGTTAAAGAACGTAGGCTACAGTATGTCAGAGTGCTTTTCTATTTCTGGGGGTAGGGGGAGAGGAGCTTCAGCCTCAAGTGTCACTACGACCTCTCAGAACAGTGTAAGACTATTAGCACATAGCTGACCCAGACAGACAGCTCACTTTTCTAGAGGCTACTGCAAAGTCCACGCTCAAGTCTGTGACATAACTGACACTCATTCAGCATGGCTCCAGGGCCAGAAATGAGATGTGCACTGGCCTTATTGTGTTGTCACATCATGAGCAGAGATTTATTTTCTTTTATAGATTTATAGACAAATAATATCATCATTTCAGTAAGAGTATCAGATCAGGAAACACCTATAGGTGGCGTTCTGGAGGACGTGAACATTTTGACATTTAATTTGGACAACTTTGCTTGCCCTGTAAATTAAATGTTCTTCCCTTGCTTTCTTTACCACTTTTGGAATAAAGGGACTGTTAATTTACACACGTGCGCCATATATATATCTTTAAATGTAATACTCTTTTGTACCAGCTCATCAAAAGTCTCTGCTACGTCGGCTTTGGGTCAGCCCAGTGCTGTAGAATATACCTGCCCACATACAGAAGTCGCCACTTAAGGCGGAATTTCATCTCTCCGTTGTGTTTGTTTGGAACTGAGCTCGCGGGACACAGAATCTCATCGCAGTTGGTTTCAGGTAAGCTAACTGGTTAAATTGGCAGAAAATAGCTATGTTGTTTCTTCTGTGACCATTAAAAGAGGATCCTGGTGGAGTTCCGGTCGAGCGGCCATGATGGAAACAGCTTAACTTCAGAGCTCCTCGATCTCGGTTTTAATACGCCGCCTTTCTGTGGTTTAAACACAAAATATTTAATGTGATATTTGCCAGGCGGTGTTACCATGCCCAGAGGGAAGAAAGAGAAAGCAGTGCATGTCAAAGAACGAGTTTTATCGGAAGGAGAACGAGAGTCAGCAGACGAGACGAGCGGCAGTAGCCATTTTGAGCCGGAGGAGCCAACAGAGGCTGACAACATGGCTAATGTTAGCTTACAAACTATTCTCCAAGAGCTGAGGAAAATGACTTGACAGACAGACTTGAGCTGAGAGATTTTCCCGGGGAAAACGGAGATGCCCTCCGAGAAATTATAGAGGACGTAAAAATGACAAACAGCCGAGTGGACTAGGCCGAAACCCGCATAGCAGAAGCAGAAGAAAGAGTGCAGGGGATGGAGGAAGCTATGGCAGAGCTGCTAACAATGCAGGAGAAACTAGAGGCCAGGCTGACTGATCAAGAGGGGAGAGCCTCAGTTGCTCTTCCTGAGGTTTCTACCATTTTTTTCCCCCGGTAAAGGGTTTTTTTTGGGGAGTTTTTCCTTAGCCGCTGTGAGGGTCTAAAGGACAGAGGGATGTCGTATGCTGTAAAGCCCTGTGAGGCAAATTGTATTTGTGATATTGGGCTTTATAAATAAAATTGATTGATTGATTGATTGATTGAAAACATACGACTCCACGGTATAGCGGAGGGCGCGGAGGACAACTCCCGAACGACAGCAGAGTTTGTGGAAAACTTATTGAAAGAGAAGCTGGGAATCACCGAGGCTACAGAGCTCAGGATTGATAGAGTGCACCGATTCCTGGGACCCAAGCCGCCACCAGAAGCCCCCCCACGATCTATAGTCATCAAATTTGCTAGTTTTAAAACTAAAGAAGAAGTTTTGAGGTTAGCCTGGCAGAAGAAGGGGTTCATACATCAGGAGAAAAAGGTGATTTTGGACCACGACTATGCTCTGGATGTCCTCAGGAAGCGCCGGGAGTACGCCAAGGCAAAAAGAGTGTTGCGGGAGAAAAAGCTACGTTTTCAAACACCTTTCCCGGCGAGACTGAGGGTTCTCTACGAGGGGGAGATGTGTGTGTACAACTCACATGAAGGACATGGTGAGGCGAGGTCTCCCGGTGACGGTACTCAAGCCTCTAGCGAGATGGTCGGACAGGATTAAGACTTTGATGTGGCACTCTGCCCGGGCGCCGAAAGGAGGAGAAAAACCTGCCGAAACTCAGCGACCGGGATATAAGAAAAAACTGGACACTTTCAGGAGAGAGTGACATGCGGGTATGCTTGGTTTAAAAGATGGAAATTCACTACACCCATATAACATTGCCTTTTGATTTGTGTAATACATCCCCAGGTGGGATAAAAACGGAAACTTTCTGTTAGTAGTGAAACATACAGCGAGGCAACGATGTACTGACGTTTCCCTCTGGACTTGATAATGTCACTATTGTTTATGGCTCATCTGAATGGGACTTGAAGGAGTGAGTGAAATCATGTACCAGGTCGGAGCTGTTAGGGAGGGCCCTTCACAACCAGAGCGGTGTGGAAATTATCCCTCCAAGCCGTCACACCATCTCGGCTCCTATAAGGTCACAAAGACGACCTCATTACAAGGGACTTACTTCTTTACAGTTGTAACACTAAAACTGTTCATGTTTTATCGTTCTGTTTTGTTTCTGTTCTTTAAAAGTTTGAGTAGCAAAGGGGGAAGATTGTGGAGGAAAATGACTCACAAGTTCAAGCTTACATGGAGGAAAATAAAGCTTCAATTAGCTTAGTGACCTACAATGTGAAAGGGGTCCTCAACCCGATAAAAAGGAGTAAAATTTTAGGTAAAATGAGAGAGGATAAAGCAGAAATAGTATATTTACAAGAAACTCATTTATCTGAACAAGAACGTGCCAAACTTTGTAGGCAGCGCTTTAATCGAGTTTTTTCATCATCATACAAGTTAGGACCTAGGAGAGGTGTGGCAACATTAATATCTGCTAAGATTGTTTTTGAAAAATTATCTGAATTTAAAGATAAGGAGGTAAGATATAATATGGTTATTGGAAGATTGGAAGGAATTGAAGTCACTCTGCTGAATGTATATGCTCCACCAGGTGCGAAATGGTTATTTTATAAGCACATTTTTGATTTGATGATATCCAAAGCACAAGAAATAGTGATATGTGGGGGTGATTTTAATTTAAGGTTAAATCCGAGTTGGGACGCTTCAGGACCCAGCCATAACCAGAATAATAGTTTGAGTAAAAAAATGAGAGAGATGCTTAAGGAAATGGGAATTTGTGATGTGTGGAGGGAATTTAATCCCACTACTAGGGATTACACGTTTTATTCTTCACCCCATTCAACTTACTCTAGAATTTACTTTTTTTTTGTATAATAAGGATATTTGCAGAATTAAGTCATGTAAAATTGGAATGATGGACTTGTCTGATTATAGCCCTGTTTACATGGACTTAGACATCAAAAACAAGACAAATACTTTCTCATGGAGATTGAACTCAAGCATACTTAAAGCAGCAATGAAACTAGAATTGCAGGATGAAATCCAATCTTATCTGGTGGAAAATGATAATGGGGAAGTCTCTCCTCTTATATTATAGGATGCCTGCAAAGCAGTCCTAAGAGCGAAAATTATAGCGAAATCGGCATTGCAAAAGAAACTTCGAAAAGAAAAATTAAACCGATTAGAACTAGAACCAGATAACCTAGAGAGGAAAAATAAAAACAAAACGGACTTGGAAACTACACAAAAGATAAAAAACGTTAGAAGTCAAATAAATGAATTATATTCATTAGATATTCAAAAGAAATTACTATTTCTAAAGCAATGGTATTATGAAATAGGTAATAAATCTGCTAAACTCCTAGCGTATAAATTAAAGAAACAACAATCTGAAAGGGTAATATACAAAACTAAAGATCCAACAACAAAACAAGTATAAAATCCAGGAAATTCATAATTCTTTTGAAAAGTATTACAAAAATCTTTATTCTCGAAGATCCCACAAAGGAGACACTGCTACTGACTCTCTTCTTAATTCACTTCACCTTCCTGAAATATTCACTAAACAAAACACAGAACTACTAGTTGAAGTAACACCCTTTGAACTGGAAAAGGCAATAATAAGACTTAAATCTAACAAATCCCCAGGCTCAGATGGCTATACTGCCAAATGGTACAAGACCTTTAAAGAGCCATTAATACCATTGCTTCAGAGAACATTCAACTGGGTATTCGAAAAAGGTGAGATTCCTCCATCGTGGTGGATTATCAAACTCTTTTGAGCTAGAACGGGGATGCCGACAAGGTTGCCCCTTGTCCCTGCTTCTATTTGCGATTTTCTTAGAGCCCTTGAGTCAGTGGATAAGGCAAAATGAGAAAATACATGGAATTAAACTGGCCCAAGGAGAGCAAAAAATAGCTTTATTTGCAGATGACTTTTTATTATACGTGGAGCGCCCAAACACTTCCTTCCCTGACTTAATTACAACTTTAACAGAATATGGATCCTTATCAGGTTACAGATTGAATACTTACAAATCCCAAGTACTGTCTTTTAACTACATACCCAGCTCACCTGTTCAAGATCAATTTAAATAAACTGGGATCTAGAAGCCATGAAATATCTGGGGGTGAATATTCCAAAAGAAACTGACAAAATTGTACAACTAAACTACGGTCCTTTAATTTCTAGATTCAAGTCTGATCTGGCCAGATGGAATTTAGTTCCCTTCCTAGGTTTAGCACAAAGAGTAGAAGCAATAAAAATGAATTTATTACCACAAATCTTATATTTCTTTCAGACCATACCAGCTGAGTACCCAAATGGAAAATGTCACGAGTTAGATTAGATGATTTCAAGATTTATTTGGCAGGGAAAGAGGCCAAGGGTAAAGTATAGGACATTACAATTACCCAAAGAGAAAGGAGGTCTCTCCCTGCCAAATATTAAAAATTATTACCAGGCAGCACAGATAAAAACTCTAGTCCACATATGCAACCCATCCTACAAGGCACAGTGGAAAGAGATAGAATGCCAGATATCAGGCGATATTCCACTGCAAGCTATAATAGGTGATAGTGCATTAATTAATTATCTAAAAGACGCTAACCCATGGATAAAGACTTCACTCAAAATCTGGTTTCAAATCATTAGAGAACATCAGGCCAAATAACCTTATTGTTAAGTTCCACTCTGTTCCACTCCAAAGGACACACGGACAACTCCTGATTTCCAATTGATCAACTTTTTATTTTCCAACTCAGAGCTTTGTTGGTTTCATTTCAGTTTATCTTCAGACAATCATCAGGTTGTAAACCTTCACAGACACAGAAACAAAGATATTATTAACAACGTGAAACAGGTTTTCAAACAATGTATAACGTTTTTAGACTTTCAATTAGTTTTCAAACTTAATGTTTCTAAACATTTAAACTCAAACAGGTTTTAAAGAATTGTTTTTACACTTAAATCTGTAAACTTTTAAACCCCAAGTTTTTAAACTTTTAAATAATTTAAACAAACATGAGCTTGTAGATCGGCTCTCTCTCTAAGTCTTTTAAACTTAACATTTTAAATTCAAGCTTAACTTTTAGCAAAAGTTTAGCAAACATAAATTTATCCTTTAACTTTGTATTGAACCTGTGTACTTTTAACTTTAAACCTTAAACTTTAACTTTAAACCTCTTAACTTTAAACCATTTGTCATTAACATTTTAACTTAAGCTTTAAAGTTTTACGTGTACTACGTGCACAGTATGCAATCAATGCTCAATAATGAATTTAAAGTTAAACAAACAAATTAAGATAGTTATATGAGCAAATTAAGAAACATTTCAGGTACAAATTTAGCATTTCAAGCCAAGCATTTCGACCGGTATCAAATGAGCAAGCATGTTCACCGACCATTGATGTGTTTGGAGAAACTTGTTGAGTAGAGCTTGCGGTTGCTTGCCGTTCTTGCTGTTCTTCCTTGCAGCTTGTGAATGAATGTGAGTGAGCACCTCCCTTACCTTCCAGGTGCCTTCAATCATCAATCGGCGGCCATTTTGCTGGGGCATTCTGGGAATTGCAGTTCTCAACGGTTTTCCACCATGTACCAACACTTGAACTCCATTTAACTCAACACCTCCCACTTGAGCTCATGGATTTTTAAACCCAGTGAGGTCACACAATACCTTCACTCCGTTGTTCTTCAGTGGGAATTAGAATGACAAGGCGTCTGACATCTCTATGAAGGATTGTGGCTGGGATTTTGTGTTTAAGCCCCTTGGTTCTTGTGGTCGGTTTCTCATTTGCCTTCCTGATGGGGACAGAATAGCTGGGAAAGGTCCTCACTTCACATCTCTTACATCTCTTACAATGCCTTTGCTGTCAGTGTTGGTGCCGATTACTCTGGCGAGCTTGTACTGTCCTCTCAGGGCATTTTGGTCAGCCAACCAGACCACATCTCCGACAGCAACATTTCGCTTTTAAGTGTGCCATTTGTTCCTTATAAATAGATTAGGTCCAGCCAATTGGCTCCATTTCTTCCAGAATTTGCTGACCTCAGCTTGAATGCTTTGCAGTCTTCTGTATGGATAACCATCAAACTGGAAATTTCCAGGGTCTCCCTTAGGGTTGATGTACTCCACACAGTCTTCCCCGCTTTGAGTTCTTGCATCAATGGGTCTCTCATTAGCAAGGTTGGCTGCCATGAAGAGGAAAGTTTGGAATTCAACCCAGGTGAAGACGCCGTCTCCGCCAACATTGCTCAAGGCCCGTTTGACCACTCTGACAGCCGCCTCTGCTGCACCATTTCTGTGGGGAGAGTCTGTGGGGTGGATCTTCCAAGACCATTCTGTTCCATGCTTGGCAGCTGTGTCTTCAACTTGAGACTTGTCCAGTTGGTCAAGGAATTTGTACAGCTTTTCCAGAGCAGGTTTGGCTCCCACAAAATTAGTGCCAGGATCTGACCAGAGCTTCCTGGGATGTCCTCTGAGTGAAGTGAACCTTTGATAGGCCAGCAGGAAACCTTCAGATGACTGGTCACTCACCAGGTCAGTGTGTTTGGCACGGGAGGTCATGCAACAGAAGACGATTCCCCACACTTTTAGTCTGGTTCTTTTCTTGACTTCGTCTTTCACTTCATAAGGGCCGAATAGGTCCATAGTGGTGAATTCGAAAGGTGCAGCTGGGCCTGTTCGCTCTGGAGGTAAGTCTGCCATGATTTGTTGACACTGCTTTGCCCTGTTTTTCCTGCAAGCTATGCAGTTGTCAACTATCTTCTTGGCAATTCTTTGGCCTTTTATCGCCCAAGCTGTCTTCCTCATCCGGAGAAGGGTTCCTGCTACCCCCTCATTGTTAGCTTCATGGGATTCCTGTGCCAGCAATATGGACACCCATGCCTCAAACGGTAAAACTGGCACGGCAGTCTCATCTTCACTGAACATTTGGATTCTACCTCCACAAACTAGGAGTCCAGAGTTCACATCTTTGTACGACATCTACTGCACGTCTGTCCGTCCTGGAAGAGGGATCCCTCCTCAGTTGCTCTTCCTGAGGTTTCTACCATTTTTTTTTCCCCGTTAAAGGGGTTTTTTTGGGGAGTTTTTCCTTATCCGCTGTGAGGGTCTAAAGGACAGAGGGATGTCGTATGCTGTAAAGCCCTGTGAGGCAAATTGTATTTGTGATATTGGGCTTTATAAATAAAATTGATTGAAATTGAATTGATTGATTTGTATACTGCCAGTCTGCTCAGAGTTGTGTCTGGAAAGGTTACATCATCTTGAGCTGCTAGGAAGAGGTCTTCACGTGCACCTTCAAGTTCTGTGCCAGTCAACCCAGCCTGCTTGGGTATTCTTGCCTCCCACTTTGACTGTCCAGGGTTTGACTTCCTCTTCAGCCACTGCTCGGCAGCTCGACGTGTCAGGGCAATGACTCTGACTAGTTTACTCAGGCTACTGAACCTTTTTACATCCACAAGATGTTTAACCTAGCCAGTGAGCCTTCTTCTTGGCAGAGTGGGTTTTGCCTCCTGACAAGGACTTTCCTTTTCCTGAGCGGCCAGTGGGTCTTCTTTCTGCTGACTCATCTTAGCTTGAGCTCTGGTCAACGCAGCTGAGAATGCCTTCCTTTGGAGCTTGTTTACGTTCTCCCTGGCCTGGGCTGCAACATCTCCAGTTGATTGAATGGGCCACTCCTCCACTGGCCACTTCAGGAACTCTGGTCCATTTTGCCACATGGAATTTTCCTTTAAATCTTCAGGAGTGCCTCCTCTTGTTATGATGTCAGCTATGTTCAGATCTCCACGGATCCACCACCAATCTTGCACTGGTCCGGCCTTCTGGATTTCACCCACTCTGTTGGCGAAGAAGGTTTGGTATCCATAATTCTCTCGTAGGATGGCACCGAGGACTGTTTGACTGTCTATGAGATGGAACCATCTCTCAATCTTCATGCGAGCATGTTTCTCCATTTCTTGATCCTGGCTGCAAAGACTGCGCCACAGATTTCTGCTTTTACAGCATCTCCCTTTTGATCCAGGGGCGTCAGCTTGGCTTTTGCTTCCACAAAACGAACTTCAATGCCTTGACTCGTCTCCCATCTTAAGTACATCACAGCTCCATAGGTTTTGTCACTTCCATCAGAAAATGTGATGCCGTAGGGATTTCCTTTCCAGTCAGGTGGTGTGAGGCTTCTGTGGAATTTCACTTGTCCAAGCTGGGCATATCCTTCAAAAAGCTGTATGGCTTCTTCTCTGAGGCTTTCTGAGAGAGGATGGTCCCAGGTTTCTTGGGTCAACTTGCCACCCCCTCCTTCTTGGAATGCTTTGCGGACAAGAATTGCTCCCTTCTGCTTGACCGGTGCAACTAGGCCAATTGGGTCGTACAGAGCAGCAACTTGGCTTAAGAGAGCCCTTCTCGTCAGTGGGTTGGGTGTTTCGGTTCTCACCTCCTCTTCAAGAAGATCTTTGCCGACTCGCATCTTCTTCTTTCTTTTAGAAAAGTTCACTGCGGTCAGCATGTACAGCTTGTCTTCGTCCACTTGGTAGCCGATGCCCAGGGCTTTGTTGTCTTCTTCCCTCTTTTGATTTGAAAGAATTAAGATTCTCTCTTGTTCAGGTTGTAGGACATCTGCTTTAGTTCCTTTCCTCCCACTTTGCCCTGATCGAACCCATGGTTTGAGGAAGAAACCTCCAGCTCTCAAGATCTCTTCAACTCCTGCTGTTATTTGGTCAAGTCCGTTCAGGTCATTATGGGAGGTCAAGAAGTCATCCACATAACTGTCCTCTTCAATGACCCTGCGTTCATCCTGCAGGTGAGCAAAGTTGGGCAGGCTTGCCGTTTCCCTCATAGCCAACTGAGCAATGCAGCCAGCAGGTTTGTCGCCCATGTTGACTCTGGTGATTGCATATTCGCTGAGTTCCTCTTCTGGACTATCTCTCCACAGAAATCTGTGCAGATGCATCTCTCGCTCTTCCAGCCAGACAGAGTTGTACATCTTTTTTATGTCTCCCAGAGCTGCATGCACACCTTCTCTGAATCTGAGCAGGACAGCTCTAATGGGGTTGAGAACATCTGGTCCCTTGAGGAGAAGATCATTCATGCTCACGCCTTTGTATTTCTGGCTGCTATTCCAGACAATACGAACTGGTGTAGTCACTGAATGAGGGTTTGGCGCCATCAAGTGACTGACATACCAAACTGGTCCTTTCCACTTCTCCATGACTTCACTGGTGAGCTTCATGGCTGCGCCTCTCTCGACCATTTTGTGAATCTGGGTTGCATATGCGACTTTCCAGTCTGGCTCTTTGCTCAGTTGCTTTTCCATCCTCATGAAGCAAGCTTGGAATGCTCTTTTGTTGTTGGGGAGAGAGGCTGGATCTTCAGTCCAAGGATACTTGGCATCCCAGTGTGGAGTTGGTGTGTGAGCATTCTCTTCCTTGTAGGTGAGGCCTACTTTAATGATCTCAAACTCCCTCTCCTCTGCCAGGGTCATGTCCTTTCCTCCTGGAGGACAGCTTCCACACCGACATCCTCCACATCTTGGCTCGCATGCAGCTCCGATGCTGTCCCAGTGCCACCACTCAAGGAACTCACGGTTACTGGCAGATGTATATTTGTGGGCCACATCCTCTTGCTGTAGCCAGGCTGGCTCAGTTGCTCGAACTGTGATTTCTTGATATTGGACAGCAGAGGTTCTCATGGAGCGAGCGAAGTGGGTTCTTGACACATATGCTGCAACCTCCACTTCTTCGAGCAAGTCAGGGTGTGCTCCACCAACTGTCTTTCCTAGTGGGCTTTCCCACAAAACAAGGTCACCGATGACTTTTAGTCTTTGGGGTGCGAGTCGTCCCTCGCGATGGCTTATGAGAAGTTCGACTTCTTCTGGTCTTTCTAAATCTTCGAGCGGGACATCTGGGAAGAAGCTTTTTAACTTTTCAGGTTGAATTGCTTGATGGACCTTTGCAATTTGCTCCAGGCCATAGCAGACCAGTTGATGTGATCGTTCAGTTCCTTTGAGAGTCTTCACTCTTACTTTTAGGAGGTACATTTTGTGTTGACTTTCATGGTCATTCCCCCAACAACCAGCGTTATGTCTTCACTTCTCAAGCCCAGTCTATCGGCAGCTTTGTGGGTTATATAATTTGTGTCTGATGCTAGGTCTATTAGTGTGCCGATCTTCTGACCTGCATTTGCCGTGACCAACATCAGCATCATGATCACAGGCAATTCAGTCAGCCCATTCTCCTCCAGCAGTTGAGACTGGCCTGCTGATTCGAGTGTCACTGAGGCTCTGTTTGTGAATACCTTTCTGCACTGCTCTGCCAGTTCCGGGGAAAGTTGTGACAAGAACGCCTCCTATTTGTCTGTGAACTTTCCTTTTCCTTTTCCATCTTTCCCTCCTTTCCCCTCTTCTCCTCTTCTGAACTCTGCTTTCGGGCACAGGAAGTAGTGGTGGTCAGGTGCACTGCCTGCTCTTTTGCATTCTGCGTTTCTGCATAGGAAATTGTCCCTGCAGTAGCCATCTGTGTCATGATGTCCCAAACATTTCTTGCATGCTCCCAGCTTCTTCAAGGCTGTTTTCTTTTCTGGTAGCTTCAAGCTTTTAAACTTCTTGCAGAAGAATATCTTGTTGGTGTGTCCACCATCACCACAGATACCACAGACTCCGTCAACATCTTTCTTTGTGGCTCTGGTAGATACAACCTTTCTTTCTTGCTTCCTGTCTGCTTTGTCCACAATCTTCAGTTGTTCAAGTCTTTCCAGAATTTCCTCTTGATTCTTTAGGAACCTCAGGAGCATGTCAAAATGATTGTCCGGAGTTACGTTCTTGGTGGGCTCAACCATAAACATCAGCCAGTCTCTCTTAATGAAATCTGGTAGCTTACCTTCTATGGACTTGATGACCAGGGGATTTCTTGTGGCTCCCGAGTTTCCTAACTCCGTCAGGTCAGCCAGGGCCTTCTCCATGGATTGTAGTAGGTCAATGACCTTCCTTGGCTGGTTCCCCTTAACTTGAGGCATCTTGTCCAGCTCTTCCAGGATTTTGACTGTGATTGTTGATTTGTTACCGTATCTGTTTTCCAGGACTCTGAAGATATCTGTTGCTGTTGTGTAGGTGGACAGTCTTAGCTCTTTAGCAATCGATTCAGTCACGCTCTCCAACAGCTGGATTTTCTGGACTTCTGGTGATCCAGTGGGCTCCCCTTGCTTCTGCAGGCTCTCCCAATCCTTCCTCCACCTGTGATAGTCTCTTTTGCTTCCATGGAAGATGGGTAGGGAAGTAGGTCTTATTCTCACAATGGGTGGTGTTGGTTGGACAGGTTTGCCACTTGCACCTTGATCAGCCAGCCTTCTGGATGTTCAATTCAGCCTTTCTTAACTTGAGCTTGTGGTGTGCTGCTCTCAGTTCTTTAAGTCTGTCATCCATTTCGTCTTTGGACAGCTGAGGGATCCATTTCTCCCAAACAGACATGGTATGGATGGTCGCACTTATCGTCTAGTTTAATAAGGTGAGGTGAATGTCATAGCCTTCCATGTTGTTGCTTTCAACTGGAACATTGTCAGCCTTTTGAATGGCGTCCTCTGCCTCAGCAATTGCAGCTTTCAGCTCATTTTTCCCGTATCTTCCCCACAGGCTGGTTTGAACAATGTCCTTGATCTCCTCCATCTTAACTTCAGCTTCTTTTATAGTCGTTTGGATTTCGTACTCTTGCTGCTTATCGAGCTCCGCTTCTGGATCGTTCTTCCTGAGGTCAGCCTCCAGGCCAATCCTGTAGTCCTCATTTGCATCCAGCACTGACCTGAAACGGTCTGCAAATTTTGTGAATTCCTCCTTCAATTCAGATTGCAGCATGCTGTCTGCTCCTCTTGAGATAAAGTTGGTTAGTTTTGTGAAGCTGCTCTTTGAAGCGGTCCTCTCCTGCTTCAATAGCTTGACCGACTTCCCCAACACTTCTTCTGCCATCTTTATTTCCTTCCGGCGTCCACAGCTTTCTGGGTTTTGAAGCCCTTAATCTTCAGTTCCAGGGCTGCTCCGATGGTTTACAACTGTTAAGTTCCACTCTGTTCCACTCCAAAGGACACACGGACAACTCCTGATTTCCAATTGATCAACTTTTTATTTTCCAACTCAGAGCTTTGTTGGTTTCATTTCAGTTGATCTTCAGACAATCATCAGGTTGTAAACCTTCACAGACACAGAAACAAAGATATTATCAACAACGAGAAACAGGTTTTCAAACAATGTATAACAAATGCTTTTGAACTTCTGAATAACGTTTTTAGACTTTCAATTAGTTGTTTAAACTTAATGTTTCTAAACATTTAAACTCAAACAGGTTTTAAAGAATTGTTTTTACACTTAAATCTGTAAACTTTTAAACCCCAAGTTTTTAAACTTTTAAATAATTTAAACAAACGTAAGCTTGTAGATCGGCTCTCTCTCTAAGTCTTTTAAACTTAACATTTTAAATTCAAGCTTAACTTTTAGCAAAAGTTTAACAAACAAACTTTGTATTGAACTTGTGTACTTTTAACTTTAAACCTTAAACCATAACTTTAAAACTCTTAACTTTAAACCATTTGTCATTAACATTTTAACTTAAGCTTTAAAGTTTTAAGTGTACTACGTGCACAGTATGCAATCGATGCTCAATAATGAATTTAAAGTTAAACAAACAAATTAAGATAGTTATGTGAGCAAATTAAGAAACATTTCAGGTACAAATTTAGCATTTCAAGCTAAGCATTTCGACCGGTATCAAATGAACAAGCATATTCACCGACCATTGGTGTGTTTGGAGAAACTTGTTGAGTAGAGCTTGCGGTTGCTTGCCGTTCTTGCTGTTCTTCCTTGCAGCTTGTGAATGAATGTGAGTGAGCACCTCCCTTACCTTCCAGGTGCCTTCAATCATCAATCGGCAGCCATTTTGCTGGGGCATTCTGGGAATTGCAGTTCTCAACGGTTTTCCACCATGTATAGTTAACACTTGAACTCCATTTAACTCAACACCTATCAGCTAATAAAATGGATAGCCTATGATCCAGATTTTACCCCCAACAGGATAGATTCTGGATTTAAAAAATGGATAGATTACGGCATGATTAAATATGGTGTCCTCTATGTAGACGGAGTTTTCAGAAACTTTGAGGAATTAAAAGTCCGACATGACCTAACGAATTTGGACCGATACAGATTTATACAAATCAGACATTATACTGAGAAGATAATAAGAAAGGAGGATTTAGATAAGACAGACTCAGGTATTTTAAATGTTTTTTTTTAAAGGGATATAAATCGGACCCAGTTCATAAAAGTATTTCAAAGTTGTATACCGCACTAACTGAATTAATGGGTGAGGACACAATTTACAGTATATAAAAGAAAAATGGGAAAGGGAAGGGAATTTCACAATGCAATTGGAACTATGGGGAAAAACTGAACAAACATTACTGGAAAAGTACAGCGGCCTTATCCTGGAGAGAATTTGGATGGAAAAATATAATAAGGTTTTTTAAAACACCAGCACAACAACGGTTTTTAAACAGAGATATTTCTTGTTGGAGGTCCAGTGGAGAGGACCAGGTGAATCACTACCATGTGTTCTGGGTTTGCCCACTGCTCAGGCAGTATTGGGGACAAATCAGAAATGTTATGGAAAAGGTATTGAAAGCAACAATCCCACTCCGCTTCGAAACATTGTACTTGGGTTTTAGACCAGTTACTGTTAAGGGTTTTGAAAATAGGTATATGTTCAATATTTTGTTGTTGGCGAGTAAGAAGGCTCTCACGAGAAAGTGGTTGAAAACTGAAACCCCCACTGTTGAGGACTGGATCAATGTGATCCATGACATTTTTGTCATGGAAAAACTGACATTTGTACTCAGACTTGAACAGGAAACGTTTGAAGACTGCTGGAAGTCATGGATTGAATATGTATCCTCCTCTAGATCGGACTTTAGGTAATCTTTAATAGACGAGACTAACCCACTAACTCCCCTAAGTTCTTGAGCTACTCCATTGTTGCTTTTTATATTTTGATTCTGTGATGTTCCAAGTGCTATATTGTCTCAGGGGTACATGTAAGCAGCTAGGCAAGCAGTTTGTTTTATTTTTTTCCCCTTCTCTATCATGATACTATGATACTAGGAAAGAAGCAGGTAAAAGGGTATGAGAAATGTATATGTGTGTATACACAGTACAGGTCAAAGGTTTGGACACACCTTCTCATTCAATGTGTTTTCTTTATTTTCACGACTATTTACATTGTAGATTCTCACTGAAGGCATCAAAACTATGAATGAACACATGTGGAGTTATGTACTTAACAAAAAAAGGTGAAATAACTGAAAACATGTTTTATATTCTAGTTTCTTCAAAATGGCCACCCTTTGCTCTGATTACTGCTTTGCACACTCTTGGCATTCTCTCGATGAGCTTCAAGAGGTAGTCACCTGAAATGGTTTTCCAACAGTCTTGAAGGAGTTCCCAGAAGTGTTTAGCACTTGTTGGCCCCTTTGCCTTCACTCTGCGGTCCAGCTCACCCCCAAACCATCTCGATTGGGTTCAGGTCCGATGACTGTGGAGGCCAGGTCATCTGCCGCAGCATTCCATCACTCCCCTTCTTGGTCAAATAGCCCTTACACAGCCTGGAGGTGTGTTTGGGGTCATTGTCCTGTTGAAAAATAAATGATCGTCCAACTAAACGCAAACCGGATGGGACGGCATGTCGCTGCAGGATGCTGTGGTAGCCATGCTGGTTCAGTGTGCCTTCAATTTTGAATAAATCCCCAACAGTGTCACCAGCAAAACACCCCCACAACATCACACCTCCTCCTCCATGCTTCACAGTGGGAACCAGGCATGTGGAATCCATCCGTTCACCTTTTCTGCGTCTCACAAAGTCACGGCGGTTGGAACCAAAGATCTCAAATTTGGACTCATCAGACCAAAGCACAGATTTCCACTGGTCTAATGTCCATTCCTTGTGTTTCTTGGCCCAAACAAATCTCTTCTGCTTGTTGCCTCTCCTTAGCAGTGGTTTCCTAGCAGCTATTTGACCATGAAGGCCTGATTCGCGCAGTCTCCTCTTAACAGTTGTTCTAGAGATGGGTCTGCTGCTAGAACTCTGTGTGGCATTCATCTGGTCTCTGATCTGAGCTGCTGTTAACTTGCGATTTCTGAGGCTGTTGACTCGGATGAACTTATCCTCAGAAGCAGAGGTGACTCTTGGTCTTCCTTTCCTGGGTCGGTCCTCATGTGTGCCAGTTTCGTTGTAGCGCTTGATGGTTTTTGAGACCCCACTTGGGGACACATTTAAAGTTTTTGCAATTTTCCGGACTGACTGACCTTCATTTCTTAAAGTAATGATGGCCACTCGTTTTTCTTTAGTTAGCTGATTGGTTCTTGCCATAATATGAATTTTAACAGTTGTCCAATAGGGCTGTCGGCTGTGTATTAACCTGACTTCTGCACAACACAACTGATGGTCCCAACCCCATTGATAAAGCAAGAAATTCCACTAATTAACCCTGATAAGGCACACCTGTGAAGTGGAAACCATTTCAGGTGACTACCTCTTGAAGCTCATCGAGAGAATGCCAAGAGTGTGCAAAGCAGTAATCAGAGCAAAGGGTGGCTATTTTGAAGAAACTAGAATATAAAACATGTTTTCAGTTATTTCACCTTTTTTTGTCAAGTACATAACTCCACGTGTTCATTCATAGTTTTGATGCCTTCAGTGAGAATCTACAATGTAAATAGTCATGAAAATAAAGAAAACGCATTGAATGAGAATGTGTGTCCAAACTTTTGGCCTGTACTATATATATATAGTATAGTATAGTATATATAGTACATATATATATATGTATATATATATATATATATATATATATTTCCTTTTTTTCTTCCCTTTTTCTATAGGACTGTTTTGTCTTCTTTTTGTTATCTTACCCTTATACAAAAACAGGGACATGATGTAAGCATGATGTAATGTTTTACATGTACCAACCTTGTTCCAAATAAAAATTTGAATCAAAAAAAGAGGATCCTGGTGAGTGGTGAGGCATGGCTAGGTGTATATAGCACATGTCCCCACCAGCTAACGTTATCTTTCGTTAGGTGATAGCTAGTTTAGGTCATGTTAGCTAACAGGCTAAAACTGTGGTGTTTTCATTTTATTTTCCCTAGTTGATATTATCTGTGTATATGGTTATCGTGAGTACTCACTTATGGTCCCACCCGGGGTCAGGCCGGGCGGGCCGACACTGTGTATCCCAGAACGGGTGCTCAAGTGTAGGTGAGAGGAACAGAGAGGACAGTGGAGGTCAAATCGTGAAATTTAAGGATGCCTTCGTCTTCAGTATGTTGTTAATGTGATTTTATGGGCAATTTATCAGTTGAGGTCTCCTCCTCTGCAAAGCAAACTGACCCGGTGGCTACAGGTAATAGCCTAGTTTTGAAACTACTGTTTTTCCGAGATGAAGGACTGATTGTTGAGCTACTGTTAACAGTTAACAGAGTTAACGGATCCCGTTATTTAACCTTTTCAACACTAAATTAAGCAGAGTGACAGACCCAAAGCCTTCAGTCTGGCTAAAAGTCAGCTGAAATGCTAACAAACAAAAAAAATACAGTGGTGAAGTTGGGATTTGTTTCTTGAAGTTATGTGCTCATCGTCTTTTCTGTTTCTTGCAGGCTGCCAGGAGAAGCGGACTGGCCATCAGATATTGTTTGTGGAAATTTGAAAATAAAGTTTGTCAAATTGACTTTTGTCTCTTCATTGTGCACACTTACACTCGAAATAGGCTATGGTAACAGTTAGAGCTTAGACTGGGCCTAAAAAATCCGGCCCGACACTACACCGAGCCCATGCACGTCGTGTCCGAGCCCGGCTCATAATTACAGTTAATATGTCGGGTAGCGACATATTAACTGTAATTATGAGCCCGAGCCCTATTAACACCCGACTTTTTAAAAAAAAAAATCCGTGCCGTGGTGGGCTGTTTAAATTCAGCGGCGGAGCTGTTCAGGGTCCTGACTCTCCCGCATCTCTGCAGCAACCTCTATGCTGTTGTCAGTGTACTATAACTATTGAACAACACACAGGAATTGCCCATGTTTAGAGTTAATAAATAACAGAACAAGTACGAGGCATGAACCTGCCATCTGACGTGTTCGTTTATTCAGAAAAGATCACAAAAACAACACAAACAAGAACAAAGCAACATTAATGACAACGCCTATGTAGTAGGGCTTTTCGGGCTTGGGTACGGGCCGAGAATCTAAACTCTAGTAACAGTCAGCTATTGAATTTTAGCATTGATTTCTCACATTGAATGGTGAAATAATTGTAGTTTGAAAGGTCCAACCTAAATGATTAAAGATCGTCTTAACGATCTAAACTTGATAAATCGGGCCGACATTGGCCAGGTGTGCTATCTGGGATGAGTGCTGATATAGAGTATAACATCACTGGGACATGTAACAGTAAAATCACTCCGCTCACAGGTGTTATAAATATAAATACAACCGTTAATTAACCGTCACACTCGCTACATTGACGCAAACTGACACTATAGCAAAGAAGATGGATATTTTCCCCAAAATTACATTTGAATTAAATTATGAGTAGTCGTCAGGAGAGGACGAGGAAAAGGAAAGCCAGGACTCTTCAGTGCAGACCTCCAGGTGTGTTTGAATCCGGCCGTGCCAACATCCAGGTTTGCTAATGTTTCATCAGCCGAACTGGACGAAGTTACACAGTTGAAGATTAATGTAAATACAAAGTAGCTTGTGAGTTCCTGGCATGTCAGAGCGATAAATAGAACATCTGTCTATCTATCGCTCTGGCCTGTGTGCTGTGTTGCCTAGCAACAGACTGGGGGAACTGTTTTATTTTCACGGAGCTACATAACATACTTAAATAATTTATTTCATCACCTTTTGTTAACATTTCCTTATTCACCATTGCTGTTTAAGTTGTTGTTGAACTGTTGTATATTGTATAAAAGCAATATCACACGCGAGGTTGTGACGTTGTACTGTATATCATCACGGCTGTAACTGTCTTCGGGACTAGGCCTGCAGCCTCATGCCATAGTGCCCATGACCGAATCACAGTCGTGACGATATACAGTACATCACTCCCTCTCCTGAGATATTGCTTAAATATATACATATATGTATATATATGTAAGGGATAATAGTGAGTCGGTGACTGTTGAAAAACAACTCCTGACAGGGGAGGAGGGTGAGTACCCGCCCGGACGGGACCCTCTAAAACTAAAGCGAGCACGCCCACAAGGAGGCAGGGATCATTTCATTGGTCAACAGTAAATCTGGCATTCTATTGGTTGGGGGATTTTGACAGGGTTGTTACACACAAAAATCCAAGCGCAGGGCAGAAATCTGAAAGCAGAAATTCCACGAGCGCACAGAAACAGTTTGAGCGCGAGGAGAAAAGCCGAAGCTTGAGCAGGAAATCTGTGCAAGCAACATTGTATCTGAGTGCGAGCAACATGGTATCTGAGTGCGAGCACACAGTCTGAGCAGAAACAGAGTAGATCCAAGTGCAAGCAGAGGATATTTGAGTGCAAGGGCAGGGTTTTTGAACGTGAAATCAATAAATAATGCTTTCAAACTGACAGATCACTCTCTTGAATAAAGATAGGGATAAAGCTCCATAAACCCCACGCAGAGCTAGTTTTGAGCAGCGCCGCAACCCAAGGCGCACTCAGTTTGGTAGTTTGGCACAGCAGGGGGAGGTATCGACAGATTCAGCTTGTCGCAGTGACAGTTTCGTGCCAAAATCACGTTTGTTGTCAGGGCAGGTGGAGTGCAACCGGTGTAAGCCGAAGTTTGGCTGACAGGCGGACAGTGCGCACACGTCACCAAAACCTCACAGGCAGGTTTCCAGAATGTCAGGCACATTAACGATGCAATAAATACCCACAAACACCACTATTCAATGCAACTATCTGCAATCAGCACATAAATGTATCTTTATATCGACTGTCCCATCACATCTGATGTCAGATCAAAGGGGATTGGCACCGTTTGGCACGTTTGGCAAGCGTAATGGAAACCCCGCCTGATTTGATTAACACAGTTGCAAACTAATGAGTTCACATCCCTCTCAGCCAACCACAAGCAGCCACAGCATCAGATAGGGAGTATATATTTAGCACCTGTCATCTTAGAAAAGTCAAAAGAAAAGAAACAGAGTGAGACTGCGAGAGAGAAAGAGAGAGCATGTGCGCGCATGAGATAAACGCAACATTGATTTACAATTGTGGTAACCTCCTCCTACGCTACCTTTGCATCATCAGCCCGTAGAGGTCTGCTTGCAGTTTTGTATATTCGGACACTGCGAGCTTGGACCTCCCGGACCAAAACATCAGTTTCCTCCTGGGAGGAGTTTGGCCGTCTGACGCTGCTGCTTTCTTCTGCCATGGCGAATTGAGTAAACTCTCATTACGCCTTTGCGTGGCGCATTTAAGGGCGAGGAGAGGGGCTCATTTGATTGGTGTGATGTGTGTAAAACCCACTCCACGCCTTCTCTCCTCCCTCTTTACAACTTGCGCCGGTAGGAGGGATGGAGGTGGGATAGAGGAGTAGCTGCGCCAGGGTGCACGGTGTGCCAAACTCCAAACTCCGCCTGGCCACACCCAGCTGGTGAAGCCTCCGCCAGACTAGAGCCCTTTAACTTTGTAGTATGTGTAATTGCTGTTTCTCTACTCTTTATGTCCTAATGCTTCTACAATTTCTCTCAAACTCAGACCAAACTCAGACCAAACAGTAAAACTAAGCAGTGCTGATCAAATATAAATCAAGATTCTGTTACTGTGTTGTTATTCAGAAACATATTTTAGCTTACTGTTTTACTGTAATGTTGCTTATGGTTATTACCAGCCGGCATCCATATTGCTTTTGGATGTACCACATTGCCCACCAGTCGGAGCATTTATTGGTCCACTGTGGCGCAGTGCATGCTGGTGGTTGTGGGTTTTCTACCTCTTGAGCACAAGCAAATGCCACAGTTCTTTTTCTTTATTTCCTCCGGTCATGTAGCACAGATTTCCAAAGTATTTATTTCTTTCTTCTGTGTAGACATCCCAACTTTACAAAGAGACCCTCTTTCCAGCAGTAAAATACTTGCTATACTTTCTATATGCAAGATGCAATGTTCTTGAAGTGGATAAAAGCTTTATTAGTACCAGTTTACCATAACAAGAAGCAGAGCGGCCGAAAAGAAAGAAAAAAAGAGACTTTCTCTGTTCAGCACAGTGTTCAAACTAAGCTTCTCTTCCATGTGTCCCTGTAAATAGTGGCGTACGGTAATTACAACAGGCCACAGTGCACGCTTTTATGACAGGTCCTAATGCACACTATCGTGTCCATATCGTCTCATCACATGATCAGAGACTTGACATTGGATAACATCAACATACAAATTATCCAGCAATCATGATTGCATATCTGTATATTACAACAAATTGAAAATGACAACTTATTAATTTAATTTAGAAATGTAATTGTTGATTTATACTTGTAGAATATGGCATATAATTTTGTAAATGTGACTGACTATTTTACAACAACAACAACAACAACAACAAAACATGCCAGAGATGGGGTTGCCTTTTTCAAGGCAGTGTCATTATAACAAATGACACTGTTTTTAATTTAATGGGAGCTCTTCTTTGACCACAGAAATATATCAAGGTGGCAATCACTCATAAAGGCCCATTCTCCACCCATTGTTGGGTGGTGGTTCTCTCTATGGGCCCCCCACCTGACAGGACCCAGCGGCGCTGCCTGCACTGTCTATATTTATGCCCCTGGCTGTAAGTGTGACTCTCTCAGATTGCTACAGCAGAAGTTTTTCAGCTAGATATACAGGTCTTTAACAAACTGAATATTATTGACCAACAAATGAGCACATGAGGATCACTCAGGTAAAGTGGAAAGTTTTCTCTAGAAACACTACACTGCTGTTTGTTGTCATCTTACACACATGGCAGCACAACCAGCATTTATCCTTTTCATGGAGCATAACGTGTTGGGTTTAGAGGCTGAACTTTGCATCACAGTAAACATTATGGATGTCAATATTGATGGTGCTTGACAGCAAATGTCAGGAGGGGCTCCTGAAGTCATATTCCATTCCAGTAGGAGTTAGTCAGTGTTCAGTGTGAAGAGGAGCTGCAGGACATCTTGAGACTGTTCCATACACATCTGTAAACTGCTCTTTACATGCTGCTCTCAGACCAGTCTAATGCTACTGAGATAGACAAACTTAAAAACTGATTGAAAGTGAGTGACGCTACCCCTTTAAGGTAGAAACTGTGTTTCAGTAATCAACATCCTCTCTGCTCTCCGGATGTTGCTCAACTGAGCCATCTCTAGAATGAGAAAATTGACAAATAAATACATAAATACATTTTAAAATACATACAAAAAAAATACATTTTAGAAAATACATTTTAGAAAATAAATAAATAAAAATGAATTTAAAAAATGTTGGTGTGTTTTCCTTAAAATAAGTTTTTAGATATATTTTTTTAGAAATGTGTGTTTTTTTTCCTGTTGCTGCTGCTGCAGTCATCACTGTTTTTTTCTTTTGTTTGTTTTTTTAAATATATATATCATTAAAACAATTCATTCCACATGGAAACATGGACATAACACAAACCACAAACTGCATATTTCCTGATTGGAAGGAAATACATACAGTTTGAACATGTCTTACATACAATACAAAAGTTGCCTTTACAAAACTTTTTTTTTGGTTAGGGACGCTGCATTGTACAAATACTCATGGTTGCAGTAAATTAGCCTTTTGTCCACTTTACAGCCACCTGTTGTTTGTATAGCTTTTATGTCAATGTAATGTAATGTAAATGTAAAGGAAACACCATACATAAAAGATACAATGGGAACAGAGGCATTTCTACCATTTTTTTCCCCGTTAAAGGGTTTTTTGTTTTTGTTTTTTCCTTTCTTTTTCCGCTGCGAGGGGCTTATAAATAAAATTGATTGAACTGATTGATTGAATCTATACACAGTAGAAAGCAATCCAGAAATGAGAGAAATACCACAATAAATTCAATTTGAATTATTAATCCACATCACAGCTGTAAGAGTATGAATGCATGTGGGAATGAGTGAGATCTAGTTTTAATCCTAAACTTCAAAACCACAACTTGATGACTAAGTAATGGTTGGTTTTCAGCCTGTAACAGGGTGTGGCAGTAAAGCTTTCTTAGTACTTAAACTCTGATCCTCTTCTCTTGTGCTTTGTACCATCACCAGTGCAAAATAACCTATATCTAAGTATTGTACTTAATGAGTATCTCCATTTTACGCTTCTTTATACTTCTACTCCACTACTCCAGTTCAGATGGAAATATTGTATTTCTCACTGCACTGAGCGAACAATCATCTGACTGCTTTAGTTCCCTCCTTAATTAAGAATTTACAATGAGAAACATATGACAAGTTTAGTGCCAATACTAAACTAGTGGCTTCCACCATATTTGGCTTGTGAGCCCTCACAAGGAAACAGTGTGTAGTTGGAGCTCCATATAATTTTTTCACTGTCTCTAAGTTTATTAGCAGTTCCACCAAAGAGGCGTTTCCCTTAAAACCTTTCAGATGGCTCAGACTTTCAAGGCCTAAGGGAGTCGAATAATCCAAACTTTAAAAAAAGAATAATCTAGGAATAAAGTCCAAAAAATAAATACATGAATGTTCTCTCTATGTCAGTTCGGGTTTTCTCTGGGTACCCTGGCTTTCTCCCCAGAAGTTTGTTTCTTTTTTCAACCCAATCAATCATCTCATACCCTTCAATTTATCTTGTGACTCTTTGGAGGAGTGGAACCCCAACTAAAATGCTGCTTACATGCTGGTGCATCAATATTAACAATCTAATATTGTCATCTACACACATGGGTGTAGGTTTCATTTCAAAATTGGAAGAGACCCATATAAAATTTTGAGCAAATTTTGAGCATTCTGCATGAATTTATGATGTAAAAGTCTTGAATTAATTAAAAATGCTACTTCATATTTTTATTGGGAAGGGGGTGGGGGAGGGCAATGTATACATAGCCTATGTGATATCAGTCACAGGACAGAATTAGTAATCTTACTTTCAGTATACACACTACTTACGTAGGAATGGCTTGTTTTTACATTGTGGTATTGGAATGGAAGGATCAGAGTGGCCTACTTTCTCCCCCAGTGGAAGACATTTTGGTGCCATCTGCTGTTTAAAATCAATGTGATAACTGCAGTGTAATCTAAGTGTAAGAGTACATACTGGTATCAGAATACCTTAATATACAATTTATATTATACATTTATAATTGACACTGCTCAAGTACACTACTTAAGATACTGTTTAACAGTTTATCCCAGGCTTTTTGACTTGTAGCATTTATGTGCAGTGTAGTGTTTATACAAAATGAGTGTTTACTTGTGGCTCCTTTTCATATTCCAGATGTGCATATATGTTTTGTTAACAGTTCCTCTAAAGAGACATGTCTCCTCTACACTTCTCACGTTTCATTTCAGAACCTTTTTTTCTTCTTCTTTCCTCTCCCATTAATCATGTCATAACCCTTCACAATTATTTAGTGACCCTTTGGAGGGACCCAACCCTATAGTTACCGAAATGTATAAGAAAGGAGTTAAAACTACTTTACATCTTTCACTTTTACGTCTTTCACCACTGCATTTTCATATAAATTCCTCAGTAAGAATTCAGTTATTTTTTTTCAATAAAGCCTAATATAACAAACCACAATTTGCCTCAGAGGGATATACAACATACGACATCCCTCTGCCTTTGGACCCTCACAGCGGATAAGGAAATCTCCACAAAAAACCCTTAAGTGGTAAAAAAAAGGGAAGAAATCTCAGGAAGAGCAACCGAGGAGCAATCCTACCCCCAGAAAGGACAGATGTGCAATAGATGTTGTGTGGGCATGTCTAAGTGGTAGGACACCATGGATGTGTTCCGAATTGCATCTTTTTTCTTTTTACTTTTAGTAGGTACTGCAACTGCCCTTAAAATAACGTACTGTTGCATGCAGTATGCGCACAATCAGGACACACAACTTCCTTAAAACATTATGCCCTGAACTTTGACCCTCTTACTTTTAAATCTGTTACCATGGAGATAAAACAAAAGGCAGTTCACCGAGCTCACCAGATATGGAGGCCAACCCAGAGAGCTCTGCTGTTGTTATTTTGCAACAAGTAATATCTGCATACATTGTGGTTTCTAACATATTAAAATTACAGAGGCTCATTAGTTAGATTATTAGTCACCTGAATGCGCTGTCATCCATCATTGTGACTTCTGACAGCTGTCAATGAGCTGCCAAGCGGTCATCTGTTTGCAGCTCAGTCGATGTGACGAATCATCTGCTGCACAGAGGATTGTGGGTCAGAATAGCCAGAAAAGCATGCTGGCTTGCATACTGCAAAATCAGACCAAGTGTAGTAGAACATCCTTGTATTTTTTCTGCATACTGCATTTGAAATCCTAATACTACTAATACTTTTTCTGGTATACCATATAGTGTGCCTGGTGAAACCATCCTGATCTCGCGAGCTCATATTCTATTTCCATCTGCAGATCAGTCTGGCCATGGAATCATAAACGCGAATTCTGGCATCGGTTTTGGCTTAACTAATCATAACCATTTATTACTTTGGGGTGGGTTATTTGAAATCACGTCATCAGAATATGAGGGACAAGGAGCAGAGTGAATGCATTTCGTAAACAACCAACATGGCTACTGCTTTTGAAATTGCTATGGTAAATGTGTTGAACGAACTGGAATGTATATTTTCTTTAAAAGCAGAGCAAACGGCTGCACTGAAAGCTTTTATTAAAAAAAGGACGTGTTTACCGTCCTCCTTACGGGATTTGGTAAAAGTTTAATTTACCAACTTGCTCCGTTGATCGGGAAAACCCAGTGGCTATTGTTTCTCCACTAGTTGCTCGCATGGAGGAGCAGGTCAGGGAAGCGACCAAGCTGGGAATCACAGCCATGCAACTCAGAGTCCACAGTGAGGAGGAAATCCGCAAAGACGGCAATATTCTTTCAATAAGGAGAGACATGTTTTTTGGTTAGGAAAGAAAATATTTAATTACAAATGCACATGAGAATGAAATGTGAAAATGTGAATTTGTGTGAATGTGATTTTGCAGTTGCTCCAATGGGGGCCCTTCGTAAGAACCCCTCAAATATGGTATTGGCATGGGTCGACCCATAAGCATTTCATGCGGTGTTAGATGCGTGATTCTGCTAGCTTGTTAGCGCATTGTCATTAGTGCAAGCGGTAAAACATCCACCCAGTTAAACTTGTCCCCACTGTCTACTACTATTTTAGCTATTTTTGTTTTCAGAGTCCCATTTGCTCTTTCTACTGCCCCCTGTGATTGAGGGTGGTAAACACAGCCAACCTTTTGTTTGATGCCTAGTTGCTTCAATGTTTCTTGTATTACATTAGATACAAAGTGTTTTCCGTTATCTGATGATATGGTGTCCGGCATCCCAAATCTCGGGAAGACTTCTCGGCAGAGGAATTTTGCAACTGTTCTGTGATCTGAACGGGCTGTGGCTGTTGCTTCTACCCATCGGCTGTATCTGCATATGATTACCAAGACGTATCTCATTCCTCTTACTCTGGATTGTGCTCCCATGTCTATGTAGTCTAACATGAGGTGTCTGAAAGGACCGTCTGGAGGTGGTATATGCGCCAGTGGGGCTGTAAAAACTTTCCTGATGTTGTATCTCGCGCAAGTTTTGCATTCGCCTAGTACTCTATCTACAATGACTGCCACGAATGGTGACCACCATGTTGCTTGCAATTTCCGTAGGATCTCCCCCCTTGCGCAATGGTCACTACCATGCACCCAAATTATAGCATGTCGCAGCAACGGGGTTGGTAGTACAAAATTGCCATGACTATCTCGCCAGAGACCATGTGTGGCCCCTGTACTTGTGTTCTGATAGCGCCACGCTTGATTCACAGTCGTTTTTCAGCCTCACTTACTCTGTTTTTTGCGCGGCTACAAGAGAAGGCATGGTAGTGAGGGGTTCACAATCTTGTATGGTTAATATGGGTGCCATTACTACACCTATCACTACCTGTTTGGCTGCTACATCAGCTAGGTTATTACCTTAGGCTATCAACGAATCAGTCTTTTGGTGGGCTGGACATTTGATTATGGCTAGGGTTTTGGGGAGGAGCATAGCCTCCAACAAGTCAACAATGGCCTTCCCATGTGTGACTGGGGTGCCGTCTGCTCTGCGAAACCCACTCTGTTTCCAAATGTTTGCGTGGATGTGGCACACTCCATATACATATGCTGAATCTGTATATACATTTAGTGACTTTCCCTTTGCTTCTCTACATGCTGCTGTTAGAGCTTTTATCTCTGCAAGCTGGGCGGAGCAGGGCTGAGCAAGTTTACATGATCGTATAGTTACAAAATCCTGATCATTATTGAGCTGTATAATTCCATAGCCTGCATGACTACCTGTGGCGTCCCGAAAACAGGAGCCATCAAAAAACAATGTAAGGGTCAGCTAAATAGGCTGATTGTGTAAATCTTCTCGAGCGCACATAAATTTGTCTGTGTCATGAAGACAGTCATGTGGTGTACCTTCTGTGGGTAGAACCATTTTGGTGGCTGGATTAATGATGGTACAACGTTGAATGTCGAGCTCAGGAGTGGACAGGATGACCTCATATCCTGTGCATCTGGCCTGTGTCAAAACAAATCTGGGACTTGTCAGTAGGGCATGAAGCTGGCGAGAGGTGTACAAAGTTACAGGATGTCCCATTGTTAACGAGGATGCTTTTTGAAATGCAAAGACATTTGCGGCTAGCCCCTGATAACAGGGAGGCAAACCGGCCTCTATGTTATCGAGCTTAGTGCTGTAATATGCTAGTGGTTGTTTACCTGTGGGTGTGTCTTGCATCACGACGGCACACACAAACCCAGATTTCTCTGCTACGTAGAGATGAAAAGGTTTGGAGTAGTTAGGAGCGCCCAACGCTGGAGTGGACTGCATGTCTATTTTTAAGGCTTGGAACGCACCTTCTGCTTCCTCCGTCCAGGACAGCTGTGCTGTGTTGTTTATCTGTCCTGCTGCGCTTACTAAAGCTCTGAGTGGAGCAGTTTTTATAGCATAGTCACAAATCCATGGCCGACTGTATCCTGTCATGCCGAGAAAAGACAGCATTTGGCCCACCGTCTGCGGTTGAGGAGCCTTACTTACTGCCTCTATCTGAGATGGGGCAATGCACTTTTTATCTCCACTCAACTGTCTGCCCAAGTACTCTACAGACTGCTGGCAGACCTGCAATTTGTCTTAACTGACCTTGTGTCCCCCCTCTGCTAATGCCGTGAGCACTGCAATTGAATCTTTTTGACATTGTTCTTTTGAAGAGCTACAGACAAGCAAATCATCTGCATATTGTAATATAGTGCTTGGCACGTTCAAATTAGCTAGCTCCTGTGTCAACACTCGGTTAAGATCAACGAGGAATGCGAAAGGCCTTGAGGAAGTCTGGAATATACATATTGCTGACCTTCATAAGTGAATGCAAACAAATATCGAGAGTCTGGGTGTAGTGGTACACTGAAAAAGGCTGAACACAATCAATGACTGTGTACCAATGTATGTCGGGTGGTATGTTTGAAAGCCACGTGTGTGAATCTGGCACATGTGGCGTCTCTGTTTCCACCACTGCATTAACTGATAACCTGAGGAATTTGGTTTCTTGATTGGAAAAATGCGTGTATTGCAGGGACTTCTAGTTTTGACCAGAACTCCGGCTTTTACCAAGCCCTCAATTGTGGGTCGGATACCATCAATGCCATGCTGCTGGAGAGGATACTGCCTCTGGTATGGTAGGCTAGCATGTGGTTTTAGTGTGATGCGAACAGGTTGCGCTGATTTTATCAAGCCTACGTCTGTTTTATGTGCTGTCCATAGCTGTGGTGGAACTTTACGCAGTAATGAGTAGTGTGTGAGTAGTACCATCTACAAGTACCTTGTCTGCGACTGCTTCATCACCTGTCTTAGTTGAGATTCTGATGTATTGTTTGTCATCTGAAATGTGGATGTATTTGTTCTCGGTGGGTAACCACTCTCACACCTGCAGTGCACGTCTGACCATAGATGATGAGACTCATAACCTCCTGCTCTCAGTGTAGCGTGTGGTGGTGCATAATTTGGTACCTGAAACCATCCTGCTAATTCTTCTGGGAGGTGGACGGCTGCCGCCACACCTTGAGGTCCTAAATACATGTCTTCACTAGTGATCAAGCATGGTTTTTTATGAGCACTGTGTCCCAGCATTCTTGATAATCTACATGAGTCTGGTCCGCGTCATACATTAGCGCGCAATGCAGTGGCAGAGTGGGAGTATGTGCTGTGTCAAAATGTAACCTGACCCATGGTTCCCACTGAGTCCATGTCTGTTTGAGGTGAGACTCTTCTGGTGTCAGTTGGAGCCAGTAGACCAACGCCTGTGGTGTCGCTGTGGCGTTCACGGGCAGCTGTGGCATTGTGCTTTGTGGGGGGTCTTCAGAGAAGTCTAAATATAGTCCATCTTGAGTACACATGATCTTAGTTTTGAGAGGACACAATATATCTCGGCCTAGAAGGTTCACTGGTGTATGAGCTGAGTAGAGTAGGGGTGCTAATATGACTTTACTGGCGATGAGCATTCGAACGGACTCTGTCATTGGTATGACTTGTGATTTCTCAGAGAAGCCTATGGTCTTGATGGATGACTTAGAGAGGGGCAGTTTGGAGCCTTCTTTCCCAAGGCATGAATATGTGGCCCCTGTGTCCACCATAAAGGGATATGCTTGTTCGTGGATGACAACAGGTATAGTTGGTTCGTCGTGTGGCTGTAAAGAAATGACTGGTGACATTACTTCCCCCTCAGGCTTCTCTAGGCAGCCCTACCATGGGCACCCTGTCTCCATGTTCGGCCAATTTTCTGCTGGACCTTCCCATGGGTTGACCGGACACTCCCTACGTCGGTGGCCGGGCTGGTTACAACCCCAGCATAGATAGTCAGGTGCAGCAGGATTCACTCCTGGATATCCTGTGTTCATTTCTGGGAGCCTGTTGCTGATAGGGTGCGGCTTGCTGATAGGTTTGCTGTTGCGGTGGCTGGGGTCCTGAAAGTCCGGTCACCTTCTCCATCCTCCTCGGCCTGCTTGTCCTCCCCTATGTCTGCCTCGACCCCACCCCTCGGGGGCCTCTGGACTGGTATTGAGTGGTATTGGATTGTCAGTGTTCTGCGTGTGGGGAGCATCTTCTTTCATCTGCTCTTGGCCTTCGTATCCCTGGCCAAAGTCACAGTGAACCTTCCCTCCACTTAGCCTTCCATTGTTGTTGCTGCTCTTGCCTCCCCTACTGAGCACAGTGGGTATTGTCCCGTCTCTGATGGTGATGTGTCTTGTGGGTATGGTGGTGGTGATGCTGGTAGGGGTGGGGCTGTGTGTATCACATCCGTCGGTGCCATTTGCTTCGGTGCCTGGGGGTCCTGTGGGACCTGTGGATGCTTACAGTACTCTACTTGCACCATTTGCTTCCTACCCCCTGCCTGTCTAAACCACCCTAATACCTCCGTTTCTTTAACCCTTTTGTTCTTTTTCTTATAACTTGCCTTAGTTTCTTTTGCCTCAATGTGTCTTAGTTCTGTCTCCACCTCGTCGCAACATGCCAGAGTTGAAGGTTCCATCTTTAGGCCAATGATTTTTTCCTGATGTTTTTTATGCCATTTGGTCACACAGCGTTGGATTCGGTTTCTCCTACCTGAGTGTTGTGTCATCACTATCTCTATGGGTGTCAAAACCCCTTTTTCCATCTTCCCATGAAGCCTTGTTTAACTTGTCACTTATGTGACCCGTCTACTAGGGGGGACTTTGGATAAATAGTTAAATAATTAAATTAGTCTCCCAAATCAACTTTTCTAAGCATGACAACAATCTACAATCTTGGATTAAATTCCACTCCGTTCTCTAAATCTTGAAATACTACCTGGTTCAGAGGAAGTGAAGCTATGGGTCCGTTTTTATAATTATCACACAAATATTGCAACAGTGGATCTAATGAGCGGGGAGCCCACAAATCATTTAAAATCGTCTCCCACTGTATACCTGAAAATTCTTCCTTCACTTGTTTCAATTGGTAATTTTACTAACTATCCAAAGTTTTAGTCGAGGGTTAGGAGCAGTGACAAGACAAGCAAGAGGCTTGTCTTGTCACTGCTCCTAACCCTCGTTGTCTATGTAGGTTCTTTCTAACCCGAAATGTGTTCTTTATGCCTCTAGTATCTACTGAGGCATCAGTCATGCAATGTTCTTCAGCCCAAATTTCATCACTACTGCTGTCACCCTCTTCCATCCAACTCTTAGCAGCCTGATCTCAACTTCTTTTTTCTCTTTATTTTATTACTTATTTTATTTATTATAAAGCTGTATCCTAAACTGTATACTAACGTACTACATACTACATCAGTATGTACTGCATACTGCCTACAAACTGCCTCATTTATCAGACGAGCATACGCCAGAATAGTGGGTGTAAGCTCATTTCCACTTCAACTTTGGCATTTATCAATTTGGACGTGAGCGTAGGGTACGATCAAATCTCACGTCAGGTCTCAGCTCATGTATGCAAGTTTGAGTCAGTGTGGATTTGCGGTGCAGCACAGCAAGATCTGGCTGACGCACGACTCATTTACATTCCCTAACAGTAGCGTAGGCGCATGGCTACGGGACGGTGCACTGCAGAGCCGTCACGGTGGAGCGCTGCTTCGGGTTACTCAAGGGCAGGTGGCTCTGTCGTGGACCAGCGGGGGGAACACTGATGTATACCCCAGAAAAGGTGTGCGACGTCATGTTGGCCTGTGCAGTTTTGCACAATATTGTGTTATACAATGGAGCGCCGTTTGATGTGTCGGCGCAGCCCAGGGAACCGTGCCCAGCATAGCCTCCACTGGGGGCTATATGGAGGAGACAGAACCTCATTCATTGCTTCTATAATGTAAAGTATACCTGAACGTTGTATAAGTGCTCTACAGTAGGCCTATTTAATCAGTAATGTAATGCAAGTATAGCCTATTAGGTTATAGGGATATTCAATACAGACAATGGACAACGTTTAGTCATTTAAACATTTTATTCAGTTGTTTTTTAATTTATCTTAGCGTGTTATTAATTGTCTCGAGCGTTCTAACTGAAGCCAATAAATGGCATATTTCTGTGCCTGTGTCTCCACCACTACCACTTATGCCAGAGATAGATTCTGACCCGATTAGTGAGGAGATTCTTTCCTCGGTCCCCGTCAGGGTCAGGCTGGGGTCTGGTTGGCCTCCTCCAGTCTGCGTGTTGGCTTTTTGTTGCCAGCTTTAAGTCTGACCACTTTTTCTTCACCCAAACTTAAAGAATTGTGACTTGATCAATTACCAGGCATTAGCTATTAAGCTATGGATGAATAAAAGATTTTTTTTTTTATTATCATCATTAGATTATAGGCTACTTACTGAGAATTTTATTCATACCTCAACCACATTCCGTTTGTCAACGGCAACGCTGTTGACTGCCTCCGTGATCTTCTTCTAGACAGCGTTTTTATGAGCTCCTTTAATGCCAGTGTTTTAAACTTCTAAAAAGCACGTATTTATTTACCTCCACCTCAGACATTGAGGGTGTCGATTTCCAGCTTGGAAAAGTTTCTCTTCTTTGCAATATTTCTCCTCTCCATGTTGCGACCTCACAGGGCGAGTCCTCTGAACCACGAATATTTAAGGGCGTGACACGCTAATGACGACCGATTTCAGCCGCCGCATTTATGAAGGCCTGATCATTCATACGTAGGGACCGGTCAAATACAAACGTTTCATAAATCACACATGTGTCCTATTGTAAGGTGAAAGATCTGCTCAGATCTGCACCTGTTTCTATGCTCGTTTGATAAATGAGGGCCAAAATGTGTATGCAGTAT
Organism: Epinephelus awoara; assembly: GCA_035609425.1. Classification (NCBI taxonomy): domain Eukaryota; kingdom Metazoa; phylum Chordata; class Actinopteri; order Perciformes; family Serranidae; genus Epinephelus; species Epinephelus awoara. The sequence continues at coordinate 36,055,107 of CM069312.1, forward strand.
GCCATTCCAGCAGACCGTTTGCTGTATGCAGTATACAGCCAAGTATCCCAGAATGCATTTCCCACCAGCCGATAGCGAAAGCGGAGAGTTCAAAGCAGGCTAAAAGCTGTTTTAATTTCCGCTGTAGTGCTGTTAATATGTCACTTAATTGAGTTTTAATATTTTTTTCAGGCATAAAAGTAACCGTTTAGATCCCCAACATGTGGTCAGTTTATCCAAATAACGCCTGTTTGGAAATTTGCTCCGACGCATTCGTGGATGAGAAGAGCTGCTGTGGGAGCCGCTAGCCGGGAGCAGCAAGCAGCTCGCAGCCGGAATACCAAGATGATTGCCGGTCAACCTCCGTCGTCATCCCGGGGAGAAAGCAATCCGATGAACTGACCTGCTGCTCTTTGGAGATTTACTGCTGGCTGATATAAATCCTTTTGGAAGATAAATGTAGGTTTCATAGATGAAATCTAACAATTTTAGCTGCCACATTAGTTTGTCTGAATATAAAGTGAAGCTTCATGTTTTTACTGGACAGAACATCAGCGCTGCCTCTGGGGCTCTCATGTACAGACATCACAATTTCAACAAATATAAATGTATTAAAATGAACAAATCAGTCTACATTGAATTTCGTTTTATCTTATTAAGATACACAAGTTTGGGTTTTTATTATAGCTACATTACAAACATGATTTAGTGCATCTCTACGTACGTTAAGTCAGGTAGGTATCACAGATTTGGCATGATGCTTAATAAAATAATATCACATGTACAGTAGAGTACGGGATGACGCTTTATAAAATGATAACATCTCCACGGTATTCCCATCTTGATCACTCTTGTCCGCCATTACGACAATTGACTGGTCCCGGTCAAGGGTGCATTGCACTGTGGAAAACAGTAGGCGGGGTAGACTGGTCTGATGCATACTGTGGAATTTTTCCAAATCATTACGAAATCCGGGTATTTTTAGCATACTGCAGTTTTTGCTTTTGTTTGCATACTGCATACTATATACCACATTTTGGCAATATCAGTACGTACTTCTAGTATAGTATGCGGTTTCGGATACAGCTGTAGTTAATTCCAGTTGTCGCAGCTTCGTCTTAAAACCTTAAAAATGGATGAGACCCTGGACTTAAAATCAAACCTCATCTTTGGTGAATGAAAAAAGCCACGGACACGTGAGCTCGTGCAAATGAGAAGTACAAACTTTATTTCAGCTTGGCTGCTAACACAGAAGCTAACTGATGTCATCACGTGATACGGGCTTCTCCCCGAGCATTCTGGGTAGTGAAGTCCCTTTTAATGCAACAGCATTTTACTTGGAAATAAATTTGTATACTTATTATTTCAAAATCAAATATTGAAATGAAATGCACAGTCTTCTTTTAACAAAATATTTATCACATTAACTGAACATGAATATTAACAATCCTTACAAATAAAAGTTTCTTCAAAATAATTCTCAAGTGTCGTACACCGAAAAACACAGATCATACAAGCCCAGAATGCCTACTTCGTTACATTAATAAATAAGAGAAGATGCAAAATGTTGTTGTAATAAGAATAAGAGTAATATAGATAATGGAAACGATGATGATGATGATGATGATAGTAATAATAATAAAGATGATAATAATAATTAGAAAGTAAATATCTGAAAAATTAATAAAGCCTGCTTTTTATACAGGCAAACTATGTATATTTCAGCTTCAACAGTCCAAAATTCTCTTCTCTGATAAATTATAATTAGTCTGTTAGTTATCTGTTATTATCTGAAATGTGTACAGTTGACGTGAATTCATTTCAATGAAAGTAATGTGAAATGAAATCAATAAATTAATAAACATGGGTTTTTAGCGGCCGGGCCAGTGAAAATAGTAGGGAAGTAGGGAAGAAATGTTATATTGAACCCTGACATACGAAGTATCTTAGATGTTTGATTCTTTTGCTGGTTGCAGCCCTTTTCAAGATGTGTATTTGACTGAGGTAGTATAATGTAGTTCTCTAGCTTTGTTATGCAGCTAATGGAGCTATATATTTATGCAGACAGTCTGCTCAAGTGCATGGCTTACAGATTACTTATGCATTGCTAACACTTTTTGTCTTCCAACTTTTACAGATGCCATCCTGAAGTCATTTAAAGAGGGAACAGAAGATAATGTCCGAAGACATGTAGCTGAACACTTAAAACATGCTACAGCAAGAAGAGGACGGGCTGCAACATTAACTCTCCATCCCTGGAGCCCCTGCGTCAAGGGGTGTTGCACCTTCCTGTGTAACCCTTACGGTTTTGCTGTAATTTATACCTAATTAGCCTCTAATAAGATCTAGTTCAGGTTGAATGAGGCGGAACGGTGCAGACTTTAATTGAGAGTACGGTTTTGCTGTAGTTTATACCTAATTAGCCTCTAATAAGATCTAGTTCAGGCTGAATGAGGCGGAACGGTGCAGACTTTAATTTAGAGTACAGTTTTGCTGTAGTTTATACCTAATTAGCCTCTAATAAGATCTAGTTCAGGTTGAATAAGCGTTGCTATGTATTACTACCTACAAATGGGACTCCAGAGAATGAGCCATCCAGGCAACAAGGGATTTGTTGGTGTTTGTTTATTGTCTAATAAAAATTTTTACCTCTTGTTTTTGTCTGATTTGTTCCAAAGTACGTCTTGTTTGCTCTTATTAGGATATAATTGTGTTTGTTTAATATCTAATAAAATATAATTACCTCTAGATTTTGTCTAATTTTTTGCAAAGTACGTCTTGTTTGCGTTTATTAGCGTATAATTGTTTAATATCTAATAAAATATAATTACCTCTAGTTTTTTTCTAATTTGTTCCAAAGTACATCTTGTTAGTCCTAATTAGTATTAGGGACCGAGCCTAGAGGCAGAGGTCTGCTCAGGGAGCAGTCCTCGCCAAAGGCGAGGACCCTCTTGTATTTTGAACGTTCATTAGGAAACATGCCCAGAGCCAGACCACTACTCACAGAGGAGTCCTCGCCGAATTCTTTCTTTCTTCCGCCGCCTCTTTGAACTGGAATTTGACCCCCTAAACATGCTCAAAAACTCACCAAAATTGGCACGCACATCAGAACTGGTGAAAAATTATATGCAATAATGAAATTAACCCCTAAAGTGCCAAAATGAGCTCTCTAGCGCCACCGAGGCACACAAAAATGGCCGCTATGGCCTGTAGGAATGTCGTAGAAACATCAAACCAAAACTGCCGTTTTCGTCTCATCAAGACCTAAAAATCACCTAAATCCAACAGGAAGTGAGGTAATTGCCCTTTCAAAGTAAGATTTTGCCTTAAAACTGCATAAAACTGCCTTTCCTCAAAAAAACATCTTCTCATACACTGTTTATCCTATTGGCTTCAAACTTGCAGGGATTCCAGATCAACTCCTTCTAATCAAAAGTTATTCGTAACTTTTCCATTCCTCGATTCGTTTGGATTTTGTGGGCTCCTGAAGGTGAGATGACAGAAAAACGTCCTGACGGTCGTCGAAAGCTGTCCCATAGGAAATTAATGGCGGCAGGGGGGAGAAAGAGACCAATCTTTGGGCTTTTTCTAGCCTTTACAGTGTCTCCATACTTTGAGCTACAGACTCCATTCCAACTCTCAAATGTTGCCACAGGTCTCATGTATTCACTCATGTTTTCATCTTTTCCCTATCTTTTATCGTTTTTTTATCCGTGCCTCTCAGAGTAACATGAGCAAAAGTGGAGAAATTGTCCGTTTATAATGGGTGTGTATTGCACGGAATGTTCCGCGCTAGAGTGGAGAGAGCTCTAAAAATCGTCCAAAACTTTTGTCTTTAACTCGCTGCCATGGCCACAATTTTCACTGTACAGACACAATTTCTATCACAAAACGTAGGAAAATTTGTCCTGCTCACAGAAATGTTTACATGGAGTCTGTCACATGTACACATTTTTGCTGCGTGGCTCCAAAGCGAAGGGAGTGCCGATTTTTTTCTCATTCACTCCCATGTAAACTCAGAGGAGAAATTTCTGGAAACAGCTGCAGTGCAACACATTTTAAACTCACTCCCCTGACCACATTTTTGATTCCAGAAATATAAAAAAGGCCACGTACGTTCACGACAAGTGGGTGGCTCTCACCATCACTTTATTTCCTTTTTTGGACCAACGGTTTGGCTGTAAGAACAATTTGTTCGAAGAGTCAAAACCCATGTTAAACAGCCTGTACTGATCTTCCCTCTCATCATCTGTCTGTGTCCCGCAGGTGCAGCCGAGTCATTAATCGCCATGACAACGGCTGCTCACACAGACACAGAGACAGGGCTCTCTGTCTCTGTGTCTGTCTGTGTGTCTGTCTCTGTCTATTTGTCTCACAATCTTTACAGGACAGATTACAGCAGCACAATCTTCATTTGAAACAGCAAATACACATTATTAACCCCTAAAGTGCCAAAGTGGGCTCTCTAGCGCCACCTAGTTGCACTAAAATGATCACTGTGGCCTGTAGGCATGTCATAGACAGATCAAACCACTCTCTCACTCTGACCCTAGCTGCACCTACTTAGTGATCATGGCAACCACTATCACAAAGTCACAGAAACATGATGTGTGTGTGATTCTAAAATTTACCTGATGACATGACAGCGGCAGAATCTCCATTTTGACCCTTTAGTTGCCAGAGTTATTTGAGGAAAATATTCATTTCAACATTTCCAAAGGCTGTGGCTTGAAAGTGGTGAGAGATAAAGGCATACTGTCAATGAGAAAACTTTTCATTATTAGGGACCGAGCCTGGAGACAGAGGACTCCTGATAGAGGAGTCCTCGCCAAAGACCCTATTTACCCCCTAAACATGCTCAAAAACTCACGAAAATTGGCACACATATCAGAACCGGTGAACAATTTTAGCAAATCATGAAATTAACCCCTAAAGTGCCAAAATGTGCTCTCTAGCGCCACCTAGGCACACTAAAATGGCCACTGCAGTCTGTAGCTGTGTTGTTTTTGTCATCTCATCCTCAAAATGAAGAAACAGGAATCTGATGGGAGAAAATTCACTCATCTAATTTGCATATTGTCATGTCACTTCTACATAGCTACAGCTACAGTTGTTTGTGGCAATGTGTGTGATATTTCTGAATAATTCGTTGGCGGCCGAAACGGGCGCGAGGCGAGGTCCCGCCAAACGCTGCTTGCAGCTTTAATTGTGTTCGTTTTTGTCTAATTTGTTTGAAAGTACGTCTTGTTAGCTCTTATTAGGATATAATTGTTTTTCTTTAGTGTCTAAATTGCGAACATATTTCTACCTAATTTGGTACAAACTACGAATTCTTATGTCTTATTAGAGCAACGTTGTCTATTTTACTGTCTAATAAAGATTTTAATAGGTGTAGTTTTTTCTAATTTGATACAAAATACGGCTTATTACGTGAAATTAGCGTCTAATTAGCGTACTGTAAAATAAAGTGCTACCGAATATTCTTGCAAAATATGAGTAAAATGTTAAAAATGACTGGTTAATAGTGCAATTAGGAAGTGCGATGTCAGCACTATTTTTTTAATGCAATTTCAGTTGCACTTGTTTTAATAATAATAAGTACAGGACAGGACAGAAACTGCTGTGGAACTAGTTAAATTACAATATGCCATGGAAATACAATGTTAGCACTTTTGTACAAATAATTACAGCTGCACTTGTTTTTTCAAATGTGTTTATTCTGTTAAGGAGTGGTTTAAAATGAAGAATATCTTGCAGAATATGAGTTAAATGTTAAAAATGACTGGTTAGTAGTGCAATTAGGAAGTGCAATGTCAGCACTATTTTTTTCTGCAATTTCAATTGCACTTGTTTTGATAAATAAATACAGATTTTAAAAGCATACATGATCTGTGTAAATATATTATTACCCTGTGGTTAAAAGGACTCGAAAGGACTGGAAACTCAAACTGCAGGACTTGGGACTTGACTTGAGACTTGTCAGTCTTGACTTTGGGCTTAACACGGGACTTGCCTGTCTTGACTCGGGTCTTGACTCGGGACTTGAGGGCAAAGACTTGGGACTTGACTTGCAAAACAATGACTTGGTCCCACCTATAAACACACATATTTCAAAACTGTAGGCTACACCAGTACACACACTGCGTTACTCTTGACTATTCATCGTTAATGACATCCATAGCCAACTGTAATGGTGCAAATGTATACAGTACACTACTAACACAAATACAATCGGCAACGACCTCGAGGCAAAACAACTGTAGCACTTTACAGTTACGAGTAGGTCGCAACGCCAAGGTAGTCCGGTATAACAGTTAGAGGGAAGCACACACTTTATACGGCGGGTGCCGATATCATCTGCAGCACGAGCTAACATTGCCTCCTGCCTTTTCTCTGTTTTGTCTCTGGCCGTGACCCTTTTTGTGTGTGTGTGTGTGTGTGTGTGTGTGTGTGTGTGTGTGCTGATACTCTCTGGATTCTTTCTTCTCTCACCCCTTTTCCACCTAAGCAGTTCCAGTGCTGGTGCTGAGCTGGTGCTGGTTCTCAGTTGGTTCAACTTGCGAACCAGCTGAGAACCAATTTGCTTTTCCACGGCTCGAGGTGGTTAGGGTGCCATGTCATTGCATCACTGTATACGTCAGTAACATCGTGCAGCTGTTACTCCTGGCTCTACGAGGCTTCATCGACATCCAAACACGGCAGATACATCATATTTGTGCTGCTCGACAAGATATGTATGGACGGCAATATGGGCTGAAATATGTGCCACCAGAAACTGAATTTGAATCATTTATATTTGAATTTGAATTTCTAAACTTGAATAATTGCATTAAAAAACTGATTTTGAATCACATAATTTGAAATTGTATTTATTAGTTTGGAACTGAAGTCCAATCAAATTCGATCCTCACTGAAAATTCCACTCTCTATATATCTTCACATTCAGTTCTCACAGTTCAAATTCAGTTCTCGCAATTCATTTTCAAATTTACTGTGACAGACATCCGGGTACTTGAAGAATGAAGGAAGAGCAATCGAGCGCAGATACACAGGACTCCTCTTCAGCCAATCAGCACCTACGTTTTTGAGCACTCCGGGGATGATGAGTGACGGTTTTAGTCTCTATAGCTAATTTCCCCTTTCATGACAACTGTACAACAACTGTATCTCATCCGTTTAAATGTTATTAAGGTTTAAAATTGCACATAATTAAGGGCGTGGCCACTTTGAGTGACAGGTGGCACCATCACGGGTGGCTAACTAGCATGCTAACTAGCAAAAGTTAGGCCTATCCTGACCTGAAAAGATGCAGAAAAATTGATCCATGCTTTTGTTACCTCAAGGCTGGATTACTGCAACTCTCGATTATCAGGTAGCTCTAGTAAGTCCTTAAAAACTCTCCAGCTAAATCAGAATGCAGCAGCACGTGTACTAACAGGAACTAAGAAATCATAATTCTCCTGTTTTAGCTTCTCTGCACTGGCTCCCTGTAAAATCCAGAATTGAAATTGAGAATTTAAAATCCTACTGTTAACTTATAAAGCTCTAAATGGTCAAGCTCTGTCATATCTTAGAGAGCTCATAGTGCCATATTATCCCACTAGAACTCTGCGCTCGGAGAATGCAGGGTTACTTGTTGTCCCTAAAGTCTCCAAAAGTAGATCAGGAGCCAGAGCCTTCAGCTATCAGGCTCCTATCCTGTGGAATCATCTTCCTGTTGCGGCCTGGGAGGCAGACACCGTCCGTGTGGTTGTGCTGCTGCCGTGGTCCTGTCAGATGCCTCCTGCTGCTGCTGCATCATTAGTCATACTTCTACTGTTATTATACACATATGATTATTGTCACACATGTATACTATCAGATATTAATATTATTATTATTAATTATAATATTATTACTTTTATTGATGTTGTTGTAAGCTACAGTCATTACTGTCTGTCCTGTATCTCTCTGTCTCTCTCTCTTTCTGTCTCATTGTGTCATACGGATTACTGTTAATTTATTGTGTTGATCTGTTCTGTATGACATCAATTGCACGTCTGTCCATGCTGGAAGAGGGATCCCTCCTCAGTTGCTCTTCCTGAGATTTCTACCAGGTTTTTTTCCCCGTTAAAGGTTTTTTTTGGGGGAGGTTTTCCTTATCCGCTGTGAGGGTCCAAAGGACAGAGGGATGTCGTATGCTGTAAAGTCCTGTGAGGCAAATTGTGATTTGTGATATTGGGCTTTATAAATAAAATTGATTGAAATTGATTGATAGCCGCTGGCTCCGCTGTGCGGAACTGAGCTCAGACTCGGTGTCGTCTCAGCTAATTGGTGTCAGGCAAATATTGGAGTAATGTGGCTTGCTGTTCGATTAATTGTACCAACAGACCATCCAAGAAGTCTGTGCTCCAGTTTTTTCGGGAAGTGAAATTCTGAAATTCTAGTATCATCCTATTGTTTTGCTGCATGTTCTTCTTCTTCTTCTTCTTCTTCTTCTTCTTCTGAGGAAATCATACTTCCCATGCGTGAAAAATCACCAAACTTTGCACAAAGGTCCAGTCCCATGCTAGATTGCCTCAGCTGCAAAAACAGGCCAATAGTCCTGATGGTGGTGCCAGAGCAAGCCTCTAAAGTTCAAAAATTTTGAAAATTCACAACAAATCAACCATATGTGCTACAGACTTGCAACTTTCACGAAAATGTAGCCCCAATACTTAAGAAACGTTTGTAGCTTTAAACCTATTGCAAATTATGAAGTCCATCACTCTGTTTTTTTCAAAAACTGTAAAACGTCTTAAACCTATCTCCTCCCACAATTTTTGCTCAATTGGCACCAAACTTGCTACAGAGCATCTTCAGACTGTCCTACACAAATGATCCACACAGATTTTTGGAAGAAAGGAAGAAATTTTTATCGAAAATTGAGCCTACAGTGCATCAAAATGTTTGACTGTAAACGGTATTGTAAACATATACTTGCAAATTTGAATGAATTTTTTTTACAGCATTTTGAATTCTGCTCTCATGCGAACAATTGGAGTCAATGCAAAAATGGCATTTTTAAACATCAGTTTTTCACCTACGGAGCCAATAAATCATTGTTAAAAACAAATTATCAACATCTCTATGCTGTCTAGATGCAATCTGTGTATTTTCGGATTTTTGTCTTAATAACTGAATTTTTGACAGCCGTTTGAAATCTGCCTTTACACACTAACAGCTGCTGTCTTGCAGACAGGTGACTGGCTTATTCAATTTGTGAAGCTACATGTGGCATTTCTGTTTGCCAATTAGCTCAGTGAGATAGAGTACAGTTTTTGGTGTTGAAGATTGTGAGTTCAAGCCTCAGCTCGTGCAACATTTTCATATGAGAAATCTACCCAAACTTTTCATAAAGGTCCAGTCCCATGCCAGATGTTCTCAACTGGAAACACAATAGTCCTGATGGTGGCGCTATAGGAAGCCTCTAGATTTCAAAACTTTGAAAATTCATAACAAATCAACCATATATGCTACAGCTGTAAGAAAAATGCTCAACTTCAGCAAACACTGAAATGAAGAGACTCAGTGAACCATGGAGAAAAGTTACAGCCAACGGGGTTACTTTAATCGCAAAACATCAGCATATAACAGATACACTGGTTTACACAACGAATCAGTTGAAACAGCCCCGAACAGTCACACTTCAACTTGCTTTTATGCTGGGCGTCTACTCGTTCATGCGAGTGTGGGTGTGTGTGTGTGCGGTTGTGTGTGTGTGTGTGTGTGTGTGTGTGTGTGTTTAGGTCATATTTTCTGGGAATCCAAAGTTCTTCTGATTTCCTGTCATTGTTCCTAACGGTGGCCTTCGTGCGCCAATATTTTCCTGTCCTCCTTGTCTCTCTCCCAGAACTGGCATCAACAGCCATCCTTTTTGCCAAACTGGACACATCTGTCCCACCTGTCAGGTCACCCTAACCCAGCACGTTCTACTTCGTTGGACCTCCCAAGGCTTGACTTACGCATGAACTACTCAAATTATCAAAACACCTTTTATGGGTCCTTTTGCTGCCAAATCTGATATTTGACCAGCTACTTTCTAAACCTTGTGTAACTGTCTATCTTTAGTATGACATGCTACATTATCTGCCTCTACACAGCTTTGGAACTTTCACTTTGAAATTTGCTTTTCCATGGCATGGATGGCTACTGTCTGGCACCCTGATGCTTGGATTAGTCAATTTGTGAAGCCACACATGAACTTTCACTTGCCAATTAGCTCAGTGAGACAGAAGACGGACATCAGTCTCAGAAGTTGTGAGTTCAAGCCTCAGCTAAGGCAGAATGGACATTCTAATGTAAAAGTCCTATGTTCAGGCATCATGCTATGTGGATTAGAGACTATAATTACGATCCAGGCATTGTTGCATTTTTACTCTTTATCAAAACTTTTCCCTGTTATCCCTTGTCTCTTTTCCCTGTTTATTTGGCTTAGCTATCAGTCAATATGCAGAGTCTATCCAATAGCTACTTTTACATTTTAAAAAATGTTTTCATCTTTGTCACCATGGATAATGTTTAGCTTTAAGATAGATCAAGCCAGTTTGTTCATAATTGCTAGCAGTTAATGTTATTCTTACTTTCTTGTTCTTGAGTTTTTTTCTTTCCTTTGTATATTATGAGTCTGATCACTTCAGCCACTCATCCACAATTTGAAGGGCATGCCTTGTTTTTGGTGCGTTTATTAGGGACTTTGGCCGAAGGACCCGCTGTTTATTAGGGCCCGAGCGACGACAAAGTCGTCCGTGAGGACCCTATTGTAATCGCGCTGTTTATCATTATTATTATTATTATTAGGGTCCGAGCGACGACGAAGTCAACCGAGAGGACCCTATTGTAATTACGCTGTTTATTATGATTATTAGGGCCCGAGCGACGACGAAGTCGTCCGTGAGGACCCTATTGTAATCGCGCTGTTTATTATTATTATTATTATTATTAGGGTCCGAGCGACGACGAAGTCATCCGAGAGGACCCTATTGTAATCGCGCTGTTTATTATTATTATTGTTGTTATTATTAGGGCCCGAGCAACGACAAAGTCATCCAGAATTTCCACCACTAGGTGGCGCTATAATCAAGGAAAGTGCGTTTTGGGTCATAACTCCCATATACTTTGTGGCACATTCAAAAACCTATTATCCACGCATTCAGTGAATTGTGCTGAATCTTGTAATATAGGCCACACCCATTCCGCCTACCGTTTTTTTTTGCAAATTCACAAAATGACGCAAACCTACTTTTTCGAACTCCTCCTAGGCAATTTCACCGATTTGCACGAAACTTTGCACACAGCATCTGTGGACTCTTCTGACAAAAAGTTATTAAAACAATTTTGATATTCCAAAGAATACTGCAGATTTGGTACAAAACAGGAAGTGTTGCATATCTCCACATTGGTGTGTCCGAATGAAATGAAACTCAGTTTACTACTTCCCCATGAGCCCCTGAGGCTCTGTGCAAAATATCAGGTGATGACCACCAGGTGACGCTCTTTAAATTGAAGTATTTTATATCTCCACATTGGTTGCTCGGATTAACACAAAACGTAGAACAATTATTGTCAATGCCCTCCTGAGGATATCTGACGAAGGAGTTACCGATCTGCCACTAGCTGGCGCTGTGGTGGCAGTCTAATTTAATATTTGGCACTGTGCCAACACTATGACACATATGGAAATGAAACTGATAGGGGTGGTAAAGACTGGTCCCTGTAACTGACACACCAAAAATGACCAGCAGGTGGCACTATTTTCAATGCAAAAGTGTTTTTGGCCCACAACTCCCACATAACATGTCGCACATTTTGAAACTTTATATCTCAGTATTCCCTGAATTCAGCTGAATTGTGTGATGTAAGGCATGCCCACTTTTGCATTAAATTTCCATTTGCAAAACTGCAAACAATGAAAAATCTACTATCTCGTACTCCTCCGAGGCGATTTGACTGATTTGCACCAAACTTTGCATGAATCATCTGTGGACCCTCCTGACAAAAAGTTATTAAAATAATTTTGATAGTCCAAAAAACGCCCAAAATATAAAACAACAAATTTTTGCACATTGTTTTCAAAACAGACAGTCTTTCATATCTTAACCAAATGCAGTTGGATTACGACAACCATTTACCTAACTGTGTTCCATGGCCCGATGAGGGTTTCTGCAAAATTTGTTGAAAATCGGCCAACTGGTGGCGCTCTGGTGGCAGTCTAATTAGTGTGAATGGAAGTAAATCCTCTTCAAAACAAACACACACATTCACCGTCATCCACGCACATGCGCAGTTGCGCACTATCAGCTGATAATCAACACATAAGATAGCGACAGAGGTATGCAGAGGACAGCAACAAGACCTTCACAAAAGGAGGGAACATGAGAGCAGCTGACAACCGCAAGATAACGACTTACAGGCGACAGACAAGTCACACTCCAGGTCCAGTAATTTCCTCTTTCGTTGGTGTCATTACTGCTCAGTAGTACCTGGACAACCGAGCCATGGGGCACACAGGTAAGTGGCGTGTCAGAGGAGAAACGAGATGTTAACATTTCTCTTTGTGTTAGGTAACATTAATGGCATTAGGCTGACCAAACATCCTCTTTTGCCCGGACATGTCCACTTTTCACATCCCATCCAGAGCGTCCAGAGCGTCTGGGTTTATTATTTAATGACCAAAGCACTGAGTTTGTGCCATAGTTGTTCTGGTTACATGCTCTTTAACCCTATGGACCCGAACGACGCATAGTGCGTCCAAATTCACACCTGTTATTCTCTGTGGATTTTCTCCGCGACCGTGCATCATAGCGAAAAGCCACGGATATCACGTGAAACAGCGGAATCATAGCTTTCCGACAAGACCAAGCTCGTCGGTAGTCCAATGTTTTCACAGCGAAAAAAAATGATAAAGTTACACTAAAATTATGTATAACAGAGCTTTCATACAGCTCTGCACACACATTAGCACTAGTGGCACTAGTAGTGTCACTAGTGCTACTAGTGCACTAGTGACACTACTGACACTAGTAGCACTAGTAGCACTAGTGACACTACTGACACTAGTAGCACTAGTGGCACTAGTAGTGGCACTAGTGCTACTAGTGCACTAGTGACACTAGTGTCACTAGCGCTACTAGTGCTACTAGTAGCACGACGACAAAAAGCCTGAAAAGGCGGGCAAAGAAGGTGACTCATTAGCCTTGCCCAGAGCCCATGAAGAGAGAGTTGCGTCATCTCCGTTCACTCCAATGGGCCATTTTTTCACAGCAATGGCGGATCACGGAGCCTCTCAATAGTTCCCGGAAGTAAGCAGCACATGCTAGCAGCGCAATGGAGTTACAGCAGAAAAAAACGGCTGTGATGTACTTTTAACGGGTAAGATGTCCAAAGACTCAAATTTTACATTATCAGCACAACTTATCTAAATGAACACGTGCATTAAAGCTTGTTAGTGGATTATCCCCCATTAAATTAGTAGATTTATGTAATGTTAAAGGATAACAGATTAGGCTATGACACTGTACATACTGTACACACCATATAGGTAATGCTAATCATGAACAGCCTTTTAAATTGTCTTCTCCTAAACTATTTTATCTAACACTGGGAAGTTAGAGTGCTTCCAGTCCTGATTTTTTTGCAAGTATGAGTTAGATATTAGCTCAGTTAAATATGACATTGCTGCGTGATTGTTCAGTGGAGGAGGTGAAATGAAACAAAAACGTAATTTATGGTCTGTTTTTTAGGCTTTGTGATTCTGTTGAGTATACCTGTCTATGATATGTCACAGCTCAGTCGATATTACATTGATAGCGAAGTGAGAGGGTAGTCTGAGGACCTGAAAAACACAAGATAAGTAATTTTGATACCAGGCTAAATAGGGATTTTTTCTAAATAACTTACCAAATGTATGTATATATTACTGTGTTATACATATGATCATGCTGAACATATATTCTATTACAGTATTAAATATGTAATCTTGTATATTTGTAACCTGCTGTAGGAGCACTGGACGGTGGAGGAGCAGTGATGCTGCAGGACCACTGTGTGAGAGAGGACGCTGCAGATAAGTGCTGAGTCAACCTTGGTGTTACTTAAAACTTAACAAGGTGTCTTTCAAATAGTTCCAGAGATAAGGTATCATACTTTATATGTATTATACTGCATTTTATATTAATTATATAACTAATTATATTAAATATATGATATACAGTGTTGGGCAAGTTACTTTTAAAATGTAATACATTGCATATTACCAGTTACCGTCATTATAATATTATAATATCAATAGGCATTATAAAATAGACGAGGGGTATGTAGTTTCATAGTGACTAATCAAAGCACAGCTCATTAACTTACAAATCCAGTAGTGGGCGATATTCTAATGAAGGCTCTCCTCCGGAGTGCAGATCTGACCGATTCATGCATTCACATACAGCGGTTACAACTTTGTATTAAAATCCCCTGCTTATATAAATAATTAATAGTGTGATGATATTAAACAATTAAATAGCCTAGTAATTATCAAGTAAACAGATAACTGTGGACACAGGATGAAAGTCTGATAACATATGACATAGGGATGAATGTTTGAGAGCCAGTCATATAAAACACAGTAGGCAAATGCTGAGGTTAGCACAACAAAAGCAAGTTGGCTTGCCAGTCAGTCACTATGAAAAGTGCAAATTAATACACCAGAGCTGGTAGAGCCACCTGCTGGTCTCCTGTGTGCTGGTCGGTTACAACAGCCCCCAACACTGAAATATAAGTAAACATTTTAAGGAACTATACTGCAGTGCTGCGTGCCTCGTGTCAGGAATGCTGCAGGATGAGGACCATTAATGTTACAGTTCAGGAGTGGCAATAACAATGATGCTACAGGTCAAGGGGTGCATTGTGGTGCAGGGGTGCTCACAGCATGATGCACAAAGATGGTGGGAATTAAATCTGCTCTCAGCTTTGTTTTGCGATTTTTGGCCTTGGCAAACTGGTCTGCATCAAAATGTGCCTGCAGTGACTTTACACACACAACTCACTTTTGTCTACCGACAGACATATCCCATAGTGGTTGAATACATACAGTATTCGGGAACACTTTATACTTACTGAACATGTATACACTCATTACATATCCATGAGACAACTTAGAACAAATTCAATTAAAACTGATGCCACTTGTCATACTTGTGCCTTATCTCACATGGCAACGTCAGACCCAGGCATATATACGTGTGCCTAAACATTTCCCCTCTTTCTTTTTTTTTCTCTTTCAGCACAACAGGGGGATGCAATGGAGCCTGAACTCACCCCGCAATGAAACAACCCTCTTACCCTGAGTCTCAACTTCCTGGGTTTTGCAAGCCTTTTCCTGTTCCTTATTTTTAATAAACCAAACACTGAGCTTCCCAATGGTGTGGTCTTTGTTTGTGGAAATGTGCTAATGCAGCCTATTTGAGAATGATAACCTTACATTTTTTGTTGTTGTAATCTGTAGAGAGTCTCAGGTTACTCCTGCTGACTTTAGCCAAAAAAAATTTCTCATATCTGTGTCAATGAAGAAATTGTGCATGTGTACCTCTCTCTCTAAAGGACTGGAACATCCCCACACAGCACCATGCTGGAGACTGTACGAGAGGGCAACACAGAAGGAAGGGCACAGACAAACTGCTTGACATCCAAGTCACGTTTCTGAGTTTATTAGAAATTAATTTGTTATAGTAAGTACATAGTAAAAAGACAAAGATACATATGATACATAAAATATATATATGTCTATAAACTGCTGCTGCTGCTAGCCCAGTGACCCATTGTGCTGTCACTTGACAGTCATTGGTAGTCACCTGTCGTTGGTCTCCTTCTGTCCCACTGAAAGTAATTTAGATAACATTAGTTATAAATCATTACAGTCATTACATTTTCAATAAATGTTAGGGTGTGATTACTCTTGACAACCACACAAGACTAAGGACAGAATTGAAAACATAATTTAAAGCAATAAAAGCAACATGCTGTTTCACCAAGGTAAAGAAAGACTAACATATGTAAACAAGGCAGACAACAATATATGTTATGTACACATTACACATAGTTATACTGTGTAATAATACATTTCTATCATGTAATTATGCTGTCATTAATATACTGGCCTGTATACATATATAAATACATATCCTTATCCACACACCTTATATTTAAACTGTGCACTGTGTACATGCTGTGTAATATTTCTGTGTGCAATATTTTGCCACTTCCTGTGGGATATCTATACATTTCTATATTTTTACAGTAAAAATACTACACGTGTATTACACTCATCCTGTGCAGCTATTAATCATGAGCATACAGTATCTGTTTTTAGTCGGTTAGTATTTGTTTTTTAGTATTTTCTATTATATTCATTATGTCTAATTTGTATTTAAAAAAATATTTGATCCTTTTTCAATTGCCTCTGCTCTGAGCTCTGAGCTGCTGTAACGTGAATTTCCAAGGTTGGGATTATTAGAGTCTTACCTAACCGTAGTAAACTAACACTAATCCTCAAATATTAGCAGATTTTACTATAAAAAACAACATAAAGATGTAACTGTTTATGGCGTATTACACATCAATGTAGTTATTGACAGCTACTTACCAAAAATCGGAGTTCTGTCTCTCAGTATTATGTATTGAAACGGCCCGCCAGTATCTTCCGGGAACTATCCGAGGTCTACATGAGTCACGTGACGCACAAGCATTTTGGACTTCCGTTGTCGTGACTTTGGCTAGCGCTAGTTTAGAACCAAGCGAGATAACTTCCAGTTTTCAAAATAAGACGATGGTAATACAAAGGCAATGTGTGTGTGTGTGTGTGTGTGTGTGTGTGTGTGTGTGTGTGTGTGTGTGTGTGTGTGTGTGTGTGTGTGTGTGTGTGTGTTTGTATCACACCGAAAAAGGTCTAATACTCCATTTTTACTGTACTGTAACAACACTTTGGCCCATAAGTTCTGACAATGGTTGGTACAGTTGACCCCAGGAGCACCCTCACTCTTCCCCGACTCATTATCAAACACTTTTACTGTATAATTTTTGAGAAATTAAGCCTCAAAGTATTCTCTTTTCTCTTTTTTTTTTCACCGAAAAAGGTCTAATACTCCATTTTTACTGTACAATAACGACACTTTGCTCCATAAGTTCTGACAATGGTTGGTACAGTTGACTTCAGGACCATCCTGCACACTCCTTGACTCATTGTCAAACATTTTTACTGTATCATTTTTGAGGAATTAAGCCTCAAAGTTGTCTCTCTTCTTTTTTTCTTTTTTGCACCAAAAAAGGTCTAATACTCCATTTTTACTGTACAGTAACATCACTTTGGCCCATATGTTCTGACAATGGTTGGTACAGTTGACTTCAGGGGCATCCTGACTGTTCCGTCACTCATGATTAAACATTTTTACTGTATCATTTTTGAGAAATTAAATCTCAAAGTTGTCTCTTTTCTTTTTTTTGCACCGAAAAAGGTCTAATATTCCATTTTTACTGTACAGTAACATCACTTTGGCCCATATGTTCTGACAATGGTTGGTACAAGTGACCTCAGGAGCATCCTGACTATTTCCTCACTCGTTATCAAACATTTAACATTTAATTAAGCCTCTAAATTAGAATAAATACTGAGCATAAGGCCTTTTTCTATGTAAAGATGGAACTTTATAGCTGAATTTCTCTAAAATCATACTGTAAAAATGCTTGATAATGAGTCACTGAGTAGTCAGGGCAGTGCTGAGGACGGCTCTATCAAGCATTGTCAGAAATTATTGATCAAACCGCTTTTACAGTAGCGTAAATAAGACCTTTTGCTTGGCAAATAAAGGGAACTCTAAATGTACATTACTCCAAAATAATACAGTAAAATTGCTTGATACTGAGTTAGTGAGTAGTCAGGATCGTCCTGAGAACAATTCTATCAACCATTGCCAGAAAGTTGAGTAAATATTGAGCATAAGCCTTTTTTCCAGTGTAACAAATGGATTTTTGAAGATGAATTTCTCTAAAATGATATGGTAAAAATGCTTGATAATTAGTCAGGAGAGGACAAATCTATCAACAACTGACCAAAGCGATTTTACAGTAGAGTAAATATCAAGCATAAGCATTTTTCTTTAAAAAAAAAAAAAAAAAAAGAAGAAGAAAAAAGGGGGGAACCTTAAACCTTTTTTTTTTTTTTTTGGAAATTATATAGTAAAAATGCTTGATACTGAGTGAGTGATAAGTCGGGACAGTGCTGAGGACAAATCTATCAACCACTCTCAGAAATTATGGATCAAAGTGTCTTTACAGTAGTACAGTAAAAATGCTTGATACAAGTAAGTGAGTAGTCAGGATGGTCCTTATGTCAACTGTATCAACCATTGTTAGCAATTATGGATCAAAGTGTGTTTACAGTAGAGTAAATGTTGAGTATAAGGCCCTTTCATAACCAAAAAAGGGAACTTTAAACATGAATTTCTCTAAAATGATACAGTAAAAATGCTTGATACTGCATGGGTGAGTAGTCAGGGTATTCCTGAGGTCAACTGTAACAGCCGTTGTCAGAACTTATGGGCCAAAGTCTTATTACTGTACAGTAAAAATGGAGTATTAGACCTTTTATTCTGAGCAAAAAAGACAACTTTGAGGCTTAATTTCTCTAAAAATGATACAGTAAAAATGTTTGATAATGAGTGAGGGAATAGTCAGGATGCTCCTGAGGTCAACTGTACCAACCATTGTCAGAACATATGGGCCAAAGTGATGTTACTGTACAGTAAAAATGGAGTATTAGACCTTTTTCGGTGCAAAAAAAAGAAAAGAGACAACTTTGAGGCTTAATTTCTCAAAAATGATACAGTAAAAATGTTTGATAATGAGTGAGGGAATAGTCAGGATGCTCCTGAGGTCAACTGTACCAACCATTGTCAGAACATAAGGGCCAAAGTGATGTTACTGTACAGTAAAAATGGAGTATTAGACCTTTTTCAGTGTGAAACAATCACGTTGCCTTTGTATTACCATCGTCGTATTTTGACGCCGCACCCCCTCCTTGTCCCTCTCTAAAGCAGAGGATGAGGTCGGCTTCACTCCCGTCAGTCTTCACAGGCAGTCCACACAAATTGAAAGAGTTTCTGATCATATCATTGTGAGTTTGTTCCAGGCGGCTGAGGTTTTTTTTTTGTAGTTGTTTTGACCCGGCTATTTGGTGCCGGCCTTTAACGCCCCTGGCCATTACATGAGACCCGGCTATTAAGTGAATACCGGCTATTATTTGAGGAAATATGGTATGCTATTATAAAATAACTTCAAATCAAATATTTAATCATTGATAAGTGTACGTCTCTCCCCTGACCCTCCCAACAAAAATCCCGCCCCCCCCCTCTCAGAAAATAGTTCCGACTGCATGTCTCCACAAGCAATATTAATCAGAAAAATTAAGGGGGTGGCACAGTTAATAACTTAAATAATACCAATGCAATAATAATTATTAATAGGCTATAAACAATAGCCTACCAATTAAATGTTCAGGGTAACGGCTAAACATCAAAGATTCTTTTCTACAAGCAGAAAATGAAGAGATGGTTGCACCAGATTTATATTAGCCTAGATTAGATTTCCATCTGCAGTCCAAACATGTAATACACAGAAGACACAGACCACAAAATAATACAGGGGAAAAAAGACCTGATATGCTACATAAAATGACACAAATAGACAATGGACAGCACAGACATAAAACAGAAACACAGTTTCCACATTTAATAGCCTTTGTCCTCCTGGATGTAGACTAAGGGACCCTGTCGTGGTTTATTTCTCCACAACAACCGACTGACATTATCCCGCTTATCAAACGGCCTACCAGTGAAATAATTAATTTGATACATAATGGTGATCAAAATAGGACTTTTATCGATTTATAAATTGCATAGCCTAGGCTACAATTGTATTTATTTAGGTAACTGCAGGTCCGGTCAATTTTCCGCTGTTCTGATCCTGGCTGTTTTGAGATAGCAGGTATGCCTACCCTAATGCTGTCAATGTTCACAGTGCGACACCTGCTGGGCATTTTTTTTTTAAGTCTCCACTTTTGATATATCATTGAAGTTTCTCATAATTGAGAGCAGACTCCACAGTGCACGGTAACTGAAGAAAACTTTCTTTTTCAAAATAGTCATGGTGCATTATGATATCAGCTGCATATTAATATTTCTTTCCTAGCAGTAGTGGCACTAGTTTACCAGTTGCAGTAAGTGACACTAGTGCTACTAGTGACACTAGTGGCACTACTAACACTAGTGGCACTACTAGTGGCACTAGTTTACCAGTTGCAGTAAGTGCTACTAGTGACACTAGTGGCACTACTAGTGTCACTAGTTTACCAGTTGCAGTAAGTGGCACTAGTGCCACTAGTGTCACTAGTGCACTAGTGCCACTAGTAGTGCCACTAGTGTCACTAGTAGCACTTACTGCACTACTAGTGGCACTAGTGCACTAGTGGCACTAGTTTACCAGTTGCAGTAAGTGACACTAGTGTCACTAGTAGCACTAGTGCCACTAGTTTACCAGTTGCAGTAAGTGACACTAGTGCTCCTAGTGACACTAGTGGCACTACTAGTGGCACTAGTGCAAACTAGTAAACTTTTTTTTTCAAAATGGCCATGGTGCGTTATGATATCAGCTGCATATTAATATTTCTTCTTTTTGAATTTATTTATTTATTTAGGCTTGTTTATTTTTAAATCAAACTGTTAAAGATCCGTTTGATTTTCATCTGTGCACTATATTTACAGCATGAACTTGTTAAATTTATTGCATTTCCACTGCTGCTCAAAGTCAATATCCAGAGCTGGCACTTTAAGGCTTTTCAGCGCTCATTTGAATACTGACCAATAAAACTCCCGACCAATAAAAATCCCGCCTATTTAATTTGCATGCAGTTTACTAGTGGAACATGTTGACTTCTAAGTGGCACCTGCAACTCTACTGGCTGTGTGTTGCATTTAACATGTTAACTAGTGATAGTAGTGACAACATTTTACACTTCATCTGTAAACTAGTGGGGTTCAAAAAGTTCCACTAGTCGACTAGTAAGACGCATAATGTCCACTAGTTATGCTAGTGGGTGTCTTTTTCCTAACTTGTCAAATAGTGAAGTTCAAGACCTGCCACTAGTCGACTAGTAAGACCCAAATTGGCCACTAGTAACACTAGTTGGTGTATTTTCAACTTCACTAGTCAACTAGTTACACATGTCCTCTTACTAGTTAATATGTTAGGTCCAAAAAGATTCACTAGTTGACTAGTGACACTCTTTCCGTGGCTCACTAGTTAACTAGTGGATGCTATTTGTTGTCACTAGTCAGATTATGCACTGAACATGTAAAGACTTTGACCAAACCTGTTGGAAGTTTTTCTTACATGTAAGGCTATTCCTTGAACTAGTAACGACTTCCTCAGCACTAGTGGGCAACTGTGCACAGCAAGTGAGACATTTCTTTTACATGTGAGACTTTTTGTCGCACTAGTTGACATCTTCACCACACAAGTAGATATCCTCATCTTACTAGTACAACAAAGCTACTTACTAGTTAACATGTGCATGTCACTAGTTAACTAGTGAATGCTGCTACTGCCATACATGTTAAACAAGTGAAACTTTATCACAGTACTAGTTGTACTAGTAGGATGAACATGATGACTAGTAAGCAGCTTTGTTGAACTAGTAATATGAACATGCCAACGAGTGAGATGAAGATGTCAACTAGTGTGACAAAAAGTCCAACATGTTAAAGAAATGTCTCACTTGCTGTGCGCAGTTGTTCACTAGTACTGAGCAAGGCTTTACTAGTTCAAGGAAAGGCATCACATCTAAGAAGAATGTCCAACATGTTTGGTCAAAGCCTTTACATGTTCTGTGCAGAATCTGACTAGTGACAACAAATAGCATCCACTAGTTAACTAGTGAGCCACGGAAAGAGTGTCACTAGTTTACTAGTGAATCTTTTTGGACCTAACTTGTTAACTAGTAAGAGGACATGTGTAACTAGTTGACTAGTGAAGTCAAAAAGACAAACTAGTGTTACTAGTGGCCAATTTGGGTCTTACTAGTTGACTAGTGGCAGGTCTTGAACCTCACTAGTCGACTAGTAAGGTCAAATTGTCTTCTACTTGTGTAACTAGAAAACGTTTTGGATTCTACTAGTCACCTAGTGAGCACTTTTAGCATCACTAGTTTGCTAGTAGAGTCTAACAAGACCTCAGCTAGTTGACTAGTCACAGTTTTGCCTTGACAAGTTAACATGTAAGATGAAGCATGTTGCCACTAGTTAACTAGTTGCATTCCTCAGGTCAACATGTTAACTAGTTAAAAGAAGTGGGTGGAGTAACGACAAAATCCTGTGTCCTGATTCGTAGGTATCTTTTATTTTGAACTGCAGAGCAAATAGGAAGCCTCAATTTATGGTTTTACCCACCTCCTCATTAGCATTTGGTGTCACTAGTGTGACTAGTGCACATTTTGGCTTCCACTAGTACAACTAGTAACGTGTTTTGCCTCACTAGTTAACTAGAAAAGTCAAAATACACTTCAACTAGTAAACATGTCAGCGTCACTAGTTCAACTAGTAAACATTTTAGATCTCACGAGTTAACTAGTGAGCTCAATAAGGTGTTACTAGTATAACTAGTGAGTATTTCAGCTTCCACTAGTTCAACTAGTAAACATTTTAAGCCCCACTAGTTAACTAGTAAGGTCAATGAGACTTTTTCTAGTTTAACTAGTAAGGTGTAAATCCTCACTAGTCACACTAGTGATGATGTTGGCTCTTCCATGTGTAACTAGTGTAAAAAACTTGAGGTTACTAGCAAACTAGTGAGGTGAATAGCTGCTACTAGTTAACAAGTCAGAGCTTTTGCAGCTCACTAGTTCACTAGTAAGACTTTAAGCATTACTAGTTCAGCCCAGTGGGCCACAAGTCTGTCAAAAAGCTGACTAGTTTGGATTTTGGTGCCACTAGTATGGCTCTGTGGCTTCACTAGTCAGGCTTAAGTTGTTACTAGTTTGACAAAAGTTCCACTAGTTGCTGAAAAAGAGTGACTAGTAAGACTCTTTGTTCAACTAGTTGGACAAAATGTCTAACTAGTGTGACCAGATGTCCAACTAGTGCTGACAATGATCGAACTAGTGAACGACACTGACACCTGATATCAAGGATATGGAATAAATGCTCAAACGGCTTGCCATATGATACTACTCAGAACACCGTGATACTTTCACTGGTGGGGCAGGGGGTGCCTTGGGATGGTTCGCCCAGGGCGTAAAACTAGCTACCGCCTCTGGCACTGTAGTGTTGTCACGATACCAAAATCTTTGTTTCGGTACCCATACCAATACGAATTTCGATACTTTTCCTAAGAAAAAGTCCTTTTGGCTACAAACCTTTAGAACAATAAACAGTAGGGGTGTAATGGTACCACAAAATCATGGTTTCAAAGTTCCTCGGTACGGACGTCACGGTTTGGTTGCTCAAATGTTTCACCAAATTGGTGTTGTCCCGTGTTGTCTCCCTTTCGAGGCAGACTTTCTCTTGTCTTTTTCATGTGCGCCAGCTGCGAATGTTGATACAGGTGTTGTCATACACACCACTTGTGCATCTGTGCTCCAATCGGAACAAGAAAGGCGTTTGTGTGCATAAATGAGTAAAATAAATTAACTAAATTAATGAATTGAATCAATTTCAAAGTACCGGTATTTTCCAAATGCAGTATAGTCCCGTTTGGAATACTCTATATATATACACTTTATCTATGGAAGCCCATTTTCGCCAGTAATGGGGAAAAACATTTGCCATTCCTAATCAAAATTGTAAGATAAAAAGTCACAATTATGAATGTAGCCTAGTTTTAAAATTAATTTGTGGCATGTTGTCTTGAAAGTAGCCAGAACTATAACAACAATATTATTACTTTCATGAATGTTGTTGTAAGCTACTGTCATTACCGAGGATGTCCTGCATCTATCTCTCTCTCTGTCTCTCTCTCTCTCTCTCTCTCTCTCTCTCTTTCTCATTGTGTCATACAGATTACTGTTAATTTATTATGCTGATCTGTTCTGTACGACATCTATTGCACGTCTGTCCGTCCTGGAAGAGGGATCCCTCCTCAGTTGCTCTTCCTGAGGTTTTTACCATTTTTTTCCCCGGTAAAGGTTTTTTTTGGGGGAGTTTTTCCTTATCCACTGTGAGGGTCTAAAGGACAGAGGGATGTTGTATGCTGTAAAGCCCTGTGAGGCAAATTGTATTTGTGATATTGGGCTTTATAAATAAAATTCAATTGAAATTGAAAGGTGTGTGGCATCACGGTGGCTGCAGATGGGACAGAGGATGAGATGATTCACTGTTTCAAGGCAGAACAACTAGTACACTAGTACACTGTGCTGTAGTAAATAGTGGTGATTTACAAAAACACCAAAAACTATTTTTACTGTTAAAGTAAAGTTTGTTACTGTAAATAATACAGTACTTTATTTGTAATACTATATAGAAAATATAAATTTTTACTATAAAGACAAGTTTACATAAATATTTCTGCTGTTTAAATTTAAAAAAAAAAAATACAGTGTTTGTATTAGAACGTAGAATGTGTGGCAGAGCTGTTGCCCTCGCCACCAAATACGATTGACTTTTTGATGGCTTCAGCGACCTCATATCCTCATGAAACTGATACGCAGGTCAAGAATGGTGAGCTCTTACATCTGATAGGGGCGTCGCCCATGGGGGGGACAAAATGGCTCTATAGCGCCCCCTTGAAATTTTCAAAAAACCCTTTCCATAGGAGTTTTTTTGTAGTAGGAAGATGAAACGTCACACCACGTCAGGGTTAACTTACTCTGAGTTTTCACATAACCGCTTCAGTGATGCGTGCTGCTGGCCCCCCGTGGTGGCGCAGGAGAGCGAGGGCCCGATCACAGCTGCTTGCAGCTTTAATTATTATTATTATTGTTATTATTATTATTGTTATTATTATTACGAACATGTAATCTCCAAATTGACCCCTTTCCCAAATTCAAAAACTCACCAAAATTGGCACACGCGTTTATTCTGGCGAAAAATTTGATATTTTGGCAGTGTTGTATGTGGACGGGGCCAAATGGCGACATAGCGCCCCTTAGAAAATTTCGTGCCTCGAGCCCTGCCTGTGAGTTTCACCTACAGGCATGAAAATTGGTGGGCTAATAGAGCATGCCAAGACACACAAAAAATCCACTTGGACCCATGCCGTACACACAACAGGAAATCGGCCATTTTGATTTGAATTTTTGACATGTTTGAACAAACTCCCCCTAGGGATTTTGTCCAATCGACTTCAAATTTGGTACAGATCATCCTGAGAACATGCTGATCAAAAGTTATTAAAAGCTTTTCACCATGTTAAGGGGTGTGGCCGCTAGGGCGTGACAAACTTTGGCGACTTTTCGTTTTCTCGCCATCGAATTTCGAATGGACCTCACGCCCATATACTTGATCTCAGCAGCTTCAAACTTGCTGGACATGATGATGGCTCCGCCCTTAACGGCAAGATATATTAATATCCCACCTTACTCATAGCGCCTCCCAGTGGTAACAGGACATGACCAGTTTTTACTTTAACATGTACTGATGACACAAACTTGACCGCATCAATTTCATTCGACTTCTAATGCATGCAGAACAAGTTGGTGAAGCTACCCTGAGAACGCTGTGAAGCTCCGTCTAATGGTGTCCCTGTGGCGGCGTGGTGACAATCGATCCCTCGACACATACAACCATTCACACTCACACTCACACCTATGGACAATTTAGAGTAATCAATTAACCTAATCTTTGGACTGTGGGAGGAAGCCGGAGTACCCGGAGAGAACCAACGCTGACACAGGGAGAACATGCAAACTCCACACAGAAGGGCTCCCACACCCGGGATCGAACCGGCAACCCTCTTGCTGTGAGGCGATGGTGCTAACCACCACACCACCGTGCCGCCCTATGCCAATGACAATGTTAAACATTAATGCTTTGTTTTATCTGTAGTGTATGAAGTGTTTGCTTTTTCAATTTACAGTCAGATTTGATTGTGAAATACAACATTCAGTCAGTAATAAAGACAAAAGGACTGAGGTCTGATGTGAGGGTGCTCAATTATGGCACCATTTAAACTTTGAACAAATGTAGCCATAACACTGTAAACACATTTCATGGCCTTATTAATCTTTGCTGGATTGCCACCAGCCTCCCACCTGCACCTTTGGGCCAATGAAGAAAATATTATCTTAATGCCAGGACGCTGGAGATGAAGCTGGTGCAGGTCCTCCTCCATCATGCTGACCATCTTGACACTGCTGACCTTCCCTATGTTGTTACTGCCGCATTGGATGATGAGGACATCTGGTGCTGCTCTTCCTTGCAGGGAGTGGAAAAAGAAGGAGAGAAGGCCTCCCCACTGCAGTCCACCCCAGCCAAACCAGCAGACACAGATGCCCAGCATGCTGAGGTTGCTTCTCAAGGTCTCTGCAGCTCTCTGGGCACCACGACGGACATAGCTGTCACCAGTGCTCCACACTGTGCCTATGAAAGTAAAATGAGTGTAATAAGTGCTTTAGGTAATGAAAAACAGAAAGTTAACTATAAAGGGTGAATCACTTCTTTTTGTTGACAATACTATTATGTCACATCTGTAGGATAAAATAAAACAGGGAGCAACACCTCAAAATATAGATGACTTGATGATGTCTTTTAAATGCTTTCTTTTTGTCCTTGGAAGACAATGTAATATTAGCTGTCTAAAGTCAAGTAGCCAAAACTGGTACTTACAGTTTCTGCTGTGTGAAGCAGGCGTGGTGAAGACGTCACAAGTGGCCATGACCTCAACCATGACTGGGAATGTACTGAAAGAAATTAACATCTTGTAACAAGTATAACACAGAAAGATGGCAGGCATGATGCCGGCAAGACTGTGAGACCTCGTACCAGCTGACCCGACATGCTGCAGAACTAAACTGAATTATCACCAACTTCACCAACCCAAACTGGAATCGTTTGTGGAGGAATCCATTGAAGATTTGGAACTTTATTTCGACACGATCTACGACAATATTTCTAATTGGCACGATAGCAAGCGTGGAAGAGCGCATCTGAGCTCAAGTGAACAAGATGACTTGAGCATTTCAGAAGATCTGCTTCGCATAAGAGAGTCAATGAACATCATGGAAAAACAACTTAAGAAGCTAGATCTGCTAAAAAAGTTGTCAGATGACATCGAGGATCTAAAACAAGCCATGGACTTTAACAACTCTTTGATCGAAGTCCTCAAGCAAGATAACGCCTCACTCAGAGTCGAAGTAAACAATCTTAAAGAACTGACAAGTGAACTCCAACAAAAGAATGACAAAATGTCAAATGATATTCTTGAAATGCAATGCAGGAGTATGAGAGACAACATAATAATCCACGGGCTGCCTGAGACAAATAAAGAAACTTACCAGACCACGAAGCAACTGGTGAAATCTGTCATGAAAGAAAACCTCAAGATGGATGAGCGTGAGGTCGAAGCCATCCATTTCTCCAGAGCGCACCGGATTGGGCATGCCGACGCATCCAGGCAGAAAAGTCGTCCCATTGTGGCAAAAGTTCTTGATACAAAGATGAAAATGTCCATCATGAGAAGAGGAAAGGAACTGCGCGATACCAACTTCTCCATCAGTGACCAGTATCCACCGGAGATCCTGAGGAGACGCAGGCTGCTTCACCCCACCATGACAGAGGCACGGAAAAATGGAAAAAAAGGCCCGTCTTCTCATTGACAAACTTTACATTGACGGGAAGCTCTACAGTAACTCCGAAATTACTTACTGGCTTGGTGGAGGAGATGTAAACATGAGCCGGTAAAATTTCAACTTGTTGCTGTTTGCTCATGTAAACAGTCGCATACATCAAACGCCATCAGAGCGACAGGTTACCATGGATACTTGTCAACAAATCCGGGCTATGCTGTGATAAGAAACTGCAGATTCGTCACAGTGATATAGTCCACGGTTTTTCTTTTCTTCAATTGTTCTTCTCTTTCTTTTCCTTTTTTTTTTCTTTTTGCTTATCCTTCTCATTCTAAGTGACTTCAAATTACGCAGCTAGGGTATGGCTGAGTCACAGCGGCCATTTTAGTGTGTCTAAATGGCTAGGTGGCACTAGAGAGGCCATTTTGGCACTTTTCAGATACATTTTTTCATTTCCTAAAATTTTTCGCCAGTCCTGACATGCGTGCCAATTTTGGTGAGTTTCTGAGCATGTTTAGGGGGTCAAATTACAGTTTAAATAGACAGCGGAAAAAGGAATAATAATAATTAAAGCTGTGAGCAGCATTGGGCAGGACCTCGGCCTCTTGCTGTCGGCCTCCAGCTCACGTAGACACCGAAATTATTTGTAAGAGTCGAAATGTCGATAAAACAAGCAACACAAGAGAACGCAAGGTCATTTTTGGCAATAGAGGGAATTCATATGACAGTACATTACAATATGTATATAATTTTCAACGATGTATTAAATAAAATGTACCTGTGATATGTCAGCTATGTAAATTAAATGTCTTGTGCAAAACATCCACACTGAACGACATACATTGTCTTGATAAAGAAATTATATAATGTTAACAACAATATGGTTTATGTCATAGTGTTAGGAATTGAAGTGTTTCCATGTATTGTAAAAGACGAAGGTCCGTAGCGACAGTACTCTGGATAGTGTGCAACACATTTTGATGTAATTACGTTTATATATATGTACATGATAAAATTACCATAGGATTCAAATACAGTATGTAATAACAGTCATGATCCAGCAAGTCGCAAGTGAGTTATCAGTATTGAAGGTTGTTGTAGAAGTTACAGATGGAAAACAGCAAAATATAATGTTAGGTGGTGTTTAATTTTTTAATAAAATAATGTATTAGTCTGTATAGACAGAAAATGTCAGCTCACGTCAGAGGAATCCAGGTGCAGTGATGTCAGGATGTCCCACATACACTATAAAAATTGTGTGCTTTGGGTGTGTCACGGTGTGAACAAAGTGTTTTGACCAGTCACAGGATGTCTTGCATCCAACCCTTATCTATAGTAAATCAAAGGCAAGTACTAGGTATGGGTATAATGAGTGTATCTTATATTAATTAAATGCATTTTGGTACATGTGCATGGATATGATAAAATTTTTAATACTAGAGTTACATTAAAGTAAAATCTTAAACATTATGGTTGAGATATTGAACTATACACGACAAAGTCATACACATTTATTGTATATTCTTAATATGAATTGAATGTGAAAACGTGCAACTATATATAGTAGTGTTACAAATAAAAGTGCACATGCACACATGATGGTGATTTTTGAAAGGAAGACAATAAAGTGTCAGAGCAAATTAGCATTCAATAATGTGTCTTATTAAATAATGATTAAATGAGTTTGCAGGTGAGGGTTCTGTGAGAAAACAAAAGTTTAGGTTTATCACAACTGTTGTGTGGTCAAGGTTATTGATTTGTACAATTGTTCATACAATGACTGTATAATCATTACACCTGAGTGTAGTAGAATATATAGAATCGTTTCTATTTATAACACAAGGGAGTCTTTCACATTGCATTTGGTAGTGACATGTAGTCTATGACATGATTTCACCATGTAAAGCATGTTTTTGAGTGGTAGTTCAGATGTGTTGTAGGATTCAGGTTGTATGTGGTATAAGCAGCATTGTGGAAGGTATGTTGAAATGGACAAATACACAATGTGGTTTGAGTCTACATACAGTATGTGTTTTAAATGATGCCATCAGAAATGTGAAGATGGGAATTAAATTGCAGGAGTCATTAGAGTGAATGGTAATGTCCAATTCAAGTGAATTATCTATGAGGTAGTTTCTTCTGACTATGAATTACATGGTCTAGAATTTTTAATAAAGTTAGACGATGCATGTCAATTACCAAAAGAAGGTATCATTATTACACACACACACACACACACACACATACACTTGTGTCTGTCAGAGTGAAACTTTTGTTATGCTAATTAAGGACTGCATGCAGCTGACACAGAAACAGGGTGACAGAAAAATGGGTTGAAATTTCCTGAAACTAGTCCTTCCAGTTCCCAAACCGTGGGTCCGATCTTCAATTTGAAGGCATCACCAGATAGATAAACTTGTTCTGAACGCAGAAATATAAAGCTTTTATGTCTATGGACTCAAAAATGTGACCTTAGTCACAAGTTTACGATGTGTTGGCCCTCATCTTTTCTGAAGGAGATCATCATGAGGATTAGTGTGCTGTACCTTAGAACGCTTCTAAAATCCGAACCGTTCCAGTAATGACAAAGTCCTTAACAAGTAATGTTCACCAGGGATAGAGCTGTAATGTGTGCAAGTTTGAAACCGCTAGGATAAATGGTCTAGGAGCAAATCATTTTTGAGACAGAATTTGTGAAAAACATCATCTTATATTGAAAGGGCAATAGTGCACTTCCTGTTGGATTTAGGTCAGGGGTTGCAGCACAAGATTTGTAGGCCTTGATGACACGAACAAGCTAGTTTTGGTTTGGTCTTTCTAAGTGATTCCTACCGGTCGCAACAGGCATTTTAGTGTGTCTAGGAGGTTTTGTAAGAAAATCCAAACCGTTCGAGTAATGAAAAGGTTGTGAATAAGATTAGTTCCCCTAGGTTGATCTGTAAGGGTTGTGAGTTTGAAGCCGATGCGATAAACGGTCTAGGACAAGTTGATTTTTTAAGGAATTTCTAAAAAGAGCATTTTTGAGGCGAAATCTTATTTTGAAAGTGAAATAGCTCGCTTCCTGTTGGGTTTAGGCCAGAGGTGCACGTGATTTGTAGGTCTCCATGAGATGAACACAGCAGTTTTGGTTCAATCTTTTTACGTCATTCCTACAAGCCGCAGGGGCCATTTTAGTGTGCCTAAAGGGCTAGGTGGCGCTAGAGAGGCCATTTTGGCACTTTTCAAATTAATTTTTTCATTTCCTAAATTTTTTTGCCAGTCCTGACATGCATGCCAATTTTGGTGAGTTTTGAAGCATGTTTAGGGGGTCATATTCCAGTTTAAAGTGGCGGCAGAAGAGAGAAAATTAAAGCTGCAAGCAGCTGTGATCGGGCCCTCGCTCCCCCATGCAACCGCGGGGCCTGAGGAACACGGGGGCTGTGGCCCAAAGCGAGAAGGGAGAAAAAACCTGGCAGGAGCGAAAAAAACCTGCAATGTTTCATTCATCCACCAGGTGGCGCTACGAGCGTAACTAGATGTAGCCAGGTGCTTTCAGGGGAGGATCCTCATCACACATGTCAAATTTCAAGCAAATTGGACAATGCATGAAGGATTTATACCAAGTTGATGTTCTGTGGCGGAGGATGAAAAGTCGCCACCGCTGAAGCGGCAGCCTGCAAAATGACAGGACACGTGTGTCACTGTGGAGATTCATCCACTTGATCGTCATGTGGCCACAAAATGTAGATGGTGTTTGTCAGTGTAAAAGATGGCATTTCCTGTTTCCACAAGGGGGCGCCATGAGTGAGATTGCCTACGAGCATATGGAGGTGTTGAGGGCGGGAGAAAGCTGCTTGAATATGCATGGCGATGGATCAAAAATGGCAGTGCCATAGCAGCCAGGCCCTTTGACCTACAGACATGCAGAGCACAACTTTTGATCAGCATAGTGTCTGGATGATCTGTAAGAAATTTGAATTCAATTGGATGAAATCCCAAGGACTAGGTCATTAAAGTACAACCTGTGGAAATCACGCCAAATGACAAGTCAAAATCAAAATGGCCAACTTCCTGTTTGGAGTAGACCATTGGTGGTGGAGACTTTTTTGTGCGTCTTGGCAACTTACACATATGTACACATTTTCACCTTCCTACTCCAAAAAAACCCCTATGGGGAGCAGTTGTTGAAAATTTCAAGGGGTTGCGAAAGAGGCATTTTGCCCCCCACATGGGCGACGCCCCTATCACATGCAGGAGCTCGTCATTCTTGACCTGTGTATCAATTTTCATGAGGATATGAGGTCGCTGAAGCCATCAAAAAGCCAAACATATTTCATGGCGAGGGATCGATAGTCGCCATGATGCCACAGGGACACCATTAGACGTAGCTTCACAGCATTCATAAGGTAGCTTCACCAACTGCATGCATTAGAAGTGGAATGAAGTTGATGCGGTCAAGTTTGTGTCATGTCAACCATGTGCAACCACCCAAAAATATCGAATTTCGGATGTGGCCGGACGAATGTGGAAAGTTAGAAGCATTTTGAAATTTGGGAAAGGGGCGAAATTGGGGCACAAAGTTGGGTAGAGAATAATAATAATAACAATAATAATAATAATAATAATAATAAACAGCGCGATTTCAATAAGGTCCTCGGACGACTTCGTCGTCGCTCGGGCCCTAATAATAATAAACTGCACGATTATCATAGGGTCCTCACGGACGACTTCATCATCGCTCGGGCCCTAATAAATAATAATAAACAGCACGATTATAATAGGGTCCTCACGGAGGACTTTGTTGTCGTTCGGGACCTAATAAACAGCGCGATTACAATAGGGTCCTCATGGACGACTTCGTCGTCGCTTGGGCCCAAACAATAATAATAATAATGATAAACAACACGATTACAATAGGGTCCTCACAGATGACTTCGTCGTCGCTCGGGCCCTAACAATAATAATAATGATAATAAACAGCATGATTACAATAGGGTCCTCATGGACGACTTCGTCGCCGCTCGGGCCCTAATGAAAAATCCTTGCATTTCAATAGGGTCCTCGCACCGCTATGTGCCCGGGCCCTAATAATAATAAAAAATCCTTGCATTTCAATAGGGTCCTCGCACCGCTATGTGCTTGGGTCCTAATAAATAATAATAATAAACAGCGAGATTATAATAGGGTCCTCACGGACAACTTCATCGTCACTCGGGCCCTAATAATAAACAGCGCAATTATAATAGGGTCCTCACGGACGACTTCATTGTTACTCGGGCCCTAATAAACAGCACGATTATAATAGGGTCCTCACGGACGACTTTGTCGTTGCTCGGGCCCTAATAATAAACAGCGCAATTACAATAGGGTCCTCTCGGACGACTTCGTCGTCGCTCTGGCCCTAATAATGAACAGCGCGAATACAATAGGGTCCTCACGGACGACTTCGTCGTCGCTCAGGCCCTAATAATAAACAGTGAGATTACAGTAGGGTCCTCACGGACGACTTTGTCGTCGCTTGGGCCCTAAACGCACCAAAAACAAGAGGGACTTCATCCTTCGGCCGAGGTCCCTAAATATCAGAACACTTAAATCTACTATAGTTTTAAAACAGTATATGGAGGATTGTGGTCTTGGTGATAACTGGAGGCTAAATCATCCTAATGACAGAGAATACACCCATTTTTCAAAAGTACAATACTAATTACAGTACATACAAATTCTAGAAATTGACTTTTTTCTTACTAGCAACTCATTACATTCTGATATATTTGAAACACAAATCCATCCAAACACAATCAGTGATCACGCACTAGTACTTCTTCCAGATGGAGGTTCAACACATCACTGCTAGAGGATCAAGAATTTGACAGTTATTTTAAGAGAGAGTGGACATTCTTTATGGAAATGAATGACTCTCTGAATACCTCACTAACTCTACTCTGGCAAACCGGGAAAGCTGTTTTAAGAGGCAAAATAATTTCATACTCATCATACAAAAAACAAAAAGACACAAAATCACAACTTGAAATGGATAAGAAAATTAAAGAACTTGAAAACACTCATGCAGCCAATCCTACTGATAACATTTTTTGCGAACTACAGAAATACAAAATGAAAAACGAAGTGTTTTTTTATTGAAAGACTCAGACTTAATACATCTCAAAACAGTAATAAATCAACCACATATCTGGCAAATATGGTTAAACAAAATAAAGATAGAACAATAACAGTAATTAAAGACTCAGCGGGGAAGCCATACCATAATCTGAAAGATATCAACACTGTATTTAAGAATTATTATCAAGATTTATACACATTCTCTCACAACCAAATGCTTCTGACATACATCAATTCCTCAATAATGTTAATTTACCCCATTTAACAACAGAACAAACTAATTTACTTGAACAACCATTAACCCAACTGAATTTCATAACGCACTCAATAAAATGGAAAATAATAGAGCACTCGATCCTGATGGCTTCCCTGCTGAGTGCTATATTCTCAGAATGATTGATGAATTATTCATAACCAACAGTATACCTCCAACGATAAATACAGCCGTAATTACCCTGCTTTTAAAACCTGACAAAGATCCTACTCACCTATCTTGTTACCGACCTCTCTCACTAATTAACACGGACATTAAAATCATAAGCAAGGCACTGTCAACTAGAATTGAAAAAGTCATTCCCTTCATAATACATCCAGACCAAACTGGTTTTATCAAAGGAAGGCAGTCATCTTATAACACACGGAAATTATTTAACCTAATGCAGCTCTCAAACAAGAAGAAAACTGAAACCATAATCCTCTTATGAGACGCACAAAAAGCATTTGATAGAGTCAACTGGTCCTTCCTATTCACAACATTACAAAAATTTGGATTCAGAGAGTAATTCATTAACTGGATTAAGGCACTATACACCGCACCGACAGCCACTATCACAACTAATGGGTTAACTTCACAACAATTCACGCTTCACAACGGCACTAGACAAGGATGTCCACTCTCTCTCCGTCACTTTTTGCAGTTTTCTTGGAGCCACTTGCAGCTAGCATATGACAAAACAATAACATCAAAGGTATCAGATCAATATCCATGGAACACAAAACAATCCTCTATGCAGACGATGTGTTGATCCTCCTCCAGGAACCCTACTCATCACTACAAGAATGTCTGTCAGTCATTAAATCATTCTCATGTCTATCCAACTACTCCATCAACTTATCAAAATCCACCATTCTACCCCTCTGCATGGACCAAAGGGATGTGGCAGCCCTCACCTCACAGTTTCACCTTCCCATAGGAAATATTAAATATTTAGCAATCCACATATCCCCCAAGCTTTTAGAGCTGTTCAATTTAAATTACACACCATTACTCAAATCAATACAAAATGACCTCAGTCGCTGGACAAATCTACCAATCTCACTGTCAGAAAAAATCTCAACAACAAAAATGTCAGTCCTCCCTAAAATTAATTATCTATTCACCATGATCCCTTCACCTCCAAATTTACCCTGGCTTAATTCCCTCAGTTTCAAGGAGGACTAGATGCACCCAACTTTGAGTTATATCACCTCTCAAGTCAGTTAAAATACTTAAAACAATGGCTCACCTCTTCACATCATGATTCTCACTGGTTAGAAATCGAACAGGCACTATGCAAGAATAAAAACCTTTCAGATCTCCCATTCATCAGCCAAACAATTAAAAATGACATCTGTTTTTAGAATATTTCCATAGCCTCAGCTCTGACAGCTTGGTGGAAAATATTTCGTATCAAAGGCTCCACGGTTGCACCATCCACTCGCTCACCAATTTGGAATAACCCAGATTTTACAATAAACAGGAAACCATTAAACTTCACGTCATGGAAACACAAAGGTATCACACATCTCCACCATACTGTACAGGATTCCAAAATCATCAGTTTTCAAGAATTAATCCAGAAGTTTGACATTTGTAACAGTCAATATCGCCAATACTTACAGCTTAAGTCCACCATTCTCCCCAAAATCAACAGTACATTTAACACGCAAGATCAAACAATTATTATAGATGACTTTTCAAAGATTTCCAGCTGTTAAATTACTCTCAAGGATATATACATTTCTAAACACTACTGACACTTTAATTTTTCTCCCAACCTAAAAGTGGGAACAGGATCTTTCCATCACTCCAAATGCAGATTTCTGGTCTCAAATATGCAAAAATAACTTCACTCACTACAAAATCCCAAATTTACAACTCATTCAATTTAAGGTTAACCACAGAACACACTACACAGGTGAGAGATTACATAAATTAGATCAATGTACGTATTGCACACAGCACACCACAGACAATTACATGCATGCTCTCTGGCACT
Source organism: Epinephelus awoara (assembly GCA_035609425.1). NCBI lineage: Eukaryota > Metazoa > Chordata > Actinopteri > Perciformes > Serranidae > Epinephelus > Epinephelus awoara. The sequence goes on from CM069312.1 coordinate 36,091,275, forward strand.
GTACACCAATTAGACAATTCTGGATACAAGTCACAAATCACTTATCACATATACTAGGCTGCCACATCCCCCTATCCCCTCAACTCTGCATCTTAGGAGACATATCATCTGTACAATTACTTAATCACATTAAAACTACACTGTTCACAGCCCTAGCTGTCACCAAGAAAACAATCCTCCTAAACTGGAAAACAAGAAATCAACTGAACATCACACACTGGAAGAATCTGTTAATAGATCAAATCACAATAGAAAAAATGTCTGCATCAATTAATCACAGCATACCCCATTTCAAAAAACCTTGATCCACATTTATTCAAAAATCCACCTCTACAAATGCCTGACCTTAATTCCACAGAATCCTGCAATACACCTTGTTTTTTTTCCTCTTCTTTTTTTCTCTTTTTTTTCCTCTTATATTCTATTATTATTATTTATTTTTATTTATTTTCCCTTTGCTGCTGTTATTAATATCATCATTATCACTGAAATATCCACACATATATACAAGCACTTATAAATACAGATTACACACATATTTACACACACACACTCACACACACATACATATGTGCAGCATATACATAAAAATCCCCAATTAGTTAGGCTACCTCCTTGTCTATCCATTTGTCTGTCCGTATCATTATCTGTTTGTCTGCCTGTCTGTCTGTCTGTCAATCTGTTTTGTCTATCTGTCTGTCTGTCTGTCTGCTGGTTTGTTTGTCAGTATATATGTAAGGCCACACAATAACCCTCCTCCTACTTGTTTACCATCAAAGATCAATGTTAACAACACCTGGTGTATTACTATGTAAATATTTACTTTATGTTTAATTATTTACCTTACTTCTTCCTTATGTTGTTTGACTTTTTTTAGTTTTGTAAATAAAAATAAAGTTGTCCTCCAAAAGTGGAGGGGTGGTGGCAGGCCAAAAAAAAAAAGAAAAAGAAAAAAGTATAATACTGCCTTTCTTTCGCAATTTCTAACTTTCTAAACTACTAACTAAACTGAAATTTCTGCAAATCCAACTACTATCTCAAATTTCTTGTTTGGTATCAACAAAACATCCATGGTAAGAAAGAACACTACCGTTAAATGGGTAACATCACATGTGACTTGTAGACTAGCTCCAGCGCTCGTTGCTGCGTTGCTAAAATGATAGCTGAAACAATGCTAACGTGCTAGTCGCCTGATGTAATTGTAAACATGATTTGTTCATGCTCGCTGACGAAACGAAACGTTCCTACAAAGTAGCTATAACATTAACAACAGTTAAAAAAGGTTGTTAAAATATATGGTAAAATGCCAAATTACCGTATTTGTCCCAGCCGCATCCATGGTCAAGCCAGTATGGCTAGAGTTGGTATGGGTCAAGGCGAGCGAGCGCTTCTTCCTATGTGCTCAAAAACGTAGGTGCTGATTGGCTGAAGAGGAGTCCTGTGTATCTGCGCTCGATTGCTCTTCCTTCGTCCTTAAACGACCCGGATGTCTGTCACAGTAAATTGAATTTGAATTGTGAGAACTGAATGTGAATATATAGAGAAATGAATTCAATTTCAAATTATACTATTCAGATTCAGTTTTTCAATGCAATGATTCAAATTAACAATGCAATTTCAAATTATGTGATTCAAATTCAGTTTCTAGTAATTCAAATTCAAATATAAATGATTCAATTTCAAATTATGTAATTCAAATTCAGTTTCTAGTGGCACATATTTCAGCCCATAGAGCTATGCAACCTGCTGCTGAAGTGGAGAAAAGTGTTTGCACAGCATGATAAGGACTTTAATCGTACAGATCTGGTACAGCACCGCATCCACACTGGAGACGCACCACCTATCAGAGAACGATATCGGCCCCTCCCTCCAGCAATGTACAAGGAGATGAAGTCCCTACTCGCAGATATGCTTGAGAAAGGAGTCATCAGAGAGCGTTGTAGCCCCTGGGCCGCACCCATAGTGCTGGTAAGAAAAAAGGATGGCAGTTGGAGGTTTTGCATAGATTATAGAAAACTGAACGCAATAAGCCATAAAGATGCCTTCCCTTTGCCCAGGATCGAAGAGACACTGACCAGCCTGACCCGAGCAGTGTGGTTTTCCACTCTCAACCTGGCCAGTGGCTACTGGCAGGTTGAGATGGACGCACAAGACAGAGAAAAGACAACTTTTACCACACCTCTACGGTTATTTGAGTTTGAACGTATGCCATTTGGTCTCTGTAACGCACCAGTGACATTTCAGCGTTTGATGCAGCAGTGTTTGAGTGGACCATTGACAGAATCGTTACTGGTGTACTTGTATGACATCATCTTTTACTCACCCAATATCTCCTCGCACCTGCAGCATCTAGATGAGGTGTTCCAAAGGCTGTGGCGGCATGGGTTAAAACTCTGCATAGACAAGTGCAAACTTCTTCAACATGAGGTGAAGTTCCTAGGCCATGTTGTGGATCAAAACGGGATCAAACCAGATCCAGATAAGATTGTGTAACCGGCAGGCTAAATTTCCCTTTTGCCCTGCCCCCTTACTACCTGCAGTCAGTGTCAATTAGTTCCCCCGGAAATAAATACCAGTGGGAAGCCATCTACTTCCGTTTTGCTGCTGCTGCATGGTCTCCCGTCTCCAGCCACCGCGACTTTCCCCCCTGGTCTCAGGTATATGGCGTTAGTAGTTTTACCAATCCCTTGGTGTTGAAACACATGATTTTACTGTTGTATATATCCCCGACAGAAGCGCTGTCGTCTGTCGTTCCGGTGTGTGGTCATAAATCGCTCTTTGAAAGATCCGGCATCTGGGTCCGCTGGCCGAGTATTAGCCACCGCCACACGGTGTACAGCCAAGGTACCATTTCTGTTTGATTCCCATAAATAGTGCAATGTAAACGTGAAATGGTGTAACATAACATGTCCTTGTACCCTTGCAGAGATTGCCACTGCTGCTTTGTCTAGTCTAAAATCTATATGTACTCACTCGGTTGTATTTGGTATTTTTAATTTGTTTTACACTTGTGTTGGTTTTATTTAACGACCGTTTGCAAACTTTTATTGAAGCGTTTTGCTTGTAGTTCTGTTTATTTATTAAGTTAGGAGGACGTTAACGGGTGTATAAACTGTAAACAAAAGCTGAAGGCAGATTCTTGACTGTGATAATTTTAGTGCTCTCGTGCATGGTTTTATTTTGTGTGTTTTATGTTTTATTTTCATATATTTATTGCTGTGTTTTAAATTGCATGCTGAGTGTTGCCACTGGATGCTGTAGAATCTGCTGCCGGTTTTCATAGTTTACTCCGTCCTCCTATTTTATTCTTTTTTTTTTTTTACTTTGTATAGTTCACTTGTTTATGGTCGTTTTATATTACTTTTACAACTGTGTTTCAGAAGAGTTTTTAGTTATATTTTTTTTTATTGGTTTAAGCATTAAATTATATTATTTTTATTCCCGTTTCTGACTTTTAATTGTGGATCGACTTGTGTTGGTGGAACCCCTTTCAAGAGTTTTGTTTTTACAGTAACCGAGAAAATTCCAATTTTTACTATTTGGGTGAAAGTCCCAAATTGGCGTTGTCAATGTTCAATCAGTAAAACCCTTATAGTAACCCGGGCCGCCTTCTGGCCTGGTTACAATTGCAGCAGTGCCTATCCCCTTTACCATAAAACAGGTACAAGCTTTCCTTGGGCTAGCTGGTTATTATAGGAGATTAGTGCCCGGCTTTGCTAAAAAGGCACGACCTCTGAACCACCTACTGACAGGAATACCCACTGATAAAAAGCATGAAAACCGAAAGGTACAGTGGTCTCCTGAATGTCAAACGTCTTTTGAAGAATTAAAAACTACCTTAACCCAAGCACCTGTTTTGGCATATGCTGACTATTCCTGCCCATTCATCGTATATACACATGCAAGTAATCAGGGATTACAAGCAGTCTTAGCCCAGGTCCAAGAAGGCCAAGAGAGAGTGATAGCCTATGCCAGCCGCAGCCTACACCCAACAGAGCAGAATGATGCTAGTTATAGCTCCTTCAAGCTGGAACTCCTTGCACTTAAGTGGGCAGTGACAGAGAAATTTAAAGACTATCTAACTGGTGCACATTTCACAGTATACACTGACAATAACCTGGTTGCTCCCCTTCAGACAGCTTGCCTGGGTGCAGTGGAACAGTGCTGGGTTGCCCAACTTGGTTCCTTTGATTACAACATCAAATACCGTTCAGGTAGAAGTAATGTTAACGCAGATGTGCGGTCCAGGTTCCCAGTTAACCCTTTGCCCTCAGGTCGAAAAGATGAAATGGAGACCGCCCCTGTTACGGCAGCCATCGCCCTGACTCCTGAAGGTGAGGTGAGGAGTGGGCCAGCAGTGAATGGGTGGAGGCACAAGCTAGTGACCCTGACATTCAGACAGTTAAGAGGTATGTGGAGACACAGGTAATGCCCCAGAGACCTGAGCGCCTATCATTGTCTGAGCGAGTTCAGAAATTGTTACAACAGTGGAAAAGACTGCAAATTAAGAGTAACATACTGTGCCGTAAAATGATAGATCCACGCACTCACGAGGTATGCTTTCAGATTGTGTGCCCAAGCTCTAGGAGCCAAGAGGTGTGGAGGAATGTCCATGAAGCAGCTGCCCATGCTGGGGTGGGGAGGACCCTGGCTCGGTTCCGCTGGCGATTCTACTGGCGGGTAATGAAGGGGGAGGTACGTCATCTTCATCAGGGTTGCCTGCAGTAAGTAAAACCTAGGGCCCTACTGAACCCAATTACAGTGTCATATCCCTTTGAGATAGTAGAGTTAGATTTCCTGTCCCTAGGACGGCCCACAGACACTTACCATAATATCCTAGTTGCCACTGATTTGTTCACCCGTTTTGCTTGGGCTATCCCCACAAGAGACCAAACAGCTCAGACCACAGTAAAAGCCCTCTGGACCCATGTAATTCCACCCTTTGGTGCCCCTGCCCAAATTCACTCTGACCGGGGACCAAATTTTGAGTCAACTCTAATGAAACAGCTGTGTGATACCTATGGTATAACAAAAAGTTGCACTACCCCATACCATCTGAAGGTAATGGCAGTGCAGAGCGCTTTAATCAGACCTTGCTAAACATGCTCTGCTCCCTAGAGGCAGACAAACAGAACCATTGGCCAGAGTATTTGCTAGGAAATGAAGAGGCAAATAGTGTACTTGGTGGAATCCCGAGCCCGAGTGAGAGACACTGGGGTGGTGTATAGGGTTCAGCCGGAAAAAGGTGGCCGAGCACAGACTATTCAAAGGAATTCCCTTAAGGTGTGTACAGCTCCTCCTGTAGAGGCCCCGCCACCAGCTACTGGGCCAGCCTCAGACACTCAAACACTCTTTCCCCCATTGATATATGGGTTTCCGCCGGCCCCTATAGCTGTGCCCCAGGTAAACGATGAACTTGCACTTGCCCCACGTCGTTCTACAAGGGCAAATCTGGGACAGCCCCCACTGCGATATAGAGACAGAGTATAATGTTGCAGGGACTGACAACATTAAAGCGTAGGGAAATGTCACAAGGCGGAAGTCTGTTTTAAGGTTTTTATATTGCATGTTTTATCTTTTTTACTTGACTTTTATTTAAGTTATGATTTTATTCTACCTTGTTTGCTGTGTTTTTATAGGTTTTTATTGCATGCTTTTATTCTGAAATAACTTTGAATGCTTTTATTCTGAAGGACTTTTACTTTAACTTTCGGCCTAAGTGACAAACATTTTACTCAGATTAAGCGCACCTGTGCAGTTTTTAATTGATAGTTTTAGCATCAAATCAGCTGGAGCAGATGGCTGACGACCAATGGGTGATGGAGGAGAGGGCGGCACAGCGGAAGGAGAATTGCTTTTATGAAGAGATCTGCATCTGAGCACAAGGAACAATCACAGGCACACGGACAGAGGGAGAAGGGCAGACACTGACAGAGGAACAATTACGGGCAAACAAAAGGAGAAGGGCAAAAAGACGGACGTGGGGAGACGGGCACCACACACAGGACTGGACCAGGAAAGCGTGCAGAGAGAAGTATTGGACGCCAGCCGAGTACAGGAGACCTGAGTGTTACGACACGGACTACACGTGGCAGCAGAGTGACGCCTGGGATCCACTGGGGTCACCGAGAATCGTTGCCGGACGCGACGCCTACCCTGAAAAGGACACTCTGGAGACAGAGCCCGGAAATGTGCAGAAATACAGATGGACGCGGGTACTATAGGAAAGCTACCACACTGCCACTGCCATGTTGTTCGAGAGAGAGAAAGTAAACGAAACGTCACGACAGACCACCACCAAGCTTGCTCCCCATTGGATAGTGTCCTTGCGTCTGACGGGTTAATTTGCATAAAGTTGAATGCTACGGAGACCGGGAGGTGACATGGATTTGTTGTTTTTTTTTTAAACGCACACGCGCTTTTTATCTCACATGCATGTTTTATAATGTTTTATTAAAGCGCGCGCACAATTTATTACTATTTTGTGTGTGCATTTTATAAAACAATAGTTTAAAAGGCTCTGCGTGCAATATTGGTCCATTTGGAAGAGGGAAAGCTACGGAACAGAAGGCCACAGTTGGATTATCATGGATCGAGACCAACTCATTCGTTTTTTCTTCAACTTAGGTATATAACACAAAGAAATTCTGAGAAGCCTAACCTTACATGGTTTTATTCTAAGCAGGAGGCATCTTATCAGAACCCTGAAAGCATATAGACGTCGAGAGTATTCGGACTTACAGGAGGTAATAGACTTCATAAATGAAGAATTAACAGGCCCTTGGAGAGATCATGGTTACAGGTGGATGTATGGAAAGTGCCTGACAGGTGGACTTAAGGTACGAAAACAGGATGTGCGATTGATCCTGTCTGAACTTGATCCTGTGAGGAGCACGGCCCACTGGACACGACGACTGAACAGGAGGCAGTATTTTTCTAAAGGACCAAATTTGATTTGGCATGCAGATTCCTACGATAAGTTGAAACCCTACAGCATTTGTATCAATGGGTGCACAAAACAGAAAAGTTTTCTTATCTGTCTCCACTCCACTCCGTGCTGTGTTTCGGCTGTGGAAGGAAGGATATTTTTCTTTTATTTTTTCTTATTTTTTATTTTATTTTTTGTTTATTTTATTTTTCAGTTTTCCTCCCTGAGGGATTGCCACCTTATTGTGGTCAGGGGGTTTGTGTGCCTCACAGGGCCGGACTGGGACAAAAATTTAGGCCGGGAGTCATACATCCACCCAGGCCACCCAATCCACACATTACATGCTCACACATGTGCACGTGCACACGGATACACCTATGGGCTAAGTAATCACCAAAGCTCATTATTCCAGACTTAAAGTCACACAACAACTCTATTAAACACAACTGTAACAGCAACCCTACTCATAGTCCTCCAGTCCAGTGCTTTTCTCTTCCCTACCCTCACCAATTGTGTCCCTCAATAAACCAGGACTCCTATATGAATGGGTATTATGCTTAACTGAACAACATGATTGTATTATTTTGTCAGCAAATCATTTTGATGTCAGCATATCATAATCAACATGGCAACACCCATATTCAATGCAACAGTATAACAAGTAAAAATATAAGTCAGCAGCAACTTCACCTTATCTGATTTCTGATTGAATTGTTATTTCAGTAACATTAGATAGATACTGAAAACTTTTGAACTTAGACAGGTAAGAACCTATCCTTTGGGTCCCCAAACTGTTTCAGTCTGTGCTGCTCTGTACAAAATGGAACCAAATGGCTCTTATAGCTTATTATCAATCATTTATCTGGCCTCGGGTCGGTCCCCATCCTCCCCGGACCTCATGTTGAGAATAACCAGTTTTCTTACTTTTCTATGTTAACTTACTTGTTGCAGCATCATCATTTGACGACGTCACGCTGCTGCTGGGGGCTGGGGGGCTCTGAACATATCTGTAAGTTTATGACATTTGGCCACCTCCTCCTCAATGGCCCCGTTTTTTGTTTTTTTTTAATCTCTCTCCTGTTCAGCTCCACCTTTCCTCTTTTTGCGGTCCATTGTAACGGCACTGCTGAGCTGCAGAGCTCCTACTGCACAGCCTGCACACACGTATATGGAACGCCAACGAGGTCACTAAAGGTGTGTTCACACTAGACCTGGTTTTTTTTTCGCCAGCGACAAGGTTACATACAAAGTCAATGCAAACGGGCGATTGAGCGTATATTCGCCCGGGAGAAAAGTCGCTCGGGCTCTGAGCGACAGAGCGGTTTTTCGCTCGTTGCTTGAGATGAGAAGTCTCATCTAGAGCGGTTTTTCGCTGGGTCCTGTCGCTTGCAGCTCAACACTGATTGGCTGCCATAATCCCGGAATCCTGGGGGGTGCTTGACTGTCATGACTTGGCTTCATTAAAGTATAGCTGCACATTAAAAGCAACAATAGATGTAAAAACACACAGAGACAATACATCTGTGATCAGTCCCCTAATTTAATTTTAACAATTTTTTCAATCTTCTCCAATTTCTTGTTTTATTTTATGGAAGTGATCAATGTAAGTGCACTTGTCCAAAAATTAAACTCACTACACCTCTGAGCATTTATACCTCCGACCGCAATTATACATTTTGATACATACAGGTAGGCTATATACATATTGCAAACTCTGTCAAAGTACACCAAGGCATACATTTTCGTTTCCAAATATTTATTTGAAAACAAAACCATTCATACGTTCAATAAAAAAACATTTTGTTAATAATAAAAAACGAATGTAATCTCAAGTGACCGCACCAGCCGGCGGGACTGCAGCGCTTGGAGGAGCGCTGTAATCCTGACGAGCCTAGTGTAAAGCACCACGGACAGCGCCAATGCATTTATCACTGTAGCTCAGACACTCTGATGCCTGAGTCAGAGCATGTGAGCAGAGTTGGAGCTGGAGCTGCCTCAACCATAGGTTACTGGTAGGAAGAAAAATGGCTGCTGAAAAAACTGTCACTGTCAACTGCCTCCAAGCACCACAACGATCTGCCAGACCGTCATATGTAACTTCATTGTTTATGCTGCCCGTGTGTTCAGAAGCACACAATGAATGCATTTGAGTAATTTCTGAGACATTATGATAAAATAAAAAAAATATGAAAGACTACAGTGTAAAATAGGACTGACAACCTGTCCAATGTCTCATGACAATTAATTAACACTATTTGTCGGCTTTTTATAATGCCTTTCTTTCTTTCTTTTTTTTTTGCTGCTACTGCGCTCCTGCATGCGCTACTGCGCCGTGTCTCCAGTTGAAAGTGGTGATTTGCTAAATACATTCTACAATAATAAATTAGATTAACTTTTGGTCTATAATACTGTTTTTATATATTACGTATTTTCCTGAAAAGAAAACCCTTAAGAATAAAAGAAATAAACACCGAAATAATTAGTGGAAACTTTTTTTTAAAATTGATATTCCTCCTCTCTGATATACTAACACACACACACACGCGCACGTACGCACGCATGCGCCCCCCCCCAATTGCTTCAATGACGTCATCAAAGCGAAAAAGCAAGTCTGTTGATATCTGCCACATTGACGAGCGATTGCAACTGAGCGATGACGCGATATCAAAGGGGCGAACCGAGCGACAGCGAAAAAAATAAAAAGTCCGGTGTGAACACACCTTAACACGTCAATTCCAACACGTAAACAACACGTAGACAACACGTAAACAACTCGTCAATTTTTCATGCGCTGTTAACATGTTGTTTATGCATTGTTAACACGTTAACAACACGTTAACGACGCTTCAATTTCACGTGATTGTGAGCCCTTTGGCCACTTGTCCAGTTTGAAACGGGTGAGAGTCTTGAGTCCCCATCGGCTCCTGAGCTGTTGGGTTAAACCATTTATGTAAGCCTGGGGGGGTTTCCACCCTCTATTTAACATGATAAGAAACCTCTTAGTTCTTTGCCATTGTCTTCCTTTATTGTGTAGCTTATAAAAATAAAACATTTGGGTTGGAGTTTTAGAACTTTATTAGTTATTACCAACATTAGTTATTAAATTATAAATGATCTTTATCAGGATAAAATTGCCTCATTTTGCTCCACTATAGTGGGCATTCTAGCTTTAACACCATTCATCAAACGTTAATTTAATATCAATAAAAACATTAACATTTTTTTTATGGAAATAGTAACTGCAATGGTACTCAATGAATATCTGTATTTGGAAAACATGGAACTTTAATCTTTGAGCATTTTAATTTAATATATGACCAGCAGGGGGCATACCTTACTCTTAGTCCTGATAAAATGTTAAAATACAGGTTGATAAGAATGTCTAGATTTAATGTTGGTGCTATGGTCAAAGGAAAATAATACACATTTCTAATATTCATAATATTCATTCATCTAAAATATTCAACTGTCTGTGATTTGTTTCCTGCCGTGAAGTCTTGAGCCATTTTCAGTGGAATCACATCCCAGTCTTTTCATTTGGTCAGTAAGCCATTTTAAGTCTGTCACATGGCTAAATCAGAATAAAAACAGTCAGAAAAGAAGCCATAAAATTAATTCTGGTTGATATTATATTATATCATTTACATTTTTTTATTTTATTTGCACTGTATATATACATTTTGTATATCTTGCTTTCTGTTTATGTTATACAGTGTTTTTTTTGTTTTGTTTTTTTTGCGGACCCATTGCTGCTGGGACAAAATAATTTCCCAGTCTGCAATCAATAAAGTAATTCTATTCTATTGTATTCTATTCTATTGTATATTAAGTGTATAATAGGCTACTCAGGAACAATCCAGGTTACTTGTTGGTGCGATCATTGTGGAGCATCTGTAATGCACAGTTGAAAACATTCATGTCCCGTTTCTGCATGACTATTTCCAGGCAGACATAAATTATGTGTGTGGTCCTAGAAAGAAACACTAGAATGGCCGGAATCCCAACACTATCTTCATCGCACATAGTAAACCCTAATTATTGCATTTTACACATGATTTTAATAGAGAAATCTCAGAACAACAAAATCAAAATTAAAAGTAACTTCTTTAATTATGAAACAATTTATTTTAATACTTAACAACATATATTGAAAAATAATAATAATCGAAAAAGCTGGAAACGAGCTGATCTAACAGGCCACAAAAAAAAAAAAAAAAAGAGCCGTTTTGATCAATGGTCGCAGATTACCTCCGCTCTTCTCACAGTTACCACACACGGGCTTGTAGCATTTCAAGTGTCCAACGTTTGGTTCTGTTTGCAGCTCTTTTGGACCGGCACTGCCTCCATGTCCGTGTCTGCTGCTGCCCAGCTTGTGCCGACTGCCGCAGCCGCTTTCCCCTCCATGTATTCTGCCCTCAGCTCCTCTGACAGCTGCTGCAGGACTTTCCTCCGGGCTCTCCTGCTGCTGGTGCTCCTTAAATAAGATGCGGGCACTGATCCCAGCCAGGTCGAGGGTGTTATAGAAGACCGCAACTGGCCATCTTCCTCCGCCTTTGGACGTCCACGCCATACTTGGTGTTGTTGAAGTACATCACAGACACTCGTTTTGCCTTTGCCCCACTAAAGGTGCCCACACCTGTGTGCAGGTGCTCAGGATGCAGACATTCTTCCTCAGCTCTGACTGGTACACAGTCAGAGATGTCAATGATGTGCAGTCAATATGACCGCTTATGGCCGGAATAGGTATAACATATCATATTTTCTTTGTCTTTTGTGTAATTTATATAAAAACTATTAAAAGTTAAAATTCAGACACTTTTAGGAAAAGTCATGTAAGGGCAGTATTGCATTTTTTCATTCAACAAAGTTATTGCACATATACATTTGAAAACGGTCAAAATTACAGTCTTGGCCGATCTATGTTACAAAAAAAAAAAAAAAAATCTTGTGTTTACTTAAATGTTATAATGTGTTTTAAACAACGGAGTGTCTATTTACACGGAGGTGAAAATTAGCCTTTGCCCTGCGATCTAGCTATTTACACTTGACCCCTCACCCATTCTAATCCTGAAGGTCTTTAGAAGGGTATACATTTCATTAAAATGGGTAAATAACACCTGTGTACCTAATTATGTCTGATGAGTGACTAATCTCTGAACAAGAAGAGGTCTGTTTAGGTTTTAACAAGCCCCATTATCAGTGATAATGCTGGTTATATAGCCTTAAATCAAATTTAGATGCTCAAAAAAGGTTATACATACATATATATATATATATATATATATATATATACATGAAGGTTCTTACATCACAGAAAATAATAAATTTGGCATTAAGGAAGAAAAGTTTTATTTAACAGGTACCATATTCCAGCATTAGGACAGCAGAACAAAGGTGGAGTTATGAAATGGTTAAAATAAAAAGCCATATGAGATTTACTGCAGGCACAACTATGTACACAACTCAAGTGCCGATTCCACTGCCTGACATCAGGTTGTCATTATACAAAGGACGACAAGAGACTTGACAATCTCTCAATATGGCGGAGCAGAAGAACTTCCAGTTCAAGCATGGAGCAACACACACTCAGGACAATCCATTCTCAGCATATTCTGCCATTACAAAAATATTGTTCACTTTCCATCCAATATCTCTCGACTTCTGTAGTAAGATGCTGCAGATGTTTAATCAGTCTGTGGTGGCAAGTGTGTTGTTTTATGCTACAGTCTGCTGGGGAGGAAGCATCAGACACAAAGATGCAAGGCGGCTGGACAAACTATCCAGAGCTGGCTCTGTGATTGGAGTCAGGTTGGACACACTGGAGGAGGTGGTGGAGAGATGCACACTGAAGATGTTTGAGGCCATCATGAACAAGCCAGATCATCCACTCCACAACACCTTGATGAACCAAAAAACAGCGGTGGACGGCTCCTCTCTCTTCGATGCAGGACAGAGAGATACAGAAGTTCCTACATACCTACAGCCATCAGGGTTTTTATGTCTTTTGCAAATAATAAATGAGCCGACAGACTATTGAATAAAGTTATTCTCATTATTATTATTCTCTAATCTGCCATTCACATCTTTAGTGAAGGACCCAATGATGGTCTGAGATGCCTGATTGAGGAATAGCAACAGTCAGCATTATAACAGCCCTGAGAGGTATTCCAGAGGTTCAACAAACTCTCAGTCTAACAGTGAACTCTGAATATGGGAACATCCTTATCAACCTGTATTTTAACATTTTATCAGGACTAAGAGTAAGGTATGCCCCCTGCTGGTCATATATTAAATTAAAATGCTCAAAGATTAAAGTTCCATGTTTTCCAATTACAGATATTCATTGAGTACCACTGCAGTTACTATTTCCATCAAAAAATGTTAATGTTTTTATTGATATTGAATTAATGTTTGATGAATGGTGTTAAAGCTAGAATGCCCACTATAGTGGAGCAAAATGAGGCAATTTTATCCTAATAAAGATAATTTATAATTTAATAACTAATGTTGGTAATAACTAATAAAGTTCTAAAACTGCAACCCAAATGTTTTATTTTTATAAGCTACACAATAAAGGAAGACAATGGCAAAGAACTAAGAGGTTTCTTATCATGTTAAATAGAGGGTGGAAACCCCCCCAGGCTTACATAAATGGTTTAACCCAACAGCTCAGGAGCCGATGGGGACTCAAGACTCTCACCCGTTTCAAACTGGACAAGTGGCCAGAGGGCTCACAATCACGTGAAATTAACGCGTCGTTAACGCGTCGTTAACGTGTTAACAATGCATAAACAACACGTAGACGAACACGTTAACAGTTAACGCAGCACAGCCGGAGCCGGTGGAAACACACACATAGATTAGAATTGAATCTAATCGGCTCCGCTGCCGCGCCGGACTGCAGACGCAACCACCAGATGCGTGTTGGTTAATCGGCTCCGCTGCCGTGCCGGACCGCAGACGCAACCAACTCGCATCTGGTGGAAATTTCCACCAGATGCGTGTTGATTGCGTCTGCAGTCCGGCACGGCAGCAGAGCCGATTAGATTCAATTCTAGTCAATGTGTGTTCCACGGGCTCCGGCTGTGCTGCGTCCCGGCTCCGTCTCAGCTCCGGCAGTCCGGAGCCCTCCGCAACAGATACGCAGGACTTCTATTTTTGCCGGACGCCGGAGCACAACGCAGCAATTCAGCACAGAGCAGATCGTGCTGGGCAGGAAGTCGTGCAGAGAAACAAAATAAAACATCTGGTTAATTTTCAAAATAAGATACACAGTGTTCACGGCTGATCATATTTCCCTGCACTACACCTTGAAAACTACATAATGGGCAGAGGCAGGCCTGAAGTCAACAGGTCAGAGGTTTTCAGACCTCATTTCACCCCGTTGATACCATGGACGAGGAGATATTCATCATGGCAGTGCACCGAGATGTCTTCCGGTGGAGCTGCACCGCTCCGCACAGCAAACGCAGCCGGTGGGTATTGACGGACGGCGGAGCACGCAGCAGATAACCAGCGCTGCCATACCGCAACGGACACGCATCCAGTGGAAATCCGGCGTAAGAAAACTGGTTATTCTCAACATGAGGTCCAGGGAGGATAGGGACCGACCAGAGGCCAGATAAATGATTGATCTCAGCCCTTGTGCTATTTTAATTGTCATGTTTCTAGTCTGTGTGCAGTTCAGTGGTATGCACACTGATCAATTCTGGTAATCACAGTTCCCAGTCGTAAATGGTCTAACTTAATCCGAGCTGCCCTTCACAATTATATTCATCTCAGATTCACCATTCACGATTCCATCCATGAATCGGCCCGGAACATGCCTCAATCCCGTCGTGCAGAGCAGTACACAGGGCAGCCTCTAATCAGCCGATCTTTTCCTGTTTTCACGCACTTCAAGGACATGTATAGTAGTTGTCAACTCATTTGAGCTGAGCAAGTAGCTGCGTGATCGCCCCCTCATGCATGACATCTTGTGCCATGTCGCTCTGTTTGAATTTAGTAGCGATCCAGAGCATCATTCGTCGACTGCCTGTCGGGAAAATGTAGCCGGTCAGCATATGTTACACCACTCAGACGACAACGACGAGGTGTAGAAAGAGTTCACTATTTATTCTTCACCGGCAGGGCAGAGAAAAACATGCAAGTCACGAGCACCGGGCACACACACACCTCCGACCCAACGGGGCTCCGTCTAACAACTGAAAACAAACTCCGCTAATTCTACTACTTCACTGGTAGTCATTCTCCACTTAATATTTAACTCTGCCCCCTGCTGGCGAAAGTAATTATAGCTTCTTACACAAAAGAACTAGAAATAATTGCCTATTGCTGACTGAAATGTTACCTCAAATAATAGGGAATGCACTATACAAAAAAAATATTTTTTTCTAAAGTGCTACAATCCTCCCCTGCTGAATAAATGTTGTCCTCAACATTAGCATTCATTAACAGTACAATTCTGGCTATAGAATATAATACCAGTATTCAAATCATAACTACAACATTAATGGTAACTAGGTCCAACATGTCACATAATGGCAATAGCTTTCTTCTGAAAGTTAGAAAGAAGTAAATGGTTGTAAGTGCATTTTAACAGGTTTTACCCTCAAAGTACATTACTACTGTACACTATGTGATCTCATCACACTCTTCTCTTAACTAACACTACAATGTCTAAACCTCTGAGTAGTTAGGGTTAGGGTTAGGGGGTTACAATAGTACAGTACTGTCTTAATGCTTTGAAACAAAATTTGTCACTTCGCTATACAACTCCATGGAGACTTCTGACTTATATCGACAAACATATAACAAATTTTCATTTACATAAATTCAATGCCATAACGTAATCCAAACTGTCTGGATTATGACTGGAACTTTTTTTTTTTTTTTTTACATAACCCAAATGAATAACATTCTGGAAAAATATAATCAACACTTTTTTCCCTTTGTTTAAACCAGATGAGTGTTTACAACAACAATTGAATCACAGTAGGCTATTCACATTGCACTCATAAGTTTTTTCTTTTTTCAGTCCTTATTGTCACATGACGTCTATAATGGACAGTAACCACTCAGTTCACAAACAGTCCATGTTCCTGTGTCCATTCTTCCCAGAATAATCTATGACAGTAGTGACCTTTTAACCGTTTTTCAATAGTATCCTGTGGGAACAAGGGTAGGATAAACCAGGTGTGTTCCAAACATCTGTGGAGGTAACCAAGGCACACTGTATTGTCCACATACTGGCGCCAGCGTATTAACATACAGTGGGTTAGTGTGAAGCCCTACCACACGATGAGTAGGTTGGCCTAATGATTCATATGTCAATGTTTCTTTAGGTCATCTTTCTCTCTGTGACCTGCGTGGCTGTGTGTCAGAAGGCTCTGGCTCTCGGATGCTGGGCAGATCTGCAGATCTGCAGATTGAACAGTTTGTGTAACCTCTGGAGCGTCATGTCCAGCTGTGACATTTCCGGTAGCATCATCGTCCAAAAGCATTTGAGTCGGAGTTTCAATCCTGAACTCCTCAACTTCAGCATCACGTTCAGGCTGAGGTGCTGTTTCAGCAGTGACAGGAGGTGTAACATTATGCTCTCTAGGCTGGTGGTGATGATGCCTCAGTCTGTGAGCCCAGTAATGTTCCTCCTCATCTGAACTCTCTGATGTTTCATCATGTCTATTCTCATTGTGTCTCTTTCTTTGTTGAACATCAGGGTTTTGTTCTCTTACAGTGCTTTGAGCTGGTTCTTGAAGTGGCAAGGCATTACATGGCATTAACATGTTACGATGAAGGATTCTGCCTCTCCCTGCGCCACGTTCAGGTTTTACCTCGTACACTGGGCTGTCTTTCCCCTTTTGTGAGATGACAATGTGTATTTGATCTTCCCAATATGAGCGCAATTTTCCTGGTCCCCCGCGCTCTGTCATATTTCTTACAAGGACTCTGTCACCTGGGGAAAGGACTGGACTTTGTCTCTTTTGGTCATAATATGTTTTTCCTCTTGCTGTGGTCTTTTTGATGGTTTTGGACGCAATGTCATATGCTTCCTTCATTTGCTGCTACCATTTTTGAGCATATTCCTGGTGTGAGTTACATCCTTTCTCCTCATTTATTCCAAAGATCAAATCAATTGGCAGACGGGGATTTCTACCAAAAAGCAAGTAGAAAGGAGAATATCCTGTTGCCTCACTGGTTGTGCAGTTGTAAGCATGTACAACTTTACTCACATAGTCACTCCACTTTTCCTTTTTCTCTTCATCCAAGGTCCGTAGCATGGATAGCAAAGTACGATTAAATCTTTCAGCTGGGTTCCCTTGTGGATGATAGGGAGTTGTTTTTGAGTTGGTCATGCCAGTGTATTTTTGCAGCCGTCTGAACAACTGATTCTCAAATTCTTTGCCTTGATCGTGGTGTATTTAAGCAGGAAAACCAAATTTGAGAGAAAAATCATCAAAGATTTTTTCTGCTGCCGTTTTGCCTGATTTGTTTTGCGGGTTGGGTAGGCTTGAGCAAACATAGTGAAGTTGTCAATAATCACTAAAATATACTCATACCCTCCCCTGCTTTTTTCAAGATGAAGATAGTCTATAGAAATCATTTTGAATGGTGCTGTTGCAGGTACATGGCACATTGGGGCTCTGCTATGCATGGTAGGTTTCTTCTGAATGTTACATTTACAAACTTTGGTTATGAAAAAGTCAATATCTTTCTGCATCCCAGGCCAATAAAATCTCTGCCTAGCAAGGTGTAAAACACGCTCTAACCCTAAATGTCCCATTTCACAATGAAGGTACTTGTACACAAGCTCTTTGTACTTTTCCGGAAGCACAACTTGAATACATGTTGCTGTTTTGCGCTTCAACAGACCATCTTGAGAAACATACAGTCTTTTCCATTCATGCAGCAGTTGCTTTGTGTTTGCTGTGTCCATGTTCATGACTCTCCTGTCAGGTTTTTCCCCAGATGTTTTCAGCTGAAGTACTTGGGATATGGCAGGATCTTGCAACTGTGCTTGTAGTAACTCTTGTTGTGTTACTTTTATGTCTGGCTGATCATGTGCAGCTAACTCCTGAACATATGGATTGCAGGTAATGGCTGAGACCCATTCCACTTCATGTTTGTTTTGTGTTTCAACAGCGCTGAATATTGCACTCAAAACTTCAGGTGTGTACTGCTCTGTGCACTCACTCATAAAAGAGTCCATACTCACAGGTGTACGAGACAGGAAATCCGCATCTGGGTTTGTTTTTCCTGGACGGTATTTCAGTGTTATGTTGAAGTCAGCAAGCTCAGACACCCAGCGATGTCCGGTCGCATTCAGTTTGGCTGTGCTCAAGACATAAGTAACTGGGTTGTTATCACTGTATACTGTTACAGAAGGAGCATAAAACAAATAGTCTCTAAACCTGTCTGTGACAGCCCATTTGAGCGCTAAAAACTCAAGCTTCCCTGAATGGATAGTGTGACGTGTGTGGTTGTGCTGCTGCCGTGGTCCTTATCCGCTGTGAGGGTCTAAAGGACAGAGGGATGTCGTATGCTGTAAAGCCCTGTGAGGCAAATTGTATTTGTGATATTGGGCTTTATAAATAAAATTGAAATTGAAAAATTGAAAATTGAATGTAAGCGGTAGTTTTTTTCTGCTGGTGTCAATGTTCGTGAGCCATACCCAATAACTCTAAGTCTGCCTTCCTGCCTCTGGTATAAGACTGCTCCCAGTCCTTGTTCTGAAGCATCAATATGAAGAATGAAGGGATCCTCAAACATCGGATACGCCATCACAGGTGGGTTAGTCAAGACATCAACTAGATAGTTCAGAGCTTTCTGATGAGTATCATTCCACACTATTTTCTGGTGTGGGGGGAGTTGTCCCGCCCCAGCTGCCCGGGAGGTGGGCTTTGACTCAGTGCTCGGGGTTACATCTGTTGAGAGTAGGTCATAGAGACATTTTGCATGACGAGAGAAATCCTGCACATAGCTTCGATAGTACCCCAGAAAACCCAGAAGTTTACGCAGCTCTTTAATGTTGGTGGGGGGTTTTGTCTTTAGTGCTTGTACAGCTGCTATTTCTTTGTCGTCCATCTTGTAACCTTCTGCTGAGATCACTTTGCCAACATAGCGTACCTCATTTTTGAACAGGTCACATTTGTCTGGTCTCAGCTTAATTCCCCAATCTTGTTGTCGTTTGAGGACAGCTCTCACATCCTCAACATGCTGTGTGAATGTTTTACTGTAGACTAAAACATCGTCTAAGTATGGAATGCATATTTTGTCTCTTAGGCCCTCAAGGCTCTCTTCCATACTACGTTGGAAAACTGATGGTGCATTTGTGAGTCCAAATGGAATTCTGTTCCATTCATACAGCCCCCATGGGGTAGTGAAGGCTGTGAATTTCTTTGAGTCCTCACTAACACTCCCTTGATGATAAGCTTTGCCTTGGTCCAGTATGCTGAACCAAGCATTTCCACCCAGACCATCCAGTATCTCCTGTATGCGTGGTATGGGGTGCCTATCTGGGACTGTCTTTTTGTTAAGCCCCCTGTAGTCAATACAGAGTCTTAGGCTCCCGTCTCTCTTTCTCACGCAAACCACTGCAGCTGCATATGGGGAGGTGGATTTGCGGATGAAATCTCTGTTTAACAAGTCCTGGATGTGGTTTTTGACCTCATCATACAATGGGCGAGGTATGGCATTGTATGTTTTGGCTACTGGGACCTCATCAGTTAGCTTAATGTCCATTTTTAAGTTTTTGATGAAGCCAACATCATCTTTGTGTCTGGCAAATGCTCCTGATTCTTCCCTCAGCATTTGTTTGACCACCGCCTGTTGTTCGATGGTCAAGTGGTCCAGGCTGACAGGTGGATCAAAATGTTTGTCTTGGGGATCACCTTCAGATGATCCCTTGGTAGAGCATGATGGGGTCTGAGAACTTTCTGCAACCACAGAGTTAACCATGTGCTCCTCTGGGTGCACCAGGTAACAGTCTGTTATTCTCTGAATGCTCCCTATCACAGTTTTACTTGGCATAGTGATGTCATGTTGCAAGGTGTTTCTCACATAAATATTAACTTTACGCGAGGAACAAGAAACATTTATGAGTTGACAGGTGATTTTGAGTCCTTCGTCCCATGACAAGTTCTCCTCTGGTACAAAGAGCATTTCAGTTTTCACTTTGAGGTCTATTTTGACAGGGCAGGTAATACACTTTATTTGTCCCCCTGGAACTACAACGGGTGTGCGTCCTGTTCGGACAAGGTAAGTAACGTTCTCATTTGTAGCTCCCTGAATGACGTTTAGCAAAGCTTCTGCCTTTCCTGACCCTAATTTCTGAGCAAGGCTATGCTTTCACTAGGCTGAACCTGGTTCTCTCCATTTAGTAGCATTTCCTCAATGGCATTAAACCCTATTATGGGCCTCTGCAGTACGTCCCTGCTCACTAGTACTGGAACTAGTATTTCATCAGACCTTGCCTGTTTGGATTTTGGATCACACAGACTGAAACTAACTGGGACCCAGCCCTGAAAGGGGATTTCTGTGCCATTTGCAGCTCTTAAGTCCAGCAGTTCATCATCACTTAACAGGTCACTGATTGGACGGATTCTTGCATCAGGCAAGTTTTAGGACTTCCATGTCTCACTCATAATGGACACTTGGGCTCCTGTGTCCCATAAGGCTTGAGTCTTAACACTGTTCATTTTGCACCAGACAAGACACTTTTTGCCTACTAGCTGTGCCACTTGCTTGTGTTTTGGACCAGGATTGTAAAACAATGATTGCAGTCCTTTTTGTCTTGCTGACATGCTACACATTGTCTCTTTGGTCTCTTAAAAGCATTGACTTGTGCTTTGGTTTGGTCGTCATCAACAGTTTTTCTCCCCCGCTGGACAGTTTGCACAAGGGACGCTACTTGACCTGTGAGCTCCCTAATTGCCATGTTGCTCTCCTCCATTTTAGTAAACAGGGAGTTATCTTTAATCGGTTTGTTAGGTTTAGCAGAGACTTGGGATGTTGAAGGGTCATTTTCATCACCACTTCTCTCAACTGTGCTCAAGCTTGCCCTGTGAGTTGCTTTAGTTGCAGCTTTAATCTTTTGAGCCCTTTCATTTTCGTTGTATTGGGCGATCTGCATTTTTTGCAGAAGCAACTCATCACTGCTATTCTCATCCTGAAGATACATCCTCATCTCCGTTCTTATGTTATCATTTGACAAGCCTGTCATAATGGACTGAGAACACTGGCTATGAACAAGCTCTTTGTTATATTTCAGGCCAGACTGGGCACGTTCAGATGCAAACAGGACCTTTTGTCGCAGGTCAAGAACTCGCACTAGAAAGTCAAGTGCACTTTCATCAGGCCCCTGTACAGCTTTTGTCAGTTGTTGGTACAGTACGGTTGCATCCTTTTCTGCATAGTGGGCTCTTAAGATTTGTCTGAGAGTGGCTAGGGTGAGCTCGATTTTCCCCTCTAAATAGCTCCTCAGTTTCAAGCCAGGATTTACAGCACGTATCACAGCTTCCATGATTTCCACTTGTGGATAGCCTTTCCTTAAACTACTTTCGATCTGGTGTTCAAGGCTGCTGAAGCTAAGAGTGTCTTTTGAGGTTGACTCACCAATATGTCCGTTTATCCTTAAGTCCTTTCTGAAACCACTGGAAGGCCAGCAGTTGTTGCTAATGGAGTCTCTGCCTCTGCTTGGAGTTCCCTCATCCCGCGCCGTCTCCCGGATGACCTGTGTCTCCGGCGATGGCGAGGGCGGTGTGATGTCTCCCTGCTGTCGTCCCGACACCGGTTGAGCTGTGCGCGCCGTCTTCTCATCCTCGTCGGCAGAGGGTGAAGAGAAGAATGGCGCCACTCCTGCGTCGTCGGTCTCCGCTGGGTCCTCCCGCAGAGCGTCGAGTGCGTCGTTCAGTTCCAGAAGCACAGACATGCCCTCGTCTTCAATTTTCAAAAACTCCTCACGTTCACAAAACTTTACTATGTGCTTAACCAGCGCACGGCGAGTCTTGTCTTTAATGTCCTCAGAGTCTTTTCCAGCAATTTTACAATACTCGCAGACTCGGTGCAGTTGTTTCATTCAGTCCAAACAATTTAGTTTCTGTTTCCAGCAGAAACTCTTCTCGGTGCTCCGACATCTTGCATCAAACGTTTTAACACGCCAACACTTGGAAAAACAACAAAACGAGACAGTGTCACTCTAGCTATACTTCAACTGTTACCTGTAGCTAGCTTTAGCTCACTTAGTTGACTCGCTGTTCACGCACATGTCCGACTTTACCGTGTTTCTCCAGAGTTGAAAAAGTCCTCTGCCGTGAAGTAATATCCGTCTTTATCTCGGTGGAACCTCCAAATTGTTACACTACTCAGACGACAACGACAAGGTGTAGAAAGAGTTCACTATTTATTCTTCACCGGCAGGGCAGAGAAAAACATGCAAGTCACGAGCACCGGGCACACACACACCTCCGACCCAACGGGGCTCCGTCTAACAACTGAAAACAAACTCCGCTAATTCTACTACTTCACTGGTAGTCATTCACCACTTAATATTTAACTCTGCCCCCTGCTGGCGAAAGTAATTATAGCTTCTTACACAAAAGAACTAGAAATAAATGCCTATTGCTGAATGAAATGTTACCTCAAATAATAGGGAATGCACTATACAAAAAAAATATTTTTTTCTAAAGTGCTACACATACACTCGAAGATGCCCATGCAATCTCTAATCCTTTTAGTGACACTTGTCCATTTCAGCTGTAGGGCTTTTATCATAGGACCCACTACATCTATTTGGACAATAATCTTGATCCACTTATTGTTGAGATAGATGCATCTAGCTTTGCTTTTCCCAATCAGTGTTGGTAATATCTATTAAGGCTGAGCAATACAGGGAGGAAAAAATTTATATAAATGAATAAATAAATAAATTCATCTCTTTAATAAAATAAAATTAAAAATAAATAAATAAAATAAAATAATGATAAATAATAAATAAATAAAAAGTGATCTATATAATATACAAAGACAGGGATCAAGGACCAGGGCAAAATCTATTTTTTTTTAGTGGGTAGCAAGTACCCACTGGTTTTGGGGGGAGCTAGGTATGGCTCCATTCTAGCACCAATTCATAAATCAAATTTCTGCTCTCCAAATTCTCACTAACTCATGCAAATAGCTGGTGTCCCATATCCCAGTTATGGTTTGTCCTATTGCCCACCTTTACATTCGATGGAGTGACAGTCATGCATCAGCCATATGCCATTTCTGTTTGGTTATCTTATTGCTATTGCTATTGCATCATTGCTAACCTGAAATTCGCTTGTTGTGCAGTCCTATGTTCCTTGCACTCGTTCATGTTTCCAATTCCATCTGCCTCAGTTCAATTAAGCTGACTGAATGAGTTCCCTCTGAGCGCTAAGAGACCTCCTGTCTGTTTCTGTACACTGACACCGTTTCCCTCAGTGGAAACGAACCCTGTATTTACTTGTATTTTCACAGATAAGAAACAGGAGGACACGGCAGCTCATCTGTTGCACGTTTTCAGCTAGCCTGTGGACTGGAAAGCCCGCCGCACAAACATATCAAGCTAGCTTAGCCTTAGCCTGATGGCTAAGCTAGCTGGAACAGCTATGGCCAGTAAAGAAGATCTATTACTGAGGAAAGCAAACAAAAAGATCACTGACCTTAAAGAGGACATCCGCCGGCTCTCAGATGAGCTGAAAAACAAAAAGTCACTTCTGGCTAGCTGCTTGGATGTGGCGCACGAGCAGTCACTGCGGATTGTCTCCCTCACCGCAGCCCTCCAGGACACAGCTCTGTGGGACCCCTCCACCTGTCCTCGGCCTTCCTCCTGCTCGACACCTAACCATCAGTCATCCTGGGCCAAGGTGGTGGTCCGGGGTCGTAAGACAGCAGTGGAAGGGACCGCTTCGCCTCCTCGCCTGAGCCTCTCCAACCGCTTTGCGGTTCTGCCTGGGGATGGGCTCCGTCTCATCACGACCTGGACCCCTCTCCGAGTGCGGCTTCCTCTCCACCGGTAGCAGGTGGTGTTCGGCTGGTAACATCAGCTCTCCGCTCCGCCGAGGGGCCACATCGGCAGCTGTCTTCCCGTGCAACGACCTCCGCATCTCGGCATAAGATCCTGAAGGAGGCTGTGCTGAGACGCTCTGGAGGTTCCCACTACCCTAAACCGGGAGATAATCCTCCTCACGGGACTGGTGCCGCTGCCTCGGCGCAACACTCATCTGCTCAGACTCCTATCCCGGGGACCCCAGCACACGGTCCGGATGCCGACCGCCCACCGCCTTCCCCCGGTGAGCCACAGTTGTCCTCTCCTCGTCCCCTCTTCCCCCCAACAATTCTGATAGTGGGGGACTCCATAGTGAGAAACATCGGTTTCTTTAATGCTGCCACTCGCTGTTTCCCTGGAGCCATAGTCCCGGTCATCCTGGATAAGCTGCCAGGGCTGCTGTGCTCACTACCGTCCTCCATTAACCAAGTGGTTTACATGTTGGGACGAACAATTTAGCTCACCAACAGTCTGAGCTTACCAAAAAGGATATCAGTGAACTTTTTAACTTTTTAAGTAGCTCTGGAAAGTCCATTTTTATCTCCGGCCCGATCCCCACACTTGGGCTTGGAGCAGCATGCTTCTCGAGGACCCTCTCTCTCCACACCTGGCTCCTGTCTGCCTGCAATGCCTGTGGCCTTGGTTTTATTGACAATTTTAATCTGTTTTGGAACTGGTCTTCCTTCTTCAGGACCGACGGACTGTACCCCAACAGGCTGGGTAGCCATATGCTATCCGCAAACATTCAGCACGCTGTTCAGTCTGCTCCACATGACTGACTGTTTACATCACACGCCCCCTCCACGGAAACTCTACCTATTTTAACAGCTACATATCATTTGAGCATCATGCCTTTGTTTTTAGCAGTCCTCCTATTCTTTGTATCACAGTTTACAGACCACCCCACCATTCCACCTCTTTTATCAGTGAATTCTCAGAATTATTATCAATCATACACACCACTTACAATAGAATTTTAATAACTGGTGATTTTAATTTACATATTGATAACATCTCTGATACTATGTCTAGAGATTTTTTAAACCTTTTAACTTGCATGGATTTTAAACAACACATCACACAGCCAACTCACAATAGAGGACACACCCTGGACCTGGTCATAACCTATGGCCTGTCCACTGGTGTGTCCTCTGTTGTTGACCTGGCTGTATCTGACCACTACTGTGTGTATTTTAACATCACCAGTTTTAGCCATCAGGAGGCCCCGGTGAGAGCGGTGAGGAAACGCTACCTAACTTCTGAAGTGGCTGCAAATTTTATCGTGATTTGACAGAGCACTCCTGCTGAAATTTTACCTGCACCCTGTGATTTTATTGTGGACAATTTTAACAGTAATTTGAGGTCAACACTTGACTCAGTGGCTCCACTTTTAACGAAAACCATAAAAACAAAACCTACACCCCCGTGGAGAAATGATAATATCAAAAAGTTGAAAAGAAAATGCAGGAGTGCAGAGAGGAGGTGGAGAAAAGCTAAAATGACAGTCCATTATGAAATATTACGCGATCAACTCAAATCCTACAATAAAACAGTCAAACAGACAAGAATATCCCAATCACAGATAATAAAAACAACCTAAAATTTCTTTTCTCCACCTTCGATCTTTTAACCAGCACCAATTTCAATAAACCATCCAAGATTTCAACAGTTGCCCTCTGCGAGGACTTTGCAGACCACTTCAAAAGTAATATCGATGATATCAGATCCAGTCTTTTATCCCAACAGACTGTAATATTTAACATACCTGGATCATTGCTTTTACCTGAGGAAACACTGGAGAGTTTTGCCCTGGTTGATGCAAGGACACTTGGTCGAGTTTTCTCCCAGGTAAACCCAACAACCTGCCTTTTAGATCCAATTCCCACATTACTTTTAAAAACATTTTATGGATTCTTTGAGGAACAGATTTTAAACATAGTAAATTACTCTCTTCAGACGGGAGTCTTCCCCGCTGCCTTCAAAACGGCAGTGGTGAAGCCCCTTCTGAAGAAGAGTAATTTAGATCCCAGTATTTTTAATAATTACCAACCTCTATCCAACTTACTGTTTTTAAGTAAGATTTTAGAAAAATTGTTTTTTAACCAAGTAAATGATTTTTTAAATAGAAACATTATTTTAGAGAAATATCAATCTGGTTTTAGGATGACCCACAGTACCGAGACAGCCCTTTTAAAGATTTTAAATAATGTCAGGTTTAATGCAGATTCACAAAAACTCACAGTCTTGGTACTACTGGATCTAAGCGCTGCCTTTGATACAGTAGATCACCAGATTTTATTAAACAGATTTAGAAACCTGGTGGGCCTCTCTGGTACTGTTTTTAACTGGTTCAGCTCTTATCTCACAGATCGTTGTTTCTTTGAAAGTATGGATACATGTTCCTCCAGAACACATGAAATTAGGTGTGGGGTTCCCCAAGGGTCAATTTTAGGTCCGTTACGCAGATGACACACAGCTGTACATCGCTGTGTCTCCTGATGACACAGGGCCAATTGATACCCTTTTTAATTGCATTTTGGATATCAAGTCATGGATGGCAGTGATTTTCCTACAGCTCAACCAGGACAAAAAAGAGGTTTTAATTATTGGTCCTGAAGGCAAGAGAGAGAAACTTTTACCAAAACTACAAGATTTTAAACTTTCACAATGTGTGAAGAACCTGGGCATCATTTTTGACTCTGAGCTTAGTTTTATTCCACACATAAAAAATGTAACAAAGACAGGTTTTTATCATCTCAAGAATATAGCCAGAGTCCGCCCGTTTCTCTCTCAGGCTAACACGGAGGTGCTGATGCATGCTTTTATCTCTTGTCATTTAGACTATTGTAATGCCCTGCTCTCTGGTCTTCCCAAAAAGACAATCTCTAATCTGCAGCTACTCCAAAACTCAGCCGCACGAGTGCTGAGGACCAGAGGGCGGGCGCACATTACACCAGTTTTAAAATCGCTGCATTGGCTCCCCGTGTGTTTCAGGATCAATTTTAAGGTTCTTTTATTAGTTTTTAAATGTCTTAACGGTCTTGGGCCATCTTATTAATCTGACCTGCTTTTCTCATATAAACCCTCGCGGATCCTGAGATCCTCCGGCACCGGCCTCTTAATTGTTCCAAAAGTCAGAACAAAAACCCATGGGGAGGCTGCATTCAGCCATTATGGCCCTCACTTATGGAACAGCCTGCCGGAGAGCATCAGGACTGCAGAGACTGTTGATGTTTTTAAAAGGAGGTTCAAGACTCACCTTTTTAGTTTGGTTTTTAACTAATTACTTTTACTCTTTTAATTCTTCTATTATATGTTATTTTAATCTCTAATGCTTTTAAATGATTTATTTCTAAATCTTTATGCATTTTATTATTATTAAATTTCTAAATCTTCATTTATTTATTATTAATATTATTTTAATGTTTAAATCTTTAATTTTTTTTTAAATCCTTAAGTTTGTATGCATTTTTATCATTATTTTATCTCATACTTTTATCTTATCATATTTCCTTTTAGTCTTTTAGTTTTTAGTTTTTAGCTCCAGTCTTTCCTGATGGGGGGCCTCCACACTGGGAAGTGTGTCTGGTCTGCCTGCGGGAGCGTCGTCTTGGAGATACCTCAGGTCTGGAGGACTTAATGCAATTTTATTGGTTCATTTCCTTTACCTTGTCCACCTGATCTCTCGCTCATTTACATGGTCTTCAGGAACTCAAGCAAATGCACAATCACGGGTTGTGGGACCTCATGCTGCATGCACTAACAATCTTGGTCTTTGGACCTCATGGATGCTCTACCATGTTTTGTGGGACCTCATGCTGCATGCTCTTACACCCCTGGTCTTCGGGACCTCATGCCGATGCCCCACCATGGTCTGTGGGACCTCATGCTTTATGCTCTGCCTCCCTCGGTCTTCAGGACCTCATGCAAATGCCCCATCATGGCCCATAAGACCTTATGCTGTACGTCCTAACACCCTCTGTCTTCAGACCTCATGATCCCATCATGATCTGTGGACCCCATGCTGTATGTTCCAACACCCCTGGTCTTCGGGACCTCATGCAACGCCCCCATGGTCTGTGACCTCTTGCACCACACCAAGGTCGTTGGACCGCCTCAGAATATTTCCCCTGCAACACTTAATTTTCTTTGGTCAGACCGACCAACTTAATTGACTGACCGACTTAATTTCTGTTTTGTCATATCAGACGTAATTTATGTTTGCTCGTCAGACCTTATTTTAATTTATCCATTTCATTTAAGTTGGTCTCCCAACCTTAGTTTCTGTTTGGTCATGTGACCTTTATTTTGTTCAGCCTTCCGACTTTTTATTTTGTTCTACTGATGGTCTTTAGGACTCCAGCTTGTGCACCCAGGTCTATGGGACCTCCTGCTTATACACAGTAATTTCTTTTCGGCCGACGGGCCATAATTTCTGTTTGTCAAGATGACTTTAATTTATTTTTGGTCGCAGGACCTTATTTTACTTTCACCACTTTATTTGAGTTGGTCTTATGATCTTAATTTTCGTTCGGTCTTATGACCTTTTATTTACGTTTGGTCTTTATTGATCTTTTATTATTTTCTGCATACATAGGCACCTTCACACCGGGCACCTTCTCTCTCTCTCGCTCTCACTCTCTCTCTCTCTCTCTCTCTCTCTCTCTGTCGTATCCTATTACTGTATCTTGTTTAATCGGCCATTCTGGATGTCATTAACTCGGCTTCTTCTCCGGAGCCTTTGTGCTCCACTGTCTCTCAGGTTAACTCATATTGCAGCGGTGCCTGGATAGTGTGACGTGTGTGGTTGTGCTGCTACCGGGGTCCTGCCAGATGCCTCCTGCTGCTGCCATCATTAATCATTAGTCATACTTCTACTGCTATTATAGACATATGATATTATCATAATTATTAATTATGATAATAATAATTATCATGTATACTGCCTGATACTAATATATACTGTCAACATATTGTACCACAGTAGCCAGAACTATAACGACAGTATTATTACTTTCATGAATGTTGTTGTAAGCTACTGTCATTACTGAGGATGTCATACAGATTATTGTATTGTGTCATACAGATTACTGTTAATTTGTTATGCTGATCTGTTCTGTACGACATCTACTGCACGTCTGTCCGTCCTGGAAGAGGGATCCCTCCTCAGTTGCTCTTCCTGAGGTTTCTACCATTTTTTTCCCCCGGTAAAGGGTTTTTTTTGGGGAGTTTTTCCTTATCCGCTGTGAGGGTCTAAAGGACAGAGGGATGTCGTATGCTGTAAAGCCCTGTGAGGCAAATTGTATTTGTGATATTGGGCTTTATAAATAAAATTGATTGATTGATTGATTGATTGAATTGATTGACATAGGCCCAGGTCACTAGGACCTCGCACCAGTCATGTTAATTTCAGTTTGGTCTTCAGACCCTTAATTTCTGTTGCTGTCATGCTGAAAACAGCTGACTTTAATTTATGTTTGGTTGCCCCACCTTTGCCTTTTGTTTGCATTATCCTAAGTTTGACCTTAATTTACGTTTGGTCCATGATCTTTCATTTCTGTTGGTCCTAGTTGACCTTTTATTTCTTTCAACATATAGACACCATGGCCTCCAGAATCATGCCATCCCAGCCTTCCCTCTGCCATATGACCTCATCCCCTGCCACTGCCATTTCACCCTAGCTTTATCTCGGCGGTTAGATCTAATCAAGCCTCCCTCTGCCACTTCCCTTCCATGCTCATCTCATGTCCCCTGTTTTCTGGATAGCAGCTCCCCATTTGTTGTTATGCCATCCCAGCCTTCCCTCTGCCATATGACCTCATCCCCTGCCACTGCCATTTCACCCTAGCTTTATCTTGGTGGTTAGATCTAATCAAGCCTCCCTCTGCCACTTCCCTTTCATGCTCATCTCACGTCCCCTGTTTTCTGGATAGCAGCTCCCCATTTGTTGTTATGCCATCCCAGCCTTCCCTCTGCCATATGACCTCATCCCCTGCCACTGCCATTTCACCCTAGCTTCATCTCGGTGGCTAGATCTATCCAAGCCTCCCTCTGCCACTTCCCTTCCATGCTCATCTCGCATCCTGTTTTCTAGATAGCAGCTCCCCATTTGTTGTCCCAGTCTCATCCTGACCAAATGTTCTCATCAAGGTTAAATTACCCTATTCAGAAGTCATGCAGGCCTTCAAATCTGTCCTTTCTCATTCACTGCCTCCTCATTTCAGTTTGTTCATGCTTGTTCTGCAATGCATTCCCTACTAATCTTTATGTGCTTGTTTTGTTAGAAGCCTGTTGCCTCCCGGTAAGGTAAGGATTGCCTCACGTCATGCGGTTTGTCGTCCTTCTCCCTCCTCACACTGTTTTGGGGGGTTCCCTAATTGGCTACGGATCCATCACCCTCCTTATAGCTCACCATCTCAAAGGGGTCTAATCGCCAAAGACTTTTCACATTTTCACATTCCATTCTCATGTGCATTTGTCATTAAATATTTTCTTTCCTAACCTAAACATGTCTCTCCTGATTGAAATGAAGGTCAGCGTAAGTTCAATCAGGAAGACCTTTCCATGCTCATTCATTCACAATTCTTCCTCTCTCACTCCCACTGCTTCCTCCAATCAGCTGCCATCAGGCACGCACTCTTCTTGCTGTCCTATCGTAATTAGCCATGGCCTCCATCAGCCAATCAGGTCACTACGAGATTTTAAATCTGTTCTCTCCTCTGCCACTTTTAGCTGTCATTCTAGGCAGAATCGCCGCCCCTCCTCCACCCCATTCACCTCCAGCCGTCACATCCAAGGTCAAAGATAAACCCAAAGACTCTCATTCCTCTTATCTGGATTACCAGCACCCATCCATCTGATCCTCATCTCTTCTCCACTTCCTCTACCACCACCAGCGTCTAGACCCCGGGGAGAGGGGGTTCCCTAATTGGCTACAGATCCATCACCCTCCTTATAGCTCACCATCTTGAAGGGGTCTAATCACCAAAGACTTTTCACATTTTCACATTCCATTCTCATGTGCATTTGTAATTAAATATTTTCTTTCCTAACATAAACATGTCTCTCCTGATTGAAATAAATAAACCATGGAATCAGAACTCTCACAGCATTGAAAAACCTTTTTTAGCCATTGTATGGCTAAATGGGCACTTTTGGGCTTTTCATATTCAAAATCTCTCACAGTCAAGACAATATACATTTTTTTCATAAATAATATGATCTGAACAAACAGTGCTGTGATTGGTCAATCTAATATAAATATTTGCTAAATGAGTAAAATTGGTAAAAACAAAGATTTCGTCTTCATCTTGTTGGAAAATTTAACAAAGACATTTTAAGCAACTTGACAGGTCAGTAAAGTTACAGAGACATATCTGTGAGTCTTTTTTTATTACTTTATTGCAGGTTTTGGAGATTACAGAATGATTTCATCAATTGCTGCTACATTTGTAATTTTTTTAAACATTGGAGAAAAAAAGAGAAGAAAAAATAATAAAGGGGATAATAAAAGAAAAAAGACAACCTCAACCTCAATACTCAGTTTTACTTTACATTCCATCTATTTCTTTGACCCATTTACTCCAGTTTATTTTATACTCTTCTTCTCTATTTCTTAACTTATAAGTGATGAAGTGATTCTTTCCATTTCTTTAATCTCTTCAACTGTTGATTTCCAGGTATTAACTGATGGTGATTTAATGTCTAACCAGTTTCGTGTAAGTTGTTTTAATGCTGCTATACGTAATATTGTATACAAGTATTTATCTCCTTCTTTATCAATTACTGATGGGATAATACATAAAACAAGATTAACTGGTTGTAATGGCTTCTTGAAATGAAAAATACTTTCAATTTTCTCCTGCACTACCCTCCAAAGTTCCTCCAACACTGGACAGAAGTAGATAATATGCGCATGGTTAGCTTCTTGCTCTTCACATTCCCTCCAGCATTTAGCACTTCCTGATGAGCTATATTTTGATTTGATTAGTGGTGTTAGAAACAGCTTCATATTGATTTTCCAGGCAAATTCTTTCCAGTATTTTGATTGTGCTGTCTTAAATATTCCCTTACATGCTTCTTTCCACTCTTCATCCGAAATTGTTATTGTCAGTTCCATTTCCCATTTTTCTTTAGTATTATCCGCACTCTCCTTTGTTTCCTGTAAGATTTTATACAATTTTGAGATTTTACTACAAAGACTATTTCTATTTATGTTTATGAATGCCATTTGTCACAACTGAACCTGAATCTGAACCCAAATGCACAACTCAGAGACGGATTAAAGTGCAAATAAACAATCTTTAATTTCAAAGTAACAAAGGAAAATCGCTCTTACAGAGGAAAATCAATAACCAAATCAGAATAACAAAAAAATCACTCTTGCGAGGAAAACTACAAGGATCGAGGAAAATGCTAGATAAAGTATCAAATTAACATAAAACTAAACAATGGCAAAAGCTGAGCAAAGTATCAAAAGAATACATAACCTGACACACCATAAATGGGACATGGAGGACCTTGACTTGACGAGACAAGACGAACTGGCACAGGACAAAGGGAAACACAGACTATATATACCCACACACACACGCACACAAGGTAATGGGAAACAGGTGGAAACAATCAGGGCAGGGCAGACAATCAGACCGGTGGGAACACACGAGAGGAAAGGGCAAGTTACCTGGAACGAGAGGAGAGTTGGATGTCAAAATAAAACAGGAAGCCACGAGACAACATGGACACAAGACAGAACTAAAAATAACTAACTTAACTTCTTAGACATGACAGTACCCCCCCTCTCTTATTAAGGTGATAAATGACATCCGCCTGAACACTGACGTAGGCAAAGTCTCAGTTTTAGTCCTGCTAGATCTGAGTGCTGCTTTTGACACTGTCGATCATGAGATCCTGTTACAGAGATTAGAGGACTGGGTGGGCATCTCTGGCAATGCCCTAAATTGGTTGAAGTCCTATCTAGAAGACAGGAGGTACTTTGTTGAAATTGGTAACTGTGCCTCAGACCACATGGCCTTGACCTGTCACTGCATGAAAAACCAGATTATCGACCCTGTAAACTCCTGCCAAGTTCCATGATTCCCGGCAATTCACACCAGTTTACAGAGAAGTTTACCTGCGCCTTAAACTGCCGGAAAGGAACACCGGGGGTGAGGGGTGGAGGCAGGTGGGGGGAATGATAAGGATGTGGGGGTCACACCTTCATGAATGTAATTAGCATTTGAATGTTACTGCCGTCTGGCCTGGCTGGCCTTACACAGACACCCATTGGATAACACCACAGACATTTGAAAGGAAAGATCACTTGTGATTGGACAGTAAATCTGTTGCTACTGGTCACATGTGGGTAATTATAATACATGTGTTGTATGCCCCTCCCATTTAATACTACTACCATAATAATAACAATAATAATTATAATAATAATAGTTATACTAATTATAATACTAATATATATATATTTATTAATTATATATATATATATATATATACACACACACACACACACACACACACACTATATTTGTATTATATAAATAATTATAATAATAATAATAATAATAATAATAGCAGGCTAATAATGATGTTGCTGAAAACTACACTGCAACCAATATTAACTGAGAAAAAACACATTTGCCAGGAACATGTTGAAAAAAAGTAATGGTTTATTAAAAAACATGACAAAAAACAGAAAACACTCAGTCTCAGCACTTGGAACAACCAGTGGTTCCCTGGTCTGGGTCACACACTGGGCCCATGTTGACAACAGCAGAGGAGCGTTCGGCCCGCAGGTCTCATCAAATGTCGCTTTGCTGCATCGGGGTCATATTGGGTCGGTGCCAGTCTATCTGAAGGTGACCCAATATGAAGTCTTTTGTGGTGTGTCGCCACATATTTGGGGTTCATCTCCAGTCTCTCCTGAAGTCTTCCACACTCGGCGAGCTTGTGACTCCTGAAGGATGGAGGCCTGACAATCCATCCAACTTCCCCGTCCCCGGAGTGACCCTCTTCATCAGACATCATGTCTATGGTGATGCCCCTCCAGAAGTCCACTTCCTCTGTGGTGGCCAAGGCACTCCTTCTCGCTTCAAGCAGCTGTAAACACAAGTAGTGCTATTAGTACTGCTCTGTAGACACAATAACAATAGACATTTCTGGTGATATATGGGTCATTGACATGACATGCATATTTTTGTGTCTGAGTGTAATATTTCCTTTTAAAAAATTTAAATCAATTCATGGCATATATGACTATATATGCCATATACTATAAAACCTGTTCAGTTTGAATATATTTTCAGTTACATTACAGTGAACCCTATCAGTCTATTGCATTGCAGCCTATTCCAGTTGCTTCTATCCAGTTTTTGATTAATGCATTTATTTACATATTTGTATGATTATTTTTCTGTATTTAAATGTTTATGTGTTAATGTTTATGTGTTAAAATAATTTTATATATAAAATGCATTTCATCAATTTTGAAAAGACTTTTTAAAAATACCTGTTAAGAAGCTTTATTTGTCATTGACCCATATACATTTTTTGGACTGGTCCCTCAAATGGACTTGTGTGTGTATGTGTCACACACATACACACACACAAGTCCTCTGTGCAATGACAATATAGTAAAATTCTTATAAATCTTACCCTCTTCCTTCTCTGTCTGCTGCGGGTTGAATTCTTAATGGCTGGTTGACTGTACCTGAAGTTCTTCCGGACAGTCTCATAGTATGTCTTACAGGCCGCTGGGAGAAAAAATATATATGTTAGAAAGAATAAAAACTAGCCACATGAAATTAAATAAAAACAACAAACAAAACACATAAAACCTACATGTTACTTACATAAAAGGACTCCCCTGTCCACGCCGTCCATGTCTGGACTTGCAGTCAGGGCTGCCACCAAATGTGAGGTCACTGCCTCATTGTGGGGAGAGCTCAGTCTGTGAAAACAAAATGAATAGGTAAGAGAAGGTATACATTTACTGACATTCAACAGACTACATCCAGGTTTTTTCTTTAAATCTTACCCTTGCTCCGGTTCATAACGCCTGTTATTTCCTTCACTGTTGTGAAGGCGCCGGACCGTTTCCTATAAAATACAAAATAAGTATTGTATAAATAAATAAGACAAAATAAAAGTCCCTTTGGTGAACAAATATATCCAGGCTTAAATACTTTTCCACAATCAATTTTTATTTACTCAAGAGTTGTGCAAAGAGGAAATTCTTTTAAAAATAGCAGACAATTTAATATCTACTTACCGCAATTTTTGGATTGTGCACTCGTCTTATTTTCCTGGTGGGCTCTTCTCCTGAAGAACAGTTTCGGCTGTGCTCCTCCAGGGAAATCAGTCTGGCATTGATGTCAGCCATTTGCTGCCTCACCTCAACTGCAAACTGTGTGAACTGTGTCATGTGTTGATTTAACTGGTGAGACAGCCCACTGATGACACCCAGCAGTTTCTTCTCAAGGTCTGTGGTGGGACTTGGTGGAGGCTGTCTTTCTGTAGCCACTCCCATCATTGACCCTCTATCTGAACCAAGACCAGCCATTATTAAGCAGTTCTTGGTTGTTAATGTCATGTCAAAAGGTACTGCATTCAAAGATGTCGTTGCAAAAGTGTCTTGGCTTCATCCCCATCCGGACAGACATTTTTATGGAAAGCCAGTAGAAGTTTGGAGTTTGCAGGGAACAGACACCTCCCACCCAGCACTGTATATATATATGTAAATATTTTTTTATATAAACATTCTTCTGAGATAATCTGAACCCTTTGTTCATTTCACATTTTTTGTTGTTTGATACAGATACTACTGTACTTTCTGTTCTATGTAAACTGTTTTAAACTTATTAAAGGTTTAAAAAAGAGATGTTATTTTCTTGTGTTCCCTTATCTACCATAGTGGAATTTAGCAAGTGTTAATCATACAACCAATGTTATCATGAACAGTTGGTAAAAATGAACAAAATGTTGATACATGTCATTGCTGTGAGTATAAATAGATTCATTACTTTTAACAATTAAATTTATTTAACACACACACACACACGATCCTGATTTGCATTTGTATAGCTCACAGCATTTTCATTTACATGTGAAAACCTCACATAGTCCATGGGGCTGGGGGGGGGGGTCAATTGCCAAGGCTTTCTCACCTTGAAACTGCCAGGGATTGAAAATCCACATCAATTCCAGGCAGTTATCGGCAGTTTTCTGTGCTGACTGTAAATTCCTGCGAACAGTCGTTAACTTGAACTTCCAAAGCAATTTACAGTGCCAAGGATTGCCGAAAATCCCACTTTTCATGCAGTGTGTGGGGTGCCCCAAGGGTCAATCCTGGGACCCCTTCTGTTCAATCTATACATGCTGCTTTTAGGCCAGTTAATACAAAGTAATAATGTGTCCTACCACAATTATGCAGACGACACTCAGATCTATGTCTCACTGACAGCAGGTGAATATGGACCAGTAGATTCACTCTGTCACTGCATCCAACAGGTCAGTGTGTGGATGCAAAACAACTTTCTCCAGCTAAATTCAGACAAGACTGAAATCATCGTATTTGGTCCACAGAAACAAAGAGAAAGTGTCAGCAGTCACCTCCAGTCTCTGTCTCTAAAACCTACAAATCAGGTTAGAAATCTCGGGGTAATAATGGACTCAGACTTGAACTTTAACAGCCACATCAAATCAATAACATCAGCAGCCTTTTACCATCTAAAAAACCGGATACGGACCCACGAACCGTGGAGCCAGCTTCCTGGAGACGACACGGAGAGGTAAGTCCCGCGTCGAGAGCCAGACCTTCTGGCCGGGCTGGTACGCCGGAGCAGGTTGGCGCCTCCGATCTGCAGCCCTCTTCATGCGGTCCACACTGCGTAGGAGAACCTTGCGGGCGGCTTCCCAGATGTGGCGGCAACGCCGGACCATGGCGTGGGCCGATGGGATGGTGACCTCCTTTTCTGCCTCAGAGAAGACAGCGGGCTGGTAGCCGAAGACACACTGGAACGGTGACATGCCCGTGGCAGAGGTGGGGAGCGAGTTGTGGGCATATTCCACCCACACCAGATTCTTGCTCCAGGAAGCCGGGTTCTGTGACACCAGGCATCGAAGGCATGTCTCCAACTCCTGGTTGAGACGTTCTGTCTGGCCGTTCGACTCTGGATGATACCCAGAGGTGAGGCTGACGGTGGCTCCGATGAGCTTGCAGAACTCCTTCCAGAATCTGGAGATGAACTGGGGCCCCCGATCTGAAACAATATCCTTAGGAAATCCATGGATACGAAACACATGAGTCATCATAATGTCAGCTGTTTCCTTGTCAGATGGCAGCTTGGGCAAAGCAATGAAATGAGTCATCTTAGAAAATCGGTACACCACTGTGAGGACAGTGGTGTTACCTTCAGAGACCGGGAGCCCCGTGACGAAGTCCAGGGAGATCTCAGCCCAGGGACGAGTAGGAACCGGGAGTGGCTGCAGCAACCCCATCTGCAACCCCATCTGCGCTCAACAAGAGGTCTTGTTGCGGGCGCAGACGGAGCATGCCTCCACATACTCTCGAACCTCACGCTCCATGGAGGGCCAACAAAACCTCTGGGAAATGGCATGCATGGTTCGTTTGACTCCCGGATGGCAGGTGAGCAGTGAGGTGTGAGCCCAATGGATCACCTGTGGACGCATATCAACAGGGACAAACAAGCGATTTACCGGACAACCACTAGGTGTCGGATTCTCACCATAAGCTCGCTTCACCTCAGATTCTATTTGCCAAGTCACCGCTCCTACCACACGGTTCAGTGGGAGGATGGGCTCAGGTTCCTTGGCAGTAGGCTCGGGGTCGTACAGACGGGACAAGGCGTCGGGCTTGGTGTTCTGAGACCCCGGCCTGTAAGACAACACAAAGTTAAAACGGTTAAAAAACAATGTCCATCTGGCTTGACGCGAGTTCAGTCTTTTCGCTTTGCGTATATATTCCAGATTTTTGTGATCAGTCCATACAATGAAAGGATGCTGCGCACCCTCTAACCAATGTCTCCACTCCTCCAGGGCTACTTTGACAGCCAACAACTCACGGTTTCCAACATCGTAGTTCTTCTCAGCCGGCGAAAGCTTCCGAGACAGGAAGGTACAGGGGTGAAGCTTGTTGTCCTTTTCAGAGCGCTGGGAGAGTATCGCCCCCACCCCGTTATTGGAGGCGTCCACCTCCACCACGAATTGCCGGCTGGGATCAGGAAATGTGAGGATGGGAGCGGTGGTGAACCGTGCTTTGAGCTGCTGGAAGGCCTCCTCAGCTTGAGGACCACAGGAAAGGAGTCAGTGGAGATGTGAGCGCATGGAGGGGTACAGCTATGGCGCTGAAGTTTCTGATAAAGCGTCTATAAAAGTTAGCAAATCCCAAGAACTGCTGAACCTTCTTACGGCTATCAGGTGTGGGCCACTGAGCCACAGCGCTAACTTTAGCCACATCCATTTGCATCTTCCCAGGGGCTATGATGAAGCCAAGGAAAGATACAGTGTCGGCATGAAATTCACTCTTTTCAGCTTTAACATACAAACGGTTCTCCAGCAACCGCTGGAGAACCTGACGTACATGGTGAACATGAGAGTCTGAGTCTGGGGAGAAGATCAATATGTCGTCTAAGTAAACATAGACAAAGAGGTTCAGGAAGTCTCTAAGTACATCATTAATCATGGCTTGGAAGACAGCAGGGGCGTTAGTCAACCCAAATGGCATTATCAGGTATTCATAATGGCCACTGGGTGTGTAAAGCCTGTTTTCCATTCATCACCCTCTTGGATGCGAACCAGGTGGTAGGCATTTCTCAGGTCCAATTTGGTAAATACTGTGGCCTGCTGAAGCTGATCAAAAGCTGATGACATGAGTGGCAGAGGGTACCGATTTTTAATGGTAATATCATTGAGAGGCCCATAGTCCATGCATGGCCGGAGAGACCCATCTTTTTTCCCCACAAAAAAGAACCCTGCCCCAGCTGGAGATGAAGAGGGACGAATAAGACCAGCCTTTAATGAGGCCTCAATATATTCAGTCATGGCCTTCTTCTCAGGACCAGAGATAGAATACAATCTACCCTTAGGAATAGGGGCCCCTGGGATCAAGTCAATGGGACAATCATAGGGTCTGTGAGGAGGGAGGGAAGTAGCCTTACTTTTGCTGAAAACCTCACCCAGATCATGGTAACATCTTGGGACAGAAGTCAGGTCAGGAGTCTCAGAGTCTGTGTCACAATTAATAGAGACAGCATTAAAAACAGTTTTCACATTAAAATCATGACATGACTTTAAACATTTGTCTTTACAACTCTCAGCGGGTTATGTTCTTTTAACCATAGGAAACCCAGAATAAGAGAGTGCTGGTTAGAGCTATACAAATAAAAACACATGAGTTCCTGGTGGTCACCAATGATGACAGTCAGTGGTTCAGTCTTGTGGGTCACCCGGAATATCACGCTCCCATCGAGAGCACTGGCCTCTATAGGCTGGGATAATTGTTCAGTTCTCAAATTCAATTTAGTGGCAAAATCCCAGTCCATGAGGCTCTCATCAGCCCCTGAGTCTATGAGTACTCTAAGACAAACTGTGGTGTCATGATGCTTTACCTTGATCTCTGTTAAGGCTCGAGGAGGGAATTCAGCGGAGGAGAAACGGCTCACCAGTACCCTCCTGTCTACTGGGGAGCCTGCCCTTTTGCTGGACACGCTGCAAGAAGATGGCCTTGCTGCCCACAGTAGAAACACCTGCCCTCCTGCAGGCGACGACGACGCTCCTCCGTGGACAATTTGGCTCGTCCCAGCTGCATGAGCTCCTCTACCTCCTCGTTGGCCACCCTTCTCCGTGGAACCGGCGATGGGAAACGTGAGAAGCTCCACCTACTGGGTGTAGCCGCCGCAGCGCGACCCTGATGGCCACCAGCTGATGGCGCCCTGGGGTCTCAGCTTCGTTGATGCTCCTGCAAACGATTGTCAGTTCTTATAGCTAGGGTAATCAAAGAATCCAGGTCTGGGGGCAGGTCAAGGGGCACTAACAAGTCTTGAATTTGGTCAGACAGTCCCTTAAGAAAGACATCATAGAGTGCTGAGGCATTCCAGCCGCTGTCTGTGGCAAGGGTACGAAAGCGGATGGCATAGTCACAAACAGAGTCCATACCTTGTTTGATATCACTTAACTCACGTGCTTTCTCCCGGTCGAACGAGAGGGGATCAAAAGCCTTCCTTAGAGCCCGTTTGAACTCCTCGAGGGATCCACAAATAGGTGAATCACGGGACCACTCAGCGGTAGCCCACGCCCTCGCCCTCCCAGTGAGGTGGGAAATCATAAATGCCACTTTGGATCGTTCTGTAGGAAAGGCTGAGGGCAAGTGTTCATAATGCATTTCATAGTCAACGATAAAAGGCCGACATTCTCCAGACTCACCGGAAAACTTCTCGGGTGGGGAGAGGCGAGGAGCCGTGGCGTGGAAAACCGGGACCGATGCAGCTCCAGCAGCCGCCGGAGACGATGTGGCTGCTGTGTCAGGAGAGGAGGGATCCTTTGTGAGGTGAGCCAGGACTTGCTGTACTTGGGCTGCCAGGAGGTTCACTTGGTTGGTTATAGCTGCTTTGAAATCCTCCTGACAGTTCGCCAGCCCCTTCACTCCACTGTGCAGAGCGGACATCTGCTCCTCCTGCTGACTTAGACGGGCATTTTGGGAGCGAATAGCTGCCGTCAATTGATCTGAGTCGGCTGGGTTCATGCTGGCCAGTTCGTAGTGTCACAGCTGAACCTGAATCTGAACCCAAATGCACAACTCAGAGACGGATTAAAGTGCAAATAAACAATCTTTAATTTCAAAATAACAAAGGAAAATCGCTCTTACAGAGGAAAATCAAAAACCAAATCAGAATAACAAAAAAATCACTCTTGCGAGGAAAACTACAAGGATCGAGGAAAATGCTAGATAAAGTATCAAATTAACATAAAACTAAACAATGGCAAAAGCTGAGCAAAGTATCAAAAGAATACATAACCTGACACACCATAAATGGGACATGGAGGACCTTGACTTGACGAGACAAGACGAACTGGCACAGGACAAAGGGAAACACAGACTATATATACCCACACACACACGCACACAAGGTAATGGGAAACAGGTGGAAACAATCAGGGCAGGGCAGACAATCAGACCGGTGGGAACACACGAGAGGAAAGGGCAAGTTACCTGAAACGAGAGGAGAGTTGGATGTCAAAATAAAACAGGAAGCCACGAGACAACATGGACACAAGACAGAACTAAAAATAACTAACTTAACTTCTTAGACATGACAGCCATTAAACCGTGTGTTTGCTGACTGTGTTCTTCCCTCTGTTTCTTCATGAGATAGCTCCTTATTTGAAAATATTGGAATAAATCATTTTTACCTAAATTAAATTTATTTGCTATTGTTTCAAAAGAGTCCAGCACATTATTTGCCATCAATTGTGAGTACAGTTGTAATCCCTTCCCTGCCCAGTCTTCCAGTACTTTATTCATTTGACTGGGTAAAAAGTCAAGATCATTTGCCATCTCTCTCAAGTAAATGCATTCTTTATCAAAACTGTACATTTTTCAAATATGTCTCCAGTTTATTAATGTATTTTCTATACATCTGTTGTTCCTGTTGTATTTTTGCATTCTTTCAAGTTTAAGTAGGGTAGTGTTCCAATTGATATTGATATTGACTGTTGTTCTATTAGTTTCCATTTAGTTCTTACTCTATTATTCATCCATTTCATCATTATATCTACTTGACAAGCATAAAAGTAGGTCATTAAGTCTGGAAAGCTAAGCCCACCTTTTTCTTTAGGTTAGGGGAGTTTTTTCCTTTTCCTTTTATAATTCCAGATATAATTTTAAAGTATTGCATTCCATCTTTTGAAGATACTACATGGGATGGTTATTGGTAAGGTTTGAAATAAAAACAAAAATTGTGGAAGGACCATCATTTTCATGATATCTATTCTATTGACTCTGGTATTGATTTCCATCTATTGAGGTCTCCTTTCAACTTATTTTCTAAAGCTTGGTAGTTTTCTATACAGAGTTTTTATGTCTCCAGTAAGGTATATTCTCAAATATTTATTTAATTTGACTGCCATTTCAATTTGTATTTCTTTTTAAGTTCCGGTGATATATATTTTCCAAACGTTAATACTTCACTTTTATTTTCATTTAGTTTATATCCTTAGTATTTACTGTATTCTAAGATTGTTTCCATCAAGTTTGGTAACGATTGATCTGGGGAAGTTAAGTAAATGATCACATCATCTGCATATAATGCCAATTTATGTTGTTGTTCCTTTATATTTATACTTTTGATGTTATTATTTTTCCTTATACTTTCTGCAAGTGCCTCTATGCATGTAGCAAATATAATTGGTGACAGGGAATCCCCTTGTCTTGTCCCTTTATGGATTGAGAACCTTCTAGACAGTGTGCCATTTACCTTTACTCTAGAAAATAGATTTTTATATATTCCTTGAATCCACATGCAAAATTTTTCATGAAAACTAAAACGATTTAAAATCTCAAACATAAATGGCCATGAAACTAAATCAAAAGCTTTCTCTGTGTCTAATGTTAAAAGTAGAAGATTGGTGTCATTATTCTGTGCATACCCTATTATATTTAGTGTCCGTCTGATGTTATCTAACAGTAATCTACCTGGTATAAAATCAGACTGCTCATTATCTATTATATCAAGCACAATTTCTTTTAATCATATCTGTGAGTCATTTATTTTGTTCGTCAGTTATAAACCACATTCGTGAATCTCCGTTTTCATATGCTTTATCAATGAATCATTTATTTGTCACATGGGATTACACAAGATATAACTCCAGTGAAATATGAATCCATCAGCTCCTTAAACTTGTGCACTGTTTAATCCTTTTTTTTGCGTCCTCTTGCATTTTTGGCTGCTGCTTTATAATTGTCCATGTTTCTGAATGGTTCTGGTAATTCATGGTTTCTGGTTGTGGAATGATTTAACTGTCCACAAATCCTTACCTCAACAAGGCGGCTACATGTTTGCTCCTCCCAAACATGGGCAGCAACACTGCAGCCCCCTCTGAACAGCATATAGCAGTGATCCACCATTCCCCTCGTCACACCAGTCGTTCTTCACCGTTATGCACATGCTTCCTTTCCTTCTCTTGCCAGAGTCCATTGCTCTGTCACATTGGCATGAAATTTTGTATCATCAAATTCCTTCATTTCATCCTTTAGTACCTCTGTAATTAAGGCATTTTAATTGGATTTTAAGGGAAGTGTTAATGAAGGACAACTTACCCTCCTAATCCATGCAGATAAAGCCCCATAGATTTCCCCAAACTTTAATAACACCTTAAAGACACAGTCACAAATATCTTGGTATCCAGTGTTGGGTAAGGGTTACTTTAAAAGTAATCAAAGTACGTTACTGCGTTACTTTCTAAAAAAAAAAGTAACCAGTTACTTCACTGCGTTACTCCCTGAGTAAAGTAACTCAATTACTTTAAAAGTAGGCTACTTCCAACGTTACTCCCTGAGAAAAGTAACTCAAGCACTTTTAAAGTACTTTTGAGTATTCTACATTTCCTATTGTGCAATGGACCACAGGGCGCTAAGCCTACATTTTTTTGTCTCCAAAATTAAAGTTATGGACCACTTGCCCTTCACTGAGATCCAATTCTCCCATCACAGCCATCACTTTTATCAGTAGAAACACAACGAACGATCTGCTGCCGTAGACAACTGTATGACAACAACACCCCAGCCTTTTTGATATTTCCTCTAGGGATGTTACCACAGAGTAAAAGGGGAAATGATGGTGTGAAACAGCAGAGGCACTTTGTCAACCCACTGAGTTAACTTTACTGTCATTAGCATCAAGCTAGCAAACAATGGTACATCCTCAGTCGGACATAAAGTAGCCTAATAACATTAACAAATAGCAGTGGGGCTTTTACTCACCACAACTGCAGAAGCTCCCAGCTTCATTTGAAACAAACTACATTACAGACGGTCTGTTATTTATTAATCCCTCTGTGTGTTTATATATTTACTTTTTATCTGCTCCGTTGTCTATATAATTTTCAAACTCAACACTTGTTTCAAATTAAAAGCCCCTTATAACCTCGGCTGAGAGAATCCCTCTATTTTCTAAATAGACTTTTATTCTGAAACATTTGTCAGAACTTCCTGTGGAAGATACAGTAGCTTGATAGTTTACTTACGGTGCTTCAAATGTAGCTCCTGCCATCTGCTGACACTTTTAGGTGACTAGAACAACATGTCGGCTGGCACATGAACAGACACAGTTCTGGCAGTAACTCAAATAATAGTCAAAGTAATAAAAACAGGACAAGAATAACCCGCTGACATCACACACACCGTGAAAGACGACTGTCCTCCTCTACTGCTCACCCTGCTTCTTCTACATACTGTCAGCCCCAAACAAGAACAGACTCACACAGATCACACAAAGCTGCCAAGATCATCGGCCTCCCCACTCCCAATCTCTCAGACCTTAACAACACAGCCACTGCATGCAGAGCTCAGACCATTGCACAGGACCTCAGTCACCCCCTC
The DNA here is from genome assembly GCA_035609425.1 of Epinephelus awoara. NCBI lineage: Eukaryota > Metazoa > Chordata > Actinopteri > Perciformes > Serranidae > Epinephelus > Epinephelus awoara. The sequence continues at coordinate 36,135,903 of CM069312.1, forward strand.
AACCCACATTTCACACTGCTTCCTTCTGGACACCAGTACAGGACACTCCCCTGGAAAAAAATCAAATTCAACAATAGCTTCGTCCCCAAGGCCATCACAGAACTAAACAAAACTCAAAAACAGCAGTGACGTGTAAATGTGTCTGTGTTATACTGTATGTTATGTGTTGAGAATCCATGTGTGTGTGGCAAATATATGTTGTCTCTGTGGGGTATGTGTGGGGTTGGCACACAAGATGTATGGAAGCGTGAAGAAAATTTTCCTAATAGGACAAATAAACTAATCTAATCTAAACAGGTTATTAATGGATAGGAAAAACATTTCTAATTAATGTATACATTAAGGGGAAAGTCATATACCCGTCAAAAAATCTACTGAATTCATTTATTAAAGGTCCAGTGTGTAGGATTCCGGGATATAATAGCAGAAATGGAATATAATACCCATAACCCATAAATGTTTTTCAGTATGCATAATCACCTGAAATAAGAAATGACGTGTTTTTGTTCCCTTAGAATGAGCCTTTTATACAGTATATATCTACATTGTCCCTCTACAACAAATAAAGATAAATGGAAATGGTAACATTTCGAATGGGTTATCGTCTATTGAGATCGCCATGTTGTTCTACAGTAGCCCAGAACAGACAAATCAAACACTGGCTCTAGATAGGACCATTCACATTTTCGTGTCAGTCACCATAGTTCTACACCCTTGGCACTTGTGAGAATTTTCAGTTGTAAGCAACTGCAACATCAACCAGCCCATTCTCAGGTCGTCAAATACCCTGATTTTGTAATGCCCCTCAGCATGTGATATCAACACCAAAGGCACACTTTAGCATCTTTATGTGACACAACGGGCTTTCGACTACTCCGGTGTAAAACCATCTGCACTAACACTTGACACTGACAGCAAGTGACGAGAAACGAGTGAGAAAGTCAGCAGAGGGCGGAGCAGAGGGCGGAACGGAGGGAATGTGGATGGGTCAAACAAAACCAGACTTTCACCCTTTTTCAGGAACCGTTTATCCAATCTTCTTGACACTTGGTGGGTGTATTGCTGGGGACCCAATGATGTGCATTGTTGAATTTGACAAGGACCTTCTATTGCTGGCTGTACGGTACATTTTAAAAAAAGATGACAAAACAGACCAGAAATGTTACATGTAGCAAACATTTCAAGCATCAGCAATGTAACTTTTGGAAAGAGCACTTTGTTCCTGGACAAGAGTAAACGTAAAGCTCTGCAGAGCAACACAGCATGTCATCCACAGCTGGTAGCCACTGACCGGCCATGGCTCATCAACTGCAGCTCGGATGCTGGATATACTAACGTTACAACCGAACTCTTCTTCACTTTCTTGGAGTCAACAGGCACAAACAGATAGCCTATGGGATAAACAAGCATGAGAGGAGAGCACAAGGGATAAGTGCCACTCTGCCAATGGAAAGTGTGAAAGTTTGTAACAAAAAGCTGGGACTTGGCTGTGTTTTTCAGGGGTAGATTTAGTGATTTGGGAGTCCCAGGCAAATGTCATGTTACTTTTCTTTACACAATTGCTCTAACTGGGAATGTCAAAGTTGGCAGAGCTTGAAGAAACCATTTTTTTTTTTTAAAAACTACACTGAACTTCTTGTCGGCATTAGGGTCAGTAAGTACTGTTTGTATTTTCATTCTTAAGTGGCCATTTCCTAACGCTGAGGACGGCTATGAGCTGAAACGTGTCCGTTTGACTGCTGCTGTGCAATTCACTATATTAAAAAGTATTATACTTATTAGTGAGTGCTGTCAGGTTTTTCTGCTTTGCTGTAATATTTTGGACCGGCACCCAATTACACTTTGAAACTTTTGAGTGAGCACGCCAAGTTTGCTGAAGACATATCCCCATACACAACAGTTCTAGCCAGCCAGCAGTGACCTCCCCAAGATGGTGGCAACGTTGACGCATTGCTGAAATGGGCCGAAGCCCTCAAGAAGGTATTTACTGTATATATATATGGTTTCATCAATGTTATCATAGCTTTTTGGTACACAGCAGCTACCGTTGTTGCAATATGCGTTTGAAACAGTGAGACGCTAGAGTGCACTATCCGTTTGAATGGAATATATGATATACACTGAACAAAAATATTTATGCAACACTTACACACAAATAACCATTTCCCACAAATATTGTTCAGGAATCTGTCTAAATCTCTGTTAGTGAGCACTTCTCTTTTGCCGAGATAATCCATCCCACCTCACAGATGTGGCATATCAAGATGCTAATTAGACAGCATGATTATTGCACAGGTGTGCCTTAGGCTGGCCACAATAAAAGGCCACTCTGAAATGTTCAGTTTTATCACAATGCCACAGATGTTGCAAGTTTTGAGGGAGCGTGCAATTGGCATGCTGACTGCAGGAATGTCCACCAGAGCTGTTGCCCGTGAATTGAATGTTCATTTCTCTACCATAAGCCATCTCCAAAGGCGTTTCAGACAATTTGACAGTACATCCAACCAGCCTCACAACCGCAGACCACATGTTACCACACCAGCCCAGGACCTCCACATCCAGCATGTTCACCTCCAAGATCGTCTGACGCCAGGGCCACACCACCCGCGGAATTGCTGCGAAGCACAGCGCACCGAAATTCTCGCGCACGCCGGAGCATTTCCGTTCACACCAGATGGGCATTTCTCCACGCCGGTCTACAAGCGCTTCTGCTCCCAGCTGTTATCTACATTTGGGGCTGTTTTTCCATCATGGGTAAGTAAATAACCTCATAAAATTATAACTCCATGTTTTCCTAACAACTGAACATGTATGTGCACTTCTTAGTAATGAGTATTATCCGTGAATGAATGTCCACAGTAGGCTGGTAGGCTACATACACACACAGAGGCTGCATACACACACAGAGGCTACACAGACACACACACACAGACAAGGAGTGTGTGTTACCAGTGTTGTGTAATTTGGTCTGTATTTTCAGTTGAAATACCAGTTTGTAAATCTACTCTTGATTTTACTAAATCTGGTGTTTTCTCTTCCTGTTTCCCAGTGTGAGTTGTAGACAGGAGGAGAGCCCTTGCTCTTTACCTGTTGCTTATGCGACCAGACACCGAACTGATCGCTGCAAATCGTGAGCCTGCCGCGGAGCTTCCCGGCGCGACGCGGCCAGTGTGGATGACACAGTCGGTTAACATGGGCTCCGAAAGGAAACTGCCTTCACTTCTCGGCGCTTCGAGGCTATTCATGGCGCTTCCGGGGGCGGTGTGGCCCTGGCGTGAGACCAGCCACCCGGACAGCTTTTCTGCACAAACTGTCAGAAACCTTCTCAGGGAAGCTCATCTGCATGCTCGTCATCCTCATCGGGTCTCGACCTGACTGCAGTTTGTCGTCATAACCGACTTGAGTGGGCAAATGCTCACATTCGATGGCATCTGGCACGTTGGAGAGGTGTCCTCTTCACAGATGAATCCCAGTTTTCACTGTTGAGGGCAGATGGCAGACAGCATGTGTGGCGTTGTGTGGGTGAGCGGTTTGCTGATGTCAACGTTGTGGATCGAGTGGCCCATGGTGGCGGTGGGGTTATGGTATGGGCAGGCGTATGTTATGGACAACGAACACAGGTGCACTTTATTCATGGCATTTTGAATGCACAGAGATACCGTGACGAGATCCTGAGGCCCATTGTTGTGCCATTCATCCACGACCATCACCTCATGTTGCAGCATGATAATGCACTGCCCCATGTTGCAAGCATCTGTACACAATTCCTGGAAGCTGAAAACATCCCAGTTCTTGCATGGCCACCATGCTCACCGGACATGTCACCCACTGAGCATGTTTGGGATGCTCTGGATTGGCGTATACGACAGTGTGTTCCAGTTCCTGCCAATATCCAGCAACTTAGCACAGCCATTGAAGAGGCGTGGACCAACATTCCACAGGCCACAATCAACATCCTGATCTACTCTATGCAAAGGAGATGTGTTGCACTGAGTGAGGCAAATGGTGGTCACACCAGATACTGACTGGTTTTCTGACCTCCCCAGACCCCCCCAATAAAGCAAAACTGCACATTTCAGAGTGGCCTATTATTGTGGCCAGCCTAAGGCACACTTGTGCAATATTCATGCTGTCTAATCAGCATCTTGATATACCACACCCGTGAGGTGGGGTGGATTATCTCGGCAAAGGAGAAGTGCTCACTAACAGAGATTTAGACAGATTCCTGAACAATATTTGTGGGAAATGGTTATTTGTGTGTAAGTGTTGCGTAAATATTTTTGTTCAGTGTATATCATATATTCCATTCAAACGGATAGTGCACTCTAGCGTCTCACTGTTTCAAACGCGTATTGCAACAACGGTAGCTGCTGTGTACCAAAAAGCTATGATAACATTGATGAAACCATAGATATATACAGTAGATACCTTGTTGAGGGCTTCGGCCCACAGATTTAGACAGATTTGTGAACAATGTTTGTGAGAAATGGTCTTTTGTGTGTATAGAAAATGTTTTAGATCTTTGAGTTCAGCTCATGAAAAATGGGAGCAAAAACAAAAGTGTTGCGTTTATATTTTTTATATGTATATACAGTTGTGCTCATAAGTTTACATACCCTGGCAGAATTTGTGATTTTTTGGCCATTTTTCAGAGAACATGAATGATAAGAGAAAAACTTTTTTTTCACTCATAGTTAGTGGTTGGGTGAAGCCATTTATTATCAAACAACTGTGTTTACTCTTTTTAAATCATAATGACAACAGAAACAACCCAAATGACCCTGATCAAAAGTTTACATACCCTGGAGATTTTGGCCTGATAACATGCATACAAGCTGACACAAATGGGTGTGAATGTCTACTAAAGGTAACGATCCTCACCTGTGATCTGTTTGCTTGTAATCAGTGTGTGTTTATAAAAGGTCAGTGAGTTTCTGGGCTCCTGACAGACCCTTGCATCTTTCATCCAGTGCTGCGCTGAGGTTTCTGGATTCTGAGTCATGGGGAAAGCAAAAGAATTGTCAAAGGATCTGCGGGAAAAGGTAATTGAACTGTATAAAACAGGAAAGGGATATAAAAAGATATCCAAGGAATTGAGAATGCCAATCAGCAGTGTTCAAACTCTAATTAAGAAGTGGAAAATTAGGAATTCGGTTGAAACCAAACCACGGTCAGGTAGACCAACAAAAATTTCAGCCACAAATAAATGGCTTCACCCAACCACTAACCATGAGTGAAAGAAAAGCTTTTTTGTTATCATTCATATTCTTTGAAAAATGGCCAAGAAATCATAAATTCTGCCAGGTATGTAAACTTATGAGCACAACTGTATATATACGTATATAAACTCTAAATACTACACAGTAAAATCCTGCATTCAAATATTTACTTAAACTGAATAGTGAAAAACAGGCATTTCCAGGACATTGTGCTTGAATTTACTAATGTCTGTTTTAAGTAGAGTATTCAGTTCATAAAATGCTGAATAGTTGAATGAATATTAATGCATCACATCTTAATTGATAAACATAACATGTCACTGTCAGGTAAATGCAATTGTAGGCCTACAATATTTTTCCTCTGAAGTAGAAATACAAATACATAGTAAGTCGCACAGTGCTGAGTATTAACTTTTTTATTTTTACATTATTATGGGGTACAATGACTTAAAATAGCAACATCATTTTATATTTCCATACATAAACATCATAAAATAACGTATGGGTCCAGGTGTATTGCTCAAAGAAGCAGTGTCAAGTGTGATGTTTGGATGAGCGGTTCTTGAGAAAGCTGCAAGCAGGGATACCACAGGCCAAGCACTGAACACATTCTGAACAGGCATGTTTTCAACGAGCACTGGACTATTTTAATCAAAGCATGATCTTTTTTCTAAACCTGACTAAGTAGGTATGTTGACTAAAGCTAACTGCGACTGTTTCACAAACTTAACCAAGTTAGAATGTCTTTCAGCCGTGCATCACATAGAGACACTAAAGAATGCCCTGTGCGTAACTATAAGTGGCCATAGGGCGTGAAGCATTGTTATTTGATGACCTGAGAATGAGAATGGCTAGATGCCACTAAATTCCACACAGTAGACCTTTAAGGGCCTTTAAATTAGGTGTTTTGCAGTGTTTTTATGAAATGTATTGGCAAAAGATGGGCTTCCTTATTACCATGACAAACACATTGTTTCAACTGATGTGAGGGTAAAATAAAGTTAATTTAGAAGTTGTTGTTTCATGGTGAAACATTCACGTTCCTTCGATCTTTTGTTTAACAAAGAACTCTCATCAGGACATCACCATTGATCCTATAATTCACTAACTAGACAAAGGCTTTTCATTTAGACCATAGCAAATCGTCATTATTCCACTGAATATAACGTGCTTCTATAAGCCATGCTTATTTCTACTCTGCTTTGTGCATTGTTTCAAACTGTATCATCATCACATCCATTCTTTGGAGGTCTATAGCTTGCGTTCTCCAGAGAGGATGCTCTGGTAGATACTGTCTGTTAAAGGAATGTAGCTCGTCTGCTGGTAGTCCAACACATATAGGAGATCGGAGATTGTTGAGGGGTTGAAGCCGCTCTGTACCAGGTGAAACTTCTGCTGCTTGAAGGTGCTCGTCATTTCCATGACCTCCTGAGGGAAAAAAACAATCAGTGTGATTTTAGACTATCAGCAGGTTTCACAAGGAATTTAGTGAGTTTAGTGTTGGTTCTTTAGTTGGAAACGACAGTAATACAATATCTACAGTAGCTACTTTAGGTGATCTATTATTGCTGAATAGCTCACAATTGTGCATGCCATTGGAGCCTGCTGGTAAAACAGGCCTTTCTGTTGGGCATACACTGACTGCAATAGAGCTGAAATGATAAGTTTATCAACAAAACATTAATCAGCAACATTTCTAATAATTGGTCAATCGTTTGAAAATATTTTTTAAATTAAAGACTTTGGTTGGAAACACTGGATTCTGGGAGTTTAATTGACTGAAAAAAATAACTGATGATTTAATAAATGATTAATGCAAATAATCAGTAGTTGCAGCTGTAGACATCAACAGTAGAATAACTTTTTCCTTCACCTTGTCTAGAGCAGAGACTGTAGCTAAAATATATGTCATACCACCTTAATGACTGATCCAGTTTTATTTTTAATAACCAGTGAGATTAAGCCAGTAACTATTAACTGAAGGAGCCAAGTTAAATTTCATTGAAATAATATAATAATCATCCAGAACTGCACCTGGATTCGTGAGTAAGGGCATTTCCTTCACTGTATGCTGTTGTATATAGAGAATGAAAAACTGAATTGAATTGAACATGAACTGTATGTTTCTAATTAGTTAAATAAAGAATGCCAGTTAAACGTAACACACTAAAGACACAAGGCTCTCCTGCTACAGCATACTCACACTCAACTTGAGAGAGAGAACAGCTCCTTCATATTTTGGATTTGACCAATGTGTTTGCTTAATGAACTTCCCTCTTTTACTACCCATCACAAGTCTGTCCATGTTGTACTTATAAATCTTCCTATCCCTAACCTTGATAGCCTTGCCCTTATTTGTATGGTGCGGTTGTGAATGTAATATTATTCTCGACCAAATTTTATTTGTATTTTGCTTTAAAAAGGCACACTGATGTCATGTACAGAAAAAAAAAATTGTGTTAAAGATTTATACATTTTAAGCAACACTGATTAGGAAAAATGTAAATGTGAGGACAGTTTTTCTATCAATTATAAGTAGTCTTTTTTTGTTCCTTAAGATGAACAATGCTGAGCTCAAAAAGAACAAAAAAAGAAAAGAAAATTATTAGGAATACACAATATTGGATTTTTTGCCTATATCCAACATGCCAACGAATAACAACTCATTTGGCCGATAACTGTTAACTTGTGTCACTTTTTTTATATATATTGTATGTGTTTTACTATTCTACATAGTTTTTGAAACTGATTATGCTGATTTTGCCACTGTCCAGGGAGTCCCTGGAGGAAGAAATCTTGTACCTCAATGGGACCTTCCTGGCTTAAAAAAAAAGGATCAACTAGAATTCCCACCCTGTTGTTGTTGTATGCCTCCGCACTCCAGTCAAGTTTCTCTTACAGTTTCCATCGATGTCAGTGAAAATATGGATGCTTCACACACATCTTTCCCCCAACAGTATATAAGATCGATACAATCAGCACAGTTTCAAGGTGGGCACCCAAGATTAGAGTCACCAATGCAGTATCTGACCAAATATTTCCCCTTTTGCTCCTCAGATATGCTGGCCTCCCTCTTGTGCCAAAGTGGTTATCCAGCTAGCCCAAACAATCGAGACTCTCAGAAAAAGACTCATAGACCGGACTGTGGCGTTGTCACTGCTCTTTACTGAAGAGTCACGAATGTGAAACTGTAATACAATCAAAAGATACAAATTTGTAAATAAAGTTACACAAGCAGAAAAGTAATCATAATAAACCAGGTGAGTACACATAATATTGATATGCACACAAGGAGGAAAAAACCTCGACTAAATCAAAACAACATGTGAGCTACATGGCTGAATTCTTACAATGTACAAATTAAAGTGAAATTATTGTAACATGCAATCTTCATTTATGAACTTATGAAACGTAAAAACTTACAGATATGGCCTTCTGCAGCTTCAAAACCAAAATAAAGTCTTCCCACAGCTCACAGACAAAGAAAGAGGTCTCCAGCACCAGCCATGTGCTCTCCTTCTCCCAAAACCGAAAGTGAAACTTAACTAAATAGGAGTTAAGACTGCATTTACTCTTGTTTCCATGGGGGGCAGTATAGCATTAAGCCGCTTGGCACTCAGAGGCCATGACACTCCCCGCCTGGCGTCCATAGGGACGTCACAACTCTCAAAGGGGACCTAAATTATGACATCTGAGCATGATGGAGACAAAAGGGGGATGAGTTCCGTGATGGGCCTGGAGAAAACCTTAGGTGCGCCTTGACGGATGACTCTCACTTCCACCCTTCTTACGCGTCCATCTGCACTTGGGAACGTCTTCATCACAACAGCCATCGGCCATTCATTTCTTTCCACTGGAAGATCCTTCATGAGGACGACATCACCCTCCTTCAAGTCGGGTCTTTTGTCCGGCCATCGCTGTCTAGTTTGCAGCGTGGAGAGATATTCGCAGCGCCACCTCTCCCAGAATGTGTCAGCGAGGGATTGAACCTGCTTCCACTGCTGTCTCAGCAGCTCTGCCTTACCAAACTCACAGGGGGGAGGAGGGACAGTGCCCGTCTTCTGTGTCAACAGCATAGCTGGTGTGAGCACGAGTGGGAACTCTGGATCGGATGAAACAGGCACAAGTGACCGCGCATTCATGATGGCGCACACCTCTGCCAGAAGTGTGGTGAGGACCTTGTGGGTGAGATGAGGAGACTTCAACTGCGAGAACATGGAGTCCAGTATGCGTCATGCCACGCCGATGAGGCGTTCCCATGCCCCTCCCATGTGGGACGAGTGAGGTGGGTTGAATATCCAGCTACATTTTTGTTCCTGAAGATACTTGTCGAGTTGTGTGTCGGGTACACCCATCTCCAACTCTTTACAGGCACCGATGAAATTAGTACCCTGATCTGACCTGATCTGTTTTGGTGCACCTCGAAGAGAGAAGAATCTCCTGAGTGCATTGATGAAGCTGGAGCTGGTCATAGACTCGACAACTTCAATATGCACTGCTCTCACGCACATTCGTGTGAACAGCACCGCCCACCTCTTGCTGTTGGCATGACCGCCCCGAGTGCGCCTTGCAGACACTTCCCACGGTCCAAAGATGTCTAGCCCAACGTAAGTAAAGGGGGGTGCTGCCTGCAGCCTCTCAGCTGGCAGATCCGACATCTGCTGTTGACCTGTCTTACCCCGAAGTTTCCTGTAGATGACGCATTTGAAGAGGAAGCTCTGGATGCGTCTCTTTCCTTCAACCAACCACAACCCATCTGCGCGGATGGCGCCTTCTGTGAGATGCCTACCTTGATGCTTGACCATCTCGTGGTGATGTCTTATGATCAGTGTGGCAAGGTAGTGGTGACCAGGAATGATAAGGGGGTTTGCCTCACTTAGGGTCAACTGAGAACGAGATATGCGTCCCCCTACTCTGAGGAGTCCATCACCGTCCAAGACTGGATTCAGGGTTCTGATACTGCTGCGTGTTGGCAGATTTCTCTTTTCTGAGATGCATCTTATCTCCTCAGCATAAACTTTGTGCTGGACACTCTTGATCACAAACCTTTTAGCGTGTTCTTGGCCCTCCACAGTAGAACCTCTTCGGCATAGATGCCACCCTTTACAGCTGTTCTCACCAGTCGGATGGGCGAAGGAATGGGCAATGTGCTTCAGATGTGCAACTGCTCTGACGAGTGATCGTAAGCTTGAGAAACGCTCAAAGCGTTCCACTCCGAACTGACCCTTCAAAGCTTGAGTGATGTGCACAGATGCCACAGACCGTATCTCTGCGTCTGCTGTCGGATCGACGAGGTCAAATTACACCTCAGACGGTGAGGATGAAGTGAGAGGCTTTGACAGGAAAGACGGCCCTGTCAACCAAGTCGTGTTCGCGAGGAGTGCAGCTGCAACTGATCTTGACCCATGGTCTGCAGGGTTCTGCTCGGATGGAACGTATCTCCATTGTTCTGGAGACGTCGACTGTCGTATCCGTTCTATCCGGTTACTCACGTACACATAAAACCTCCTTGTCTCGTTGTGTATGTAGCCCAAAACGATTCTTCTGTCTGTAAAAAACGTGACAGAGTCAATAGTCAGGTGCAGCTCACTCACTACGAACTCTGCAATATCCACCGCGAGGACGGCGGCACAGAGCTCGAGGCGTGGTATGGTAGTCTCTCTCACAGGTGCGAGCTTCGATTTTCCAAAGACGAATCCCACACCGGACTCGTCGTCGTGGTTGGTGACCTTCAAGTAAACAACAGCCGAGATTGCCTTGACTGAAGCATCGGCAAAGACGATCAGCTCTGCTGTCTTGGCATTGGCGGAGGAGAAAGTGGAATAGCTTCGGGGGATCTGCAGCTCCTGCAGATGCTGGAGTGAAGCTTTCCATTTCTCCCATTCTGCTCTCTTATCATCAGGAAGAGGAGAGTCCCATTCTCCTACTTCCAATGACAGCTGCCTGAGAAGAAACCTGCCCTGCACTGTGACGGGCGCGATGAACCCAACGGGATCAAAAATACTGTTCACCACAGAGAGCACACCTCTACGTGTGAATGGCCTGTCATCGACCTGAACTCTGAACGTGAACGTGTCTGTGATGAGGTTCCAACAAACTCCTAGGCTGCGCTGTAAAGGCAGCTCATCCTTCGACAGGTCCAGATTTTATACGTCCTTGGCAAGATCGTCGGTGGGAATGGCATCCAACACAGCAGTCCTGTTAGAGGCTATCTTGTGAAGCCGAAGGTTGGAGAGTGCAAGGGCTGCTCGAGCACGTTGGAGAACAGAGATAGCCTCTTCCTCTGTGGCGAAAGATTTCAATGCATCATCCACGTAGAAATTCTCTTCTACGAACTTCCTGACATCACTTCCATAGTTGTCTTCTTCCTCCCTGGCAGCCCTCCTCAGGCCATAAATGGCGACAGCTGGAGATGGAGTGTTGCCGAAGACATGGACTTTCATACGGTAGTCCACGATGTCACTGTTCATGTCGTTGTTTCTGAACCACAAAAACCGTAAATAATTTCTGTGTTCCTCTTTCACCACGAAACAGTGGAACAGCCATGTGCTCTCCTTCTCCCAAAACCGAAAGTGAAACTTAACTAAATAGGAGTTAAGACTGCATTTACTCTTGTTTCCATGGGGGGCAGTATAGCATTAAGCCGCTTGGCACTCAGAGGCCATGACATCAGATATGACATTGAATAGAGGCCACAAGTGTTTTATGTAGAACATTATGATGTCATGGTGAAGTTGACCCTTTGGATATAAAACGTCATCACTTCATCATTATACAGTATACTATTTGACATTTGTGTAAGGTTTTCTCGTAAATAGCATAAGAATTCTTCAGTTATGGCCAAAGAAAATGTTTTGTGAGGTTACTCTGACCTGCGACTGCCAAATTCTAATTAGTTTATTCTTCAGTCCAAGTGGATGTTTGTGTAAAATTTGAAGAAATTCCCTGAAGGTGTTTTTGAGATACTGCGATCACAAGAATGAGTGGGATGCAAGGTCACACTGACCTTGACATTTGACCTCCAAATCTAATCAGTTCATTATTGAGTCTAAGTGAACGTTTGTGTCAAATTTTTAAAAATTCCTTATTGGCATTCATGAATACTGCTTTTATGAGAATGGGACAGATGGATGGACAATCTGAAAACAAAATGCTTCAAGCCACAGCTGTTGCTGGTGCAGAGGCATAATTAAAATATTTTTAAGAACACATGTAAAATACATTTATGTATATTTACTTAATTGCTGTACTTCAGTAAAGTACAAGTACCCAAAATTTGTACTAATATTTGTATATTAATTTTAATCTACTTAATAGTTTTACTGTACAACAATTCAGAGGGAAATTGTCCACCACATGTACAGTATCTGACAGTTTAAGTTACTTCGCAGATTACGATTCATTTGCAAGTTGCTCAGTGGTACATAAAGCCAAAAAAGTTTGATTTCGTCGTCGTCGTTGTCGTCGTCATCGTCTTCGTCCTCCGCTTATCCGGGTCCGGGTCGTGGCAGCAGCCTCAGCAAAAAAGCCCAGACAGTCCTCTCCCCAGCCACTTCCATCAGCTCTTCCGCGTGAACAGCCCTCGGGACACGGTTGAAGCTCTCCCGGAGGTGGAAATTGAAGATCATCTGGACAGGTTCTTCCGCCAGGCATTCCCAGCAGACCCTCACTGTTCGCTTGGGCCTGCCAGGTCTGCGCAGCGTCTTCCCCCACCATCTGATCCAACTCACCACCAGGTGGTGATCAGTTGACAGCTCTGCTCCTCTCTTCACCCGAGTGTCGAGAACATATGGTCGCAGGTCAAATGATACGACTATAAAGTCAATCATTGACCTGCGACCTAGGCTGTCCTGGTGCCACGTGCATCGATGGACATCCTTATGTTTGAACATGGTGTTAGTTATGGCCAAACTGCGACCCGCACAGAAGTCCAATAACTGAACACCACTCGGGTTCAGATCGGGCAGGCCGTTCCTCCCAATCACGCCCCTCCAGGTCTTGCTGTCATTGCCCACGTGAGCGTTGAAGTCCCCCAGCAGAACAATGGAGTCCCCAGTTGGGGCACTGTCCAGCACCCGTCCCAGGGACTCCAAAAAGGGCGGGTACTCTGAACTGCTGTTTGGTGCATAAGCGCAGACAACAGTCAGGACCCGTTCCCCGACCCGAAGGCGCAGGGAAGCAACCCTTTCGTCTACTGGGGTAAACCCCAACGTACAGGCAGGGAGTCTGGGGGCTATCAGAAAGCCCACCCCGGCCCTCCGCCTCTCACCCGGAGCAACTCCAGCAAAGGAGAAGGTCCACCCCCCCTCAAGGACTTGGGTTCCAGAGCCGGAACTATGTGTCGAGGTGAGGCCGACTATATCTAGCCGGTAGCGCTCAACCTCTTCCACCAGCTCCAGCTCCTTCCCCGCCAGAGAGGTGACATTCCATGTCCCAAGAGCCAACTTCTGTAGCCGAGGATCGGACCGCCAAGGCCCCCGCCTTGGTCTGCTGCCCAATCCATATTGCACCGAACCCTTCTGGATCCCTCCGCGGGTGGTGGGCCTGCAGGGGGATGAGCCCATGTCGCCGGTTCAGGCTGGGCCCGGCCGGGTCCCATGGGCGAAAGCCCGGCCACCAGGCGCTCGCCCACGGACCCCAACCCCAGACCTGGCTCCAGGCCGGGTACACAGGTTCTTGCTGTTGTCCATCATTTCCTGGTTGTAAAATTACCTGGATCTTCCACAGTGTTAGGCCCATAGAGCAAGTATACTAGTTAGTTGCTGTGTGTATCCCAAATGGCTAGCTCATTGCTGCCACTTTGCCCTTAGGGTCATATAGCGGTTACTGCTGTTATCAGGGTAGCTGCATTGTGGAAAGGTAGCACCCACCCTCTTGTTTCTCCCTGGTTAACACCATCAGTTCTGTTAGCACTGCTGCCATTGTTTAGCGCTGTTTATGCAGTTAACACCTTCAGCTGTTAGCTGCTGGCTCAGCCACCTCCATGTTAAGAACTGTGTCCAGAAGATTCATATAATCTCACCATAGAACCCTTTTTCAGTAAATTATATGACTAGTTGTTCCAACCCTGCACACTGATTCATTGGAGGCAATTTGGTGATCATATTCCTTTATCCTTCTACATTATGAAGAATTAACATTCTTTGCTAGTTTGATGCTAATCAAGTCAAGTCAAGTCAACTGTATTTGTCAATATCACATATATGCACTGGACATACGGACAGTTGAAATTAATTATTATGTTAAATATTGTGACTTGATTAACATTAAATCACCTCATGGGGCACCATTCCCATAAAGGGAATAATGATAGCCAGTTACAGATATCAGTCTCATAAAATATGCTAAACTATTAATTAGAAGTTTTGATTAATAATTAAATTAATGAAAATAACCAAAATTAACAGTAAAGCTGTGATGAAGCTATGCCCAGTTGTTACTTTACCGATCCTTGAACGGATGGAACAAAGAGTCACCTGGTGGTGTACTGCTTTGTTAGCCGGCAGAAGAAGGTGGGAAAGAGCTGTGATTCCAGGTGCAGTCTTTATTGTGTCCTTGGTTCCAAAATTGAAACTCCGTGGAAGCTGGTTGCTCAGGGTTTAGCAGAGTTATATGCTGGGTGCTAACTCACTTGGTTCTCTTTGTTGCTGGAAAGGTAGTTGCAAACCTTGTGCTTGCAAGGGAGTCTATGATCAATTGCTCTTCCTTTAGTGGTTTGGGGCAATGGAGCAATGGTCTGGGCCTCTGGGCTGTTCCAGGCCCAGCAGAGAAGAGATGTGAGCTGTTCAGCAGCTCTAGAGTAAGAGAGTTTGAAAGATAGCTGTGACATCACAGAGTCACATATCACTGTAAAAGTCCTGTCCAATCAAGTTTTGAGACTTGAGTCTCACTGAGGTGTGAGGTGAGACATCCTGGAGATGGGTCTCAAATGGGTGTCTTTGTTTGGAGAACAAAGAGCATTCAGAGAAGAAAGCCTTTACATGTCCAGTTTAGATTTTATCAAATGACAAATCATCTGTGGTCATCTGATGCAGCTGGTCAAAAGCTCTCGATGGTGCCTCTAATGGCAGTACTCACTGGGTTGTGCCTCTGGTATTTCATGCCATCATTTTGTCCTTTTTACTCTGTGTGGTAGTCACTAGAGGAAATATCAAAAAGTCTGGGGTGTTGTTGCGTCGTCTATGGCAGCAGATCAGTCTGTGTTTCTATTGGTCAAAGTGATGGATGTGACAGGAGAAGTCGTGGAAGACAAAAAGAAAATCAAACATGCTAGACTTTCTGTCAGGACGTCGTGAGGCATCCCAGATGTGACGTTGGTTGTTGTCTAAGATAAAACGATGGATTATCGCGTATGACACTCATTGCCGTTCAAAATCCAAGCCAACACAGTACAAAGTTGCGTTGGGCTACAATCAGGCTGATATCATGTAGTCTGAACCCAGAAAAAGAGTCAATGAGAAACCAAATCCTCATACTTTCTAGTCCTGGGAGACCTCTCCTACCTGAGCTACAGCCAGGCCAAAGTCTAGTTACATGTCCACACACATTAAGATACAGTGGAATAGCTGTAACTTCAAAGATTGCAACTGACTCCTGTGTCATGCATTTTCACTTCCCAGCGGGCCACAAGGAATGAGGGTGAGGAGACAATAATGCCATTTAGTTTTTTGAGTGACCTTATCTTTTAGACTGTTTTTATGTGTGGGAATAAATTGTGTGGTTTATTTTTTCAAACTTGCTTTTTGAATTCAACAGTAATAGTTCCACATTTATATGAGTTTATTGTACTGTTGTGCAATTACACATTTCCCAACCTGAGATCAGCCCTTTGGTTTCATGGTTCCATCCTGAATGAATTTACAGTCCTCATTATAAAGATGCTCATTAACAAAATCACGATGCAGTGTCAGTGTGTCTCTGCTCATTACCTGATGCCTTATGAAGAGTGGACGAGCATAAGCTGGTATGTCCCTCACCACATGCTCAAAAAGTTTCTTCCCATCAAACATGCAGCCTGGTCTTGTAATCATGGCAGCCATACCTGCTCTGCCTTCGTGCCCTGTGGACAACATGGTTCAAGGTCATCACTCTCCAGCTCAGTGATATTCACTGCTGGGCTCTTCATTTTCAGCAATGTTACATCAAACAGCATGGGGTCCCAGCTTGGGCTCTCTTAGCTGTAAATAATTGCTATAATTAAGCTATTACATGTGGTACATCATTAGGGGACAATTACATTGAAAACATGTAATGTAATGTAATTTTGTTGCTAATTGAAATGAGTAGTATTCTGATAGCAGAGGTAGAGATGCAAACAAACACTTCTTAAACATACCTTGTACTTCCACACCATAAACATTAACCTCTTGGATAAAATCCACCTGCCCAAGAGTCTCTGTTATCTCTGTTGTTGCTACATTTTCACCCTTCCACCTGAAAGCAGGGAAACAAGATGATGATTTCAATCAACATAATTAAGAGTGCAAGTGTTGAAGCCAGAAACACGTGTTTTTCCTCGTTGTGACTTAATTTCTGTATTTTACAAAAAACAGTATCTGTTCCCTCTGTGAAACCTGCCTTTACAACTTCTTCACTGCCCATATTATAATAACTTCTTTCTGATACTGTGTTAGAGTCAATTTAGTATTTTTATTGAGTTTCATTTATGCATTGTTGCTCCCTGCCGGCCAGGCTACTCAATAGATGCCAACAGGATGTGGAACCTCTATTAAAAGGAAATGAAGCCCTTAGCAAGGGGGAGTTTAGAATTGGCAGCCGGCAGCTAGGACAGCAGACAGTTTTTTGACCATGATTGATTTGAACACATCTATACTGATTCTTACACACATCTACTGTGAAGCTCATTTTTGTTGTTATAAATGCCAGAAGGAATTAGTTTATTATTTTTAACTGGAACATGTGTCTGATCTCCCGCTCTGTCTCTTCTCTGGCTTACACCTGAGGCAAGGTAGGATCAAGTCACTGTAATACATTGTCAGGAAAAAAAATAGAATTACTGCTCCTCTGCTCTATGGCCCCATGCACCAGTCAAGTTTCTCTTACAGTTTACATCCATGTCTGTAAAAACATGGAAGCTTCACACCCATCTGTCCCCCGGCAGTGCAGAAGATCAATACAATCAGCACAGTTTCAAGGTGGACACCCAGGATTAGTGTAACCAAGTCAGTATCTCACCAAATATTTCCCGTTCTGTTCTTTAAATAATGGCCAGAAAAGTGTTTTATGCAAAACATTATGATGTCGCAGTAAAGTTGACCTTTGACCTTTTGGAAATAAAATGTCACCACTTCATTATTGTATCTGATTAGACATTTGTATGATGTTTTGTCATAATTAGCAAATAAATACCAGAGTTATGGCCAAAAACATATTTTGTGAGGCCACACTGACCTTGACCTTTGACCACAGAATTCTAATCTGTTTATTCTTCTGTCCAAGTGGACAATGTACAACAACAAAAAAACATAATATGGAAGCATATAAACAACCAAACAGGAATTTCTCTACACACTCCAGCTTGTTAAACTTGCTGCCACTCACAGGCATCACCTGGTGATGAAACCTATGCAGCACATCTACAAACACCTTAAAACACCTTAATGTCATCAAACTGCTGCAAATAATACTGCAGCCAAGGACAAGGTAAACTAGAGAATGCAATTTCTAAAGAAATTGTAGGTGTGCATGCTCCATGCTGAATAGCTGATTGTACACTGCAATACTCACTTTAAATGTTGAATAATACCATTTATGTATAAATGATGTGGAATATTTTAAGGTTGTTTGAAAAGCTGACGCTACACTGCAATGCTGGCTTTAAATGTTGAATAATAACATTAAGGGTTAAAGGATGTGAAATATTTGAAGGTTGTTTTTTTTTAAAAACCCTACACTACACTGCAGAGCTAGCTTTAATGTGTAAAAACAAGGTTATGTGATTGGAATATTTGAAAAAGTGGAAAGGGGTCTAATTAGTATGAATGCCATTGGAAAGTTGAATGATACTCATAAAGTGGAATATTGTGAGGGTTGTTGAAAAGCTGATGCAACACTGCAATGCTGACTTAAGTGTGTAAGAAGGTGAAGTAGTAGCAATAGTTGAAAAGTGGTAAGGGATGTAATTAAATGAATTTATGCTGCATACTACATGTACTACAAGTATTGAGCACTATGTGTGTATAATATCACAGTACATCACAATGTGTTTAACAGTCATAATCACAAAAGTAGCAACAGTAGTATTAATAGTAAAGGCTGTAGTAGTATATGATATATAGAAAATGCTGATATATAATGTTTACATGGACTTTAAAATGGAGCTGCTGTCATCTCTGCATTTGAGAGTCAGAAACACCCCCACACCCATATGTCTGCGTTTGTGTGTCAGTAGCAGTTGCCAAAGTATTTAATGACGGAGAGCACAGGGAAGAGAGGCAGACAGACACTAAGAGCAGAAAGCTGTTTTATTGAAGATCAGACTTCTAAAACAATTTCTTGTTATGCCAACACTGTGAGAGAAGAGATTCTCCTGAATGCGTAAATACCTTTTTTTGTTTGTGGAGTCAAAAATGTGATCATGGTTGCAGGTTAGAAAACTTTATCGTAAGCTGTTTTCCAGAAATTTTCCATCTCAGTTTACATAGGACTCAATAGGAAAAAAATGATTGACTCTTCCCTCACTTGGAGGCTCAGGGAGGCAAATATGTAGGTGTGTTTGATTCCATAGTAACATTCCTATGACCAGCACAAAGTTTCCTATGTTTTGATGTATAAAATGTGTATGTAGAGTGAAAATTGTGTCTGTGTAATTAAGTTAAAGGGAAATTATTGAGAAGATTTTGAAGTTGCTCCACACTCCAGCCACTGTAGCTCAGTCAATAGGGACTTGGGCTGGGAACCGGAGGGTCGCTTGTCTGGACCAAATATGGAGCGTGGACTGGTAGCTCGAGAGGTGTCAGTTCACCTCCTGGGCACTGCCGAGGAGACACCGAACCCCTCCAACCGTAACAATGTAATGTATATCTTAAAAAAAAAAACGGCCCAAAGAATTCCATTAATAAACTTGAGGACATTTTTACAATGTTCCGAACAACTTTCTGCATAAGTTTAAGTTAAGTTTAAGTTTATTTACTTTATTAATCCCCCTGAGGGGAAAT
The DNA here is from genome assembly GCA_035609425.1 of Epinephelus awoara. Lineage (NCBI taxonomy): Eukaryota > Metazoa > Chordata > Actinopteri > Perciformes > Serranidae > Epinephelus > Epinephelus awoara. The sequence continues at coordinate 36,155,299 of CM069312.1, forward strand.
TCAATGTTTTCACTCTTGCTTGTCAATTGCACACAGGTCCGAAAGACACACACATGCACAAACAGGACCTATACATGCACAAAGTGGAGAGATGTCAGAGTGAGGGGGCTGCCCTTGGTCAGGCACCCTGAGCAGTTGGGGGGGTTCGGTGCCTTGCTCAAGGGCACCTCGGCAGTGCCCAGGAGGTGAACTGGCACCTCTCCAGCCACCAGTGACATTGAAGGACCTGAGCTTCTTGGTAGATGGAGTCCGTATGTGTGTTGAATGATAAGGTTGTGTCAATCTCAGTCCCCAGGTATTTAAATGACTCAACCTGTTCCACCAGCTGTCTGTTGATGCTGAGGGGCTGAAAAAGTGGAGCCTGTTGTGGGTCCACTGTTCCTCTGCTCCCACAGCACAGCTCCTTGGTTTTACTGGTGTTGAGCTCAAGGGAGCTTTCCTGAAAAGTGCGGACCAGGTTGTTGACTGCCTGATGGTAGTCAGACAGTGCCTTGGTGTCGGTCATATGTGCCACTAAAGCCATGTCGTCCGCATACTTAAAAAGTGTCATTCCTTCACTGCTGCAGGAAATGTTGTTAGTGTAAGCAGAGAAGAGAGTGGGAGATAAAACACACCCTTGTGGAAGCCCGGTCTTTAAAAACAGTTTGTTAGATTTAAAACCATTTCTTAATCCCTAAAACCAGTGCAGGATGAATCTGAAGCTCCACAAGTTGATGCAGTAAAATGTTTGTGTTGACAGTGTTAAAAGTTGAGGAGAAATCCATAAATAAAATCCTGGTGTGGGGATGTACAGAGTTTAGCTGTTTGCCTACTGTGTCCAAAAGGATCAAACATGCATCCTCCACTCCCCATTTAGCCTTATAGGCAAACTGGAGTGTATCCAGCCTCTCTGCTACCATGCTGGAGAGGTGGGCGCACACAACTCTCTCCATGCATTTACATAGCACAGATGTTAGGGCAACTGGTCTAAAATCATTGAGGTCCTTAGCATGTGACTTTTTTGGGATTGGGATGATGGTGGATTCCTTCCAGTGGTGAGGTTCCCAGCCAGAGTCCAGTAGGAAGCTTTGTTAATGTGTCTGTGGTGAGGAAATTCACATCAAGCTTTGCCCTGGAATTATTTACTAACCACAGAATTTATCTGAAATAGAGACCACGGAACAAACGTTTCAATTCGGAAAACGATTACCTGTTTACCGGGGCTAAAAATACTGCAGCTGATGGATACAGGTGAGTAGTTTGCTCGGTCATTTCTTTTAATTGATGTCTTTATTTCCAACATGACAAATATTATAAAACAGTAGTTAACTTATTTAATCCTTCCCCTTTTATTCACTAATTAATAACCTTTAACTTTCCTTTAGATATCCAACGTAGTGTTATATATGCCAGCATATAAATTGACTTTCTTTAATGCATGTAATAGAAATATCATGAATTGTTCATGTAGGCCTACCAACATAAAAATATATTCATATATCCATATACATACATACGTCAGCTCTACATAAATCACAGCTGCAGATCCCTGTTGATTATCCACACCTTTATTCATCCCTACATGACAATTATTTCTTTACACCTTTTTCTAAACTGAATCATGTTTGGATAATGTTTTTGTTCGCGGAGAATAACATTCAATGCGCAAGGTAAGGGCCATTGTCAAGTCTGTCCCAATTTCGTTTAAATATCCCCGCGTACTTGGCCACTTAATACATGCTTGAATACTATAGGCAAATGTACGTTCTGCGTGGCAAAACGTCACCAAAGTGTGTGCATAACCAAGCGCACTCAGCCAAGTGTGGAAAAATGGGACAGCCCCCAAGACGTTAGGGCAAAGATGGTGGATAAACCAGTAATAATAGTGGTAATAGTACAGTATAGTATATACTGTATAGTACAGTAGTAATCCAGTATCTTTGGTTAGGGCAACAACCTGAATGACTGCTGACTCCCTCGCACTTTTCCCCGCACCCAATGAAATTTGATCTCTCGCACCAGCAGCAGACAACTGAGCGGAGCTGCGGAGTCCCTCTGCAGCTTCTGAGACAAACTAAACAAAACACTTGTAGGCTCCTCCACTTCATTTATAAACAAATATAAACCTTATTAAGTTGTCATAATGAATGTTACAATGCAAGATAAGTTGAATATAGTCCCTTGACACGCCGTTGATAACCGGGTGGAGCTCTTAAACCGGACCAAACCTGTTAAACCAGAAATCGGCACAAGCCTACATGGCATAATAATATTAATTAAGAATTTTGGCGTCAAACATAAGCTTCGCATTCATACCCAGTTAAATCACGGGGTCCCTTATAAGCAATGTCAAACAGTACAAAAAAAAAAATCTAGAACGGCAAGCAGTTATTAAAGAGGTCCAAGCCTCCCCGCGCAACTCGGCCTCCACGCCCCATGGAGCCCACAATAGTCAGCCCCAAAGGACAACGGGCTCGGAGTGAGCGTCAGGACACAGGCCAACGTCTGAGCTGCAGTATTCACTGAAATGGGAAGTGCAATGAAAGTACCAAAGGCTGAATGTATTTATTGCAATGAGTCATGCCCACTTTGGCCAATTATTACCAAACTTTGCGGCTGGCCACAGGACTGAACCCACATCATGCTCACCAAGTTTTGTACAAATCTGATCAACTTTTACGAAACATGATATTTCTGGGTTTACAGCGTCCACTAGTGGCCATTCCATGGATATACGGCTTTTGAATGTACGACATAAGGTGTGGAGTAGTTACATGCCAAAACATGTTGGACTTGATTGTAGCGCTCCCTGTAGGTGCACATGTGTAATTTTTTGCGTCTGAGGTCCGTGTAGGCGTCTAGACCAACCTTACAAATTGCACCGCCCTCCCTTGCACGGTGTAGCCTGCAGCACCACTTTTACTTACACAAAAATAGTAAGATATATAATAGTAATAAAACCTGAACAAAAACAATAGGTTTCCCAGTACCCTTGGACCCCTAATAAATCATCAATTGACCTCTTGCACTACTATAGTAAGCTTTGCATAATATACATTGAATATACCTTGAGGACATAGCAAACTGTTTCAGACCAGTCTCGAACCTGCTATGGTAACACAGAACATGCATTAAATCTGCTTTTATCTCATTTTCACCACATGTCAAATCATTCATCCTTTCCTTTAAGCATCATCAGGTCTGCATATTTTCCGTTGCTTTGTATTTAAGTTATAATCCTTTGGATTCCAGCCATAATAGATTTGGCAACACCTGTGGTTACCAGTACTGGCAGATTAAAAAGGACAGACATAGTACTGTCTGACACGAAACGCATAATTTAAAACTCTGCACTGACTTCTGCATCACATCCAGTTTGATCTGCATCATTTCCTGAGAATCCTTTGTGAGAAGAGAGCACCCAAGGACCAATGAAAGACATGCTATATGAGAGATTTCATTGACTTACAGAGGGAAGTGGAACAGAGAATAGCGTGATGTGGCATCAGTACATCAACCCCTGTATATTAACTCTTTGTTAGACCCTCTCTGCCTGGTAAATGCTCACATCTTCCAACTCAACACCTGTAATTTGTATCACAGGCCCAAGTTAAAAATGTGTTTTTAAGTAGGAATGCACCGAAATGAAAATTTGGGGCGGAAGCCAAAGCCGAATAATATTAATATTATTAATTTAATATTATAAAATGAGGCAGATGTGCCTTTTGTCATTTATAAAAAGATAAATCACTTTTCTATAATACATCAATGATATTTCAATGGAGTAAATTACTTTGCTAATGACTTATTCATACTTCAAAAACAGCATCAATAAGTGATTAACATAAGGGGGATTGAAATAAAAAAAATAGAATAAAAATCAACCAGCCACCCTCCTCCCCTGACAGTCCCTTCATAAGAAAAGAACAGTCCCTACAGTGCGGTGAGGTTTGTGGGCCGTTACCTGCCACTGAGACAGAAATGTGAACGGCTCGTTTCTCCTCTGACACGTCACATACCTGTGTTTGGCTGGCTCGGCTGTTCAGGTACTACTGGGCAGTCAAGACGCCAAGAAGAGGATATTATTGGAGCCGACTTCTCCGTCACCGGTAAGCCGATGGCCGCCGTATTTGACAGGAATACATTACTATCTGTGTCTCTGACCCCCGTTCAACCGGTGGGATTCGCCTATCGTTTCTGCTGGTGGTTGAAATCTGTACTCACACAGCGTGCTGCAGGGGCGTCTCTAGGATTTTGACACATCCGGGGCTTAGCCCAGAAGAGTTAAGCAGATGTTTAAGCAGAAATTTTTAGACATAGAAACATTCTCCACATACCCTACAGGTACCTGCTCTTCTGGACTGAATTGAATTAAGGCATTTCATGGTTACCAGTTAATACCAAATAGGCACAAAAATGCCCCATTCATCATGTTGAACATACCAACAGCAACCATTCAGCAACAGTAAACATCTTGTCATGTTCATGTTTGTACATTTAATGCTCTTTACATACTCATATGTATTTATTCTTTAACATTCTTTAACATAACATACTCTTTAACATAATATTTGTATCTCTTACAGGTCTCAGGTTAGGTCTCTGCTTTAACTGTTCTTAACTCTACCTATTGTCTTTGTTTCTTGTACTTAACTTTTATTAATGTACTCTTTACATCTTTTTTCCTTGCTCATTTGTCTTTAGTTTTACTTCAAACATTTGTCTTGTACAGTATATCTGTCTTAACTTGCACTCTACACTTGACTTTACATCTTGTTTTTCTTTTTCTTTCTTCAGTCATCATGTACAATTAGGTCTCTGCATTAACTCTTACTCTACACCTTACAGACAGATGCTAATAATAACAGATCGTTTTTTCCCCATGTAATATCAACTAGCTGCTAGCTAGCTAATGTTAGCTACTTCCCTCTAGTAGTTCCAGCTGCAACACTCTTTTCGAAATTATATATTTTTACATAATTTCTATTCCCGTTACCTCTTTGATTGCTGACCACCTTTGGGGGCAAAAACATGGAAATCTTTTTTTGTGACATCCTAAAGACAGCTGAACAGCTTGCTGTTGTCAAGCCTGCCTGTTGTCAAGTGTGCCTGCTGCCTGACGCTGCTGTTTTGGGTGAATGACGTCACGTGCGACCTGGAGGTGTTAACCACTTGTGTGCCAAATTTTTAAAAAAATAATTAATTGTTACTGAAACCTGTCCAAAAACACTGTTTTATCGAAGCATCAACATAAGATAACCGTAGTTTGAGGATGTGATCTTAAAAAAAAAAAATCTTTTTTTTTTTTTTTGAAAATGAATATTCATATTCGGGGCTAATTAAAAAACATCCGGGGCTTTAGCCCCGAATGTTTTAGCCTAGGGACGCCACTAGCGTGCTGAATGATTTAAGCCTGTTTTGCTCGCTCAAAACTATTTTTAGTCGCAAATGCGTGTGCCGTGACGGACGGATCGCCACACTGCCGACATTTCACTCCGCCCATCACGGCACACTGTTTGATTGCGTTATCAAAACACGCTGCTATTATTCGGCCTTGCTTTTAACTTATTCCACCGAATACCGAATGTGTGTTTTTTTGCAATATTCAGCCAAATATATTTGGTTACCGAATATTCAGTGCATCCCTATTTTTAAGCCTGATGACAACATCAGGCCAAAAATCATCAGAGATGGATTTTCTTACAGGTCGTGAGCTATGGTTAGTGCCTGCAGTAGGGACATCTCAAACATCCTATCCAACTGTACCTGAAGGTGTCTCCCACTCTGTCTTTGAAACAGATGAAGCCCTCCTGGTCTTCAGCCATGAGGTCACCTGTGTTAAAGTAGGCATCTCCCTTCACGAACACATCTCTCATCAGCTTCTTTTCAGTCAGCTGCTTGCTTCCAGCATAGCCAAAGAATGGGCTAATGGTGCTCACCTTAGACAGTAGAAGCCCTGTCTCACCTTAAAAGAAAAATATCACAGAAATTCTAACATCAATACAAAGTACTTCTTATATGAAATAAATTTCTCAAAACTCAGAGTCAACTCAAAACATTATATATATATTAAAAATGCACCTTACCCCTCTCCACTCGCTGACAGAAGCCATATGGATTTTTCACTGGTTCATCTTTCACCATATTATACTTTATCAGATCATACTTGAACAGGAGCTACATAAGAAAATAAGATAAATATAAGTTAAATATAAGATATTTTTCGCAACAGATAATTTGACACTAACTACAAAGCAGAGCAGCCTTTATTAAAGGAGCTATATGTAAGAAATCTAAAGCAAATAGTCGGAAAATCCTCCTAATATGTCACAAAGACTAAGGATTAATGTTAATATAACATACTGATCTCACTGACAACAATAGTATAGCCAGAATATTAGCATTTTAAATTTTTTAAAATGTTTATGTTTTTGAATTTGTGTTTTGGCCTGTTGCGCCACCCACCGCCGTCTACCAGTCACGCAGTCAGTAGAGTCTCAGCATCAGTTACAGTTACGACTGAGCTACAATGGCTGACGGTGCGACTAAACCCAAACGACCTCGTTATGATTCCCAAAAACGCCAAGACAAAACTCAAGGCAAAGCGAGGGTCTATATAGGAGATGCTTTTGAACGGTGCAGATGGTTGAAAGCGGAGAAGAATTTGAAATCAGATGTCGAAGTGGCTACTCTTCTCCTTGACAGGTAAGCTTTGGCCAAAGTTGGCTAACTAGCATCATAGCTAGACGGGGATGGACATTTCGAATACTTTCAACTGTTATTCATTTTCAATCATACATTGTAGCCCATGTGCAGGTGGGACATTGACCCGACTGATTTTTTTGAAAAACAAACGTCAGCAGCACGGCAAGCAGCATTAGCAGTGTCCCAGTACATAGCATTAGCAGGCGGCTCCTCCTCAGCTGTATCACGGCAGCAGTGTTAGCAGCAGAGAAGCCGGACTTGCTCGAACGGTCCGCTGGAAAACCGAAGATCAAGGACACGTCTCCGCGTCGCCACGGCCCTGCCACGGCAGCCACCTGTGGGCAAACAAATCACCCCCAATTTCCACCAGATGCGTGTTGGTTGCATCTGCGCTGCAGTAACTGTTTTGGCCACATTCTCACATACAGCACCTTTAAAATGATCAATTACAGCTGTGCCTTTACTGCTATAGCATGTCAAAATGACTGCTGTGAGCAATTGTAACACTCTTGAAACTAGAATTACCACCCCTGCACCAATCAAGTTTCCATGTCTGTGAAAACATGGATGCTTCAAACACATCTTCCCCCCGATACCACAGAAGATCTATATAATCAGCACAGTTTCAAGGTGGACGCCCAAGATGAGTGTCACCCATTGAGCATCTAACCAAATGTCTCCCCTTCTGTTCCTGGGATATGACGTTGAGTAATGGCCAGAAAAGTGTTTTATGCAGAACATTATGATGTCACAGTGAAGCTGACCTTTGACCTTTTGCAAATAAAATGTCACCACTTCATTACTGTATCCTATTAGACATTTGTATGACGTTTTGTCATAATTAGCATATAAATTTATGGCCAAAAACATATTTTGTGAGGTCATACTGACCTTGACCTTTGACCACAAATTCTAATCTGTTTATTCTTAAAGAAGACCTATTGTGCTTATTTTCAGGGTTACATTTGTAATATTGGGGTCAAGTGGTATAGATCCTAGTTGATGCTAGGTGCTGTAATGTTCAAAAACACATTATTTGTCTTATACTGCCCACTGCTGCAGCACCTGTGTCTGAAACAGTGTATGAGCTTGTGTCCCGCCTCCACAGCAGCCCAGTCGGCTCTGAGGCTACATGAGCTAGTGTAATTGTAATTTCATTATTCTTTGTGTATTCTTGGTTTTTTCAAATACACAGATGTGTAGACCTCTTAACCTCCCATCTAGACACAAAATCCTGCAGGATACGTCAGGTGTGAAACACACCCTAGGGGGTCGAAGCCAATACTTGCAGCAGACGAAAGAGTGTTAAAACAATGGGTAGGGGCGCCGCTCCCTGTCGCAGACAGAAGGGTGTGAAACACACTGTAATAGGGGGGTCCTCGGGTATAAATCTTTAAGCTTTCCCCATGCTCGGGGTCTTTCTTCATTCTGATTGCTCGTGTGATGACTGACCTTTTCTTTGCAAGAAAATAAAAACCTTGTCGGCCGGCAGAAGTCTCAATTTCATTATTCACCAGCAGCAGAGAATTTCCACAACACTAGTAAACACACAGCTGTGGCTAAGCTAACAACAACGGCCGATCGCCCTCCTCAATTTGAGTGAAGAAACAGCAGCCGATAGACACCTTCGCAACAAAGACTGGAGCAGGATGTTTTACAGTGGTAAGCTTTTATTTCGTAGCTGTCTTATATTTCAGCTGTTACATGATAACTGTAACTTATTTGACATTATGGTTACAATTGTATGTCCTTTGACTGAAGTTGAAAATGTCTGCTGCAGAGTACAAAAGGTTTCTAACAATATAGTCAATTACTACAATATGTGGAAACACCAACACTATTTTACCACGGCAGAGATGACCGATTTCTGTATTATACAGAAACAAATGAATAAAAATTACAAGTATATTCAGATGTCTTAGCTGTCATGTTTACCGTAACCATTCAATTAGGATGTAGCTGCATTTTATAATCATCTTCACCTTATGTTTGTGATCTACAATATATACATTGAACCAATTTATCAGTTTCTCCATATCATTTATATGAAATCAAAGTTTCATAGTACACCCAATATGTTGCTTTCTGAATTAGTATTTGTTCTATGCAGTGATGTTGTCACCTGAGTCTTTATTTGCTTACTTCAAAACAGTATGTCTTGTCTCTTTTTTACTTATTAGGTTTTGGGGTAATGAACCAGGTTCCAGTTCATCCTACATGTTTGATACACCATCCAGGCCTAGAGCCTACGGTAACTGCTCCAATCCTTACACCCTGCAGAACATCCACAACATGTACAGGTCTGACTATGGACCCTTAAGACACAGAACTGAAGAAAAGTACATTTTTATGGCATATAATGAGATACAACTGCGTAAACTTGATTCTGAAGATTATGGTTTCATAATACCAAAAAACCCACTGATAAAGAAATGACAAAAAATTATTTTGTCAAAATTCCTTTATTTTTAGCACATGTAAACAATGAAAACTACAAAAAACTCTGTAAATAACATATGATAGATAAACGCAAAAATATAAGCACAGCAGCATTTTATCTGCAACACTAAACCAAAAGCTGCCAGAGCTGCAAAACAGCTGAATTTGCACTAGCAGCGCCGCTGGTAAAATATTTGTGGCAGCGAAAGCAGCTCAAGTTGCTCATGACGTAAAATTCTGAACGGTTAATTATGCTTCTCAATTTATAGAAGCCGCAAAGCAGGTTACTGGCTGGAGCACAGAAATGTGACTTCGTGCATTTGCCTGAGTTCAGAAACTTTCTCTTTGGACAATGAAAACAGAATACAAGTCTAAATAGGTCTGACATTAAACATTAAACACACACACACACACACACACACACACACACACACACATATAGCAGGCTATATGTGTGTGTGTGTGTGTGTGTGTGTTTAATGTTTAATGTCAGACCTATTTAGACTTGTATTCTGTTTTCATTGTCCAAAGTGTTGCGTTCAGGTGTCGTCACGTAAATAACAAATTCCAGCACTTGAATAGGCTGTAGCACAACACAGCAGCATGTCAAGTGGGTCGAACCCGCACTGACTATGAGCATAAGTTTTTGATTTGTCATCCCCCCCCCCAAAGCTGTAAACCTAGGGGAAACACTGTCATTGGTTTGCGTTCGAGTGCCTACAGTGCGAATAGTTAAATTGGTGGTAAGGAGAGCAAATAAATTGCATTCCCACTAATAACATGCGATCCAGAGCACAAAGAAATTGTGTAAGTACGTGCACTTGTCCACACTTGTGTATCGATTCAACATGGAAGAAGACAGTGCTGCCATGTGGTACCTGCGTGGATGTAGCCGCCGTCGGCTCTGGGTTCACGATATCCTCCAGGCCGTGAACAGCATGGGGAATATCATCGGCTGGTGCAGGAGCTGCAGCTGGATGGGGAGAGGTTCCAGCGCTACTTCATAATATAGATCCGTTGGACAGCTTGCTGCTTGTTTTGAAGTAGGAACAAATGTGTAGTAGGAACTAAAAGTTTCCGAGGATGCTCTCTGGGTTCCACACAAGTGATGGACATCTACATTCCGATTGGTTGCTGGTCATTTGCAGGTTAAATAAAAATGCAGCTTTTCATACAAAAATATTTGGTCTTATGTCGATAAAGTAACAGTAATAGTTCTCCAACACATTTAAACTAAACTTTACCCATGTAATAAATATTCTTTTTTCTTACTAGATGTACAATACACACCATGATGTCATTTAATTATTAATTTTAACTATAAATGTTTATTCATATTTCACACAATGTGCAAAAAATAGTGTATCAGCAGGGTTATGCTGAGCTGCATAGTAGTTACACATTTTGATTAACAAATGTTGGTTTTGTACAAGTGAAAATAAATGACTTAGAGCTGCATGTTTACACAAAATTTTGCTTAAATCTCATATGGACAATTAACGTTACTTTACTTGATGTGATGAAGGACAGTCTCAGACAGGCATTGAGCGACAGCGCCGCGCCCCCTGCTGTCGGAAAGGAGTCATAGCAGAGGAGTCGAGCTGATGCATCAGGTGGAAATGTGCCACACAGAAAGAGGGAGAGACGTTGCTGATCATTATTGTTGCCGTGTCGGTCGGGAGTTGGGAGCTCCACAGTGTGCGTTCAGAGACCAGTGAGTGTGATGTTTATGTTTGTTTATCATTTTATGCTGTTCGTTATATTTTATATCTGGATGATGATCCAGCTAACCAGTTAGCCTGTGACTGCTATTGCCAGGCTATTAGCTCATTAATGCTAGTGGACCACATGTTTGTATGTTGTTGCATAATATCGGTTGATGTAACCAAGAGAATGATTCATCATTATTTCATTCGTTAATTACCACTACTAGTAGCCCAGTGTACAGCTAAAAGATGGACTGATAATTGTTTCATTCTTGTACATATTTATTTATTCTGTTGGTTGCTGCATACTAAATTGTATGGGTCCTAGCTTACTTCTGATAACCGTATTTTGTATCTGTTACAGAACCACACCACACCACACACCCATTTAATATGTACTCCCACCCTCAACATCGTTGATCGACAATAAAGGAATTAAAGGAACATCATCTGGACTCATACATTTTAACTGATGCCCCCCAGCGGCCACAAGTGTATCCATCCAGTTTATATACAGTTCTTAGAATATCGCCATAACACTTGATTAGCTTAAAAGAAGGATCACTTTTTGAGACATATAGCTCATTAAACATGTTTGTAATAGTAAAATATTGTAAAACAACTTCTTACCTGTGGAATGTTATTCCCTTCTGCTTTTAACACTTCTTTCGTTAGTACACCCAAATGCAGAGCAAAAATGTGGCATTTTGCCAAGTCTGACATGGGTCTGAACCGGTCGGAGCACCTAGGCAAGATGGCAGCAGTATTGACGCATCCCACCAGCCAGGGTGCGGCATCTATATATATATATTTATGATTTGCAGCTCAAACGTGTCATAGCTAATTTGCATAAAGTTAACCAGTCTTCAACTTTCTTTTGCAGCTCAAAACACCTTTAGTCGCCATATGTCCATTGAAAATTAATTAGACCTGTCGCCTTTGCAGCTCTGGCAGCTTTTGGTGTGAATTTATGGTAATAGTGTTCAATTCTTTCCATTCAGGTGTCTAACCCATCCTGTACTCAGGATATGCCACGAGTTTCCTGTTCTGGCTGGTCACTGCGTTGGCCTCAAACTGCCCCTTCACTGAAGTCAGAGACGTGCAACCACTTCCTCCTTTTAGGGTCTCTCATACTGGGATGCTAGGTCCTTTGGAATGGGGATTTTATGCATCTCCTCAGCAAATGGCACTGGATTCTCAAACACCTCCACAAAGACGAGCCTGATCAGGTCATCTACAGTCTGTAAAATACTGCATTTAAATATTGATTTCCTTGCGCTTTTAAATTAAGTTAAACAAAAGTAAAAGAATACATTTTTGCTTTACTTTTCCAACATTTTTATAAAAACTCTGCTAATAGCTCACAGGAACATATACAAAAAGACACATATGAAATCTCAGATTCCTCTGTAATAACAGCATCACCAGGGTTAGAGAGTCATGAGGGTCTGCTAGCTCTGTTTAAGTTTCTCCCTCTTTCTCCTCCTACTCCATGAGGTTGCATACTTGGTTTGAACCTATGCCCTGTATAGGTGTTAATGACAGCTGAAAGTCCAAATGAAAGAAAATATGTGTGTGTGTGTGTGTGTGCATACACATATATACATACATACATATATATATATATATATATATATATATATATATATATATATATATATATATATATATATGCATTAAAATGACAAATGAAGATCAGTTCAGTTCATAACGTTATATATGACAACACAGCATCCAGATGCTAATGGCTAATGTTAGCCTACTGTAGTGTAGCCTCTGAAACATTAACGTAATCTTTCTTGTGCGTTTCCACTTACTAGTAACTTTAACGCCACTATTTAACGTTAGCAATGTAACCTTATTCTAAAACTCATCAGTCATCACTGACTCCAGTTGAGTTTTAAAACTCCGGAGTTGCGTTTGACTGTCTTGGTTGTAACGTTACACTCGCTCTCCTCTTCCATGTATCTAATGTTACCTTGCCAAGCCTATGTCTATCATAGACGTAATGAGGCCTTTGCAGGAAGGTGGAGTTGTAGGAGGGGGATGGGACTTTGTGGATGTTCAAATTTTTCAACAAAGTGCTGTGTGAAATGCAAGAAAGGTAAAAGTTGCTTTAACGTTTCCTCCTACAGCCATCTGCTCCATACTTCAACACTCAGTAGCAGCTTCCTTATCTGTTTTTATACAATAAATTCACAACTCATAAAGCATACTTACAGATGGTGATCCCGGTTCTCCAGATTTGCCCAACAAAGTAGGAACTGCCCGTCTTTCAAGAGTAACTGGTGTGAAAATCCAGCTTTAAGCTATTGCCAGTCTGTGAAGCGGTCCTCAGGAAAATGGAGCAAACACAATAACATGTCTGAGTTGTATTGCTGAGGAATAGTATTGAAAATAAACCACTTTCTCTTCGTTTCTTCCACTTTTGGCAGTCCAAACAAGGGTAATTTGTGGTCATACAACACAGGGAGAGACAGACATACACAATGTCTTTTCATCACATAAAAAAGCATTCTAGGTCGTCTTTAAGTCCAAGTGAACCTTTGTGTCAAATTAAAAGAAAATCCCTTGAGGTGTTCTTCAGATATTGCGTTCACGAGAATAACACAGATGCAAGGTCACAGTGACCTTGACCTTTGATCACCGAAATCCAATCAGTTCATTGTTGAGTCCAAGTGAACATTTGTGCCGAATTTGAGGAGATTCCCTCAAGCTGTTCTTGAGATATCACATTCACAGAAATGAGACAGACAAGGTCACACATGACCTTCATCTTTAAACAACAAAATCTAAGCAATTCATGATTGAGACAAAGTGAATTTTTGTGCCAAATCTGAAGAAATTGCTTCATGCAAGGTCACAGCAACTTTGACCTTTGAACCATGACCACCAAAAACTAATTAGTTTATTGTCGAGTCCAATTGAACATTTGTGCCAAATTGGAAAGGACACTGAACAAACTGTTACCCATCATGGATAATCCTGACCACCTTCTTCACCACATACTGGTCAGACAGTGGAGCTCTTTCTCCAACAGACTGATACAGCTTCACTATCACAAGGACCGATAAAGGAAATCATTCCTCCCCCAAGTCATGGTGCTATATAATACCTCACCTCTGTCTGACAGGAAGCACTCAGAGCTCTGTACAGTCAGTCCTCTATAGCTTGATAGTTATACCAACCATTTGTTTGCACTGCTGGTCATAATGAATTGCACACTTTAGCTATTTTGCTATATTTTATATTTCTATATTCTAATGTCCACATACTGTTTGATTACTTGCTACTATAACACAAGAATTTTAAACATGAACACTCTGACAGTTTAATCCAAAAGTAACTTTTACTATACGTTACAAAACTTAAAATAAGGACGTGTTAACTGTTGTTTTATAACTTCACTTTTATAACTATATTTTATAATGGTTTGTGGGTCAGCAGGAAAAGCAGTGGGACAGACCTTAGAATAGCTGAGGTCAGAGATTAGTGCTAATTACATAGCCACTCTTTTGTAACTCCTCCGATTATCAACTCTCCAGACAAGCATTAGTGAAGCTAATACCTACCATAGCCCCAGGAAAGCCACTTCACTGGTAATCCTCCCTAACTGTCTCAACAGACTTACAACTTAATCACTAGAAATAATTATTCAGGGTCTTTACCCAAGGTCTTTCCAAGTTTCACCAGCATAAAAATGTTGTGATGTCACATCATTTTCATGAAAGGTTGCTGTTATTTTATCAACCACAAGATATCACTTAGTATTCCTCTACAATTCATTGTGATTATAATAAATCATATGAGAATACATTATATCTAATGCATGGCATACAATTATTTATATTAATTGTATTATAATTATATTAATTATATTGACAACCAAATGGACAAAATAAGCATAGCTTTTGTGTGGTAGTACATTATATTTTGATTTTGGCATAAGTAGAAAGTTAGTGATTTTTTTCTGTGATATGCATACTTAATGAGGATTCGATACAGATGATTAACAATAGAAATGGTATTCATTGTTCATTTGTGATGTTTTTAAGTCTGCTAAACTTGTCTTGAAAGCCTAGAAAATAGAACAAGATGGATTATTTAATAAATCTTTACTTAATTTACTCTTGTAGGTTACTTGTAGATTTCTTTAATAATTCACGGAAATCTGAAAACTTGGAGTAACATGTGAATTAGCATTCTCAATTTTTGGACTTTGTAATATGTGCACAAATGTGTGCGTAATATTCTGCATCTAGTTTATATTCACCTGTTGTTTCTTGTAAGTCCCTGCAGGCTAGGTGCATTTAAATATAAATGAAACAATAATAATTTCATGATCACCATCATCTCTAATATAATTAATATAATAAAAAAATAACAAACACAATATTGTAATGCATTTCATTACGAGGTATATAACACCTCTCTGAGTCAATCTCAACAAAACTGAGGATGTTATGTTCTGATGGAGGACACTTGCTGCCTCCTGGATAACACATGACCTGACAGAGCTCCTCTAAGCTGTTTACCCCTCCCCCCACCACTCACTACAGTTTACCGGGCTCATCATGTGCACAAATTTAGTGGTTATAGTCAAGTCTTGTACACTACCTCTGCTACAGGATGTGCCAGATTAGCAATGCAAGGAGAATGAAATGTGGGTTGTCTATGCACCCCTTCAACTAATCATGATGATTATTATTAATATTATTATTATTAGGCTTTTTGCCTTTATTTGACAGGACAGCCTAACACTCCTTTTCCAGTACCATTTCTGGCAAAGTCAAACCATGCCACGCCGATCTCTCTTTCCATTAACAATTAAGGCACACCGAGCTGCGCCACACCAAGTTGCTCTATAAACTGACCAAAAGTCGGCCGCTCACCCCCTAGTGGGTGGTGGTTATAATCCCCCTTCTTATTCTAAAACATGCTTGTGTGTTGCCACACTCAACTCACATCTGTCCGCACAGGAGACCAGAGAGAAAGGCATTTTTAAGTCTCTGTGTTTAGCTCTCAGTATGTTCATAGATTCTAACTGAAGCTCTGTGGTTTGAAGTTTAGTTTCTATCCTCCATCCTGTTTTTACTTTAGAAATCTGCTTTATTTTACTGTTTCATGTTCACTTTTAGCTGTATAGAAGTCGTGTTAAGTTACTGCTGATGAAAACCCAACATTTTCTTATTTTGCTGCTTCATAACAAAATAACAGGGGACTTTTGCTATGAAAAATCTAAAGGAAAATAAATGTGTTTATTACCAAATTAGCAGCTTTTCTTTAGTAAGAACAAAGAAAGGCAGAATAAAAGCAAAACAGCCACAGTAGATGTTGATGAGGAGCTGCAGACGCGCAAAATAATGAGGGACTTTAGCCATGGATAAGCCCACTGCTTTTAAACATCACTCAAGACAAGCTGTAATCATTTTAACACACACTCTCAAGCTGGTAATGGGGACCAAATCCCTGCTGCGCTCAGCTGACTGGCCAAGTTAAACCAAACCAAACCAAGCCAGCACAAGTGTAGAAAAGGGTTATAAAAGTGACAGGACAGAGGGAGAGAAAGGGGATGACAAACAGCAAAAGGCCACAGGTTGGAAACCAATCCAGGCTGCTGTGGTAAGGATAAGCCTTAGTATATGGGCGCCTGCTCTACCAGGTGAGCTACTGGGTGCCTTTTGCTGCTGTTATTTATTAGTATTCTACACTTCAAGGTCAGTGGCTGGACATAAGAGTTTTAAAGGTTTTTTTTAAGCGTGTTTGAGACCCTACAATGTGGGAATAGATCCACACTCACAATATCACCTGTGGGAAAGTGTGGGAAAACAACAATACCCAATAAAGCATTTGGCAATATAGGCAGATGGCACAAATTTGATGCCAAGTGGGGTTGATTGTCTGTCTACCTTTTTACAGAAAAACTTCTCAACATCTTTTCAACACCTCAGGGCCCACAAGCCACAGGATATTTTATAAACCAAACTGCTGGTAAAAATAATAGCAGATTTGACGTGGAGTGGTACTTTAGGAAAAAATGGCTAACTGCTAGCTTGTCAGAGAGGACACTTAGAAGACATGCTGTGTTTCAAATCGCGTACTTTTGTACTTACACTTAATATTTTGAGTGCATAAGTGCGTTTACACTGAGAAGTATGGAAAAATGCAGTGCACAATGAGTACCCAGATGGTGCACTCAAAACGGTCAAGAAGTTGAGTGTGGAACTATGGACACTTCTCGCCCTCAATGGTCACCATATTGGCTGGACCACTTTTCAAAGTGGAAATGGTGGCCGAGGACTGTGCGACTGTGAATGTTGCTGCATTGTACAAATGTAACACATGTAATACATGTATTTTTTGCACTAAGCACCACTATAATGTTGTCAGATATAAGCCAGCAGTATGTTTATTGGGTTAATTTAGTGGTCTGTAATGATTTGGTACTGCGAACGACAACGCGAATGCTAGTTTGCTAACTAGCTAACGGCAGCACATTCTGACGTTGTCATTTCCGGTAAGTGCACAATGGCTGTGTTTGGTTTGAGACAACACTACCCTGTCGAAATTCACGCACTACGGCAATAAGTACAAAGTGCACATAGTATACTACATGGAAGTGTACTAACGGAAGTATGTGATTTGAGACTAACCATCCTCTCCATGTACCATCCTCAAGAACAGGCTTTCCGGATCTCAAGCATCTTTTTGAGAGAATTACCAAACATAAAAGCAGCAGGCTAAGGCAGTAAATCTGGGCAAACTAATCCGGTTGACAGCGCGTACAAATGGGGAATTGAGTGGTATAACAGCAAGTTCAGAAGTGCTTCGCAATTATTGGTTGTGTTAAATTGAGCGAAATGTGAAATACAAATGTCACATTCTAAAACTGCACAAAATGTGGTTCTGCTTCTGTTCAAACTAGTTGTTGCCCCACCATTTCTTTCCACCTACAAACATTACTGATAACGCATACAGTGACATGCAAAACCCTGGCCAAAATTTCTTTTACTGTGAATAGTTAGGTGAATAGAAGATGTACTGATCTCCAAAAGGCATGCAGTTAAGGATAAAACATGCCTTTCAACATATAAACAAGAATAGAGTATTACTTTTGTTTTGTACAATTTGAGAGTGAAAAAGGCTATAAGACAATAGCTAAGCCTTTTCAGGTAGCTGTTTCCTCAGTTCATAGTGTAATTAAGAAATGGCAGTTAACAGGAACTTTATGGAATCAGATTTGTTTCATATGTATTGTAACCATGTGGAAACGTTTTGTAACTCTGTAAAAAAGTTTTGTATGAATGCATTCAAATCCGTGAATGTGTAAAAAACATCCGAACAAATACATTTAACTTTTGAATCCGTACAGAGATCTGTAGCTTTAAAGTTTTACAGTTAATTTTTTTATTTTATTTTACAGTTATGCATCAGATTTTCACAAGTACAAAAACGTTTTACAGATACACATCAAATTTTCACAAGTACAAAAACGTTTTACAGATACACATAAAAAGTTACAGTGCACCGAGTCCACATTTACTGATCAGACATACAGGTACAAATCAGAGCTGCAAGTACAAGTCGGTACAAGAAGTTTAGACTGTCATTTGACGCATTTGAAGGAATAGCCAATCGGGACGCTGAGATCAACATATCATTTGACTATCCAATCAGGAATATAGCTTTACTATCCAATCACGGAGCCAGGGGTCGGGCCGTCTTTCCGACAAGAGGAAGAAGAAAACAACGAAAAACAAGACTGAGGAAGAGAACAGTAATTGTAAGTTAATGCATATAATAATAATTATTGTAGATAGATAGATAGATAGATAGATAGACCGCAAATTGATGTCGCTAAAAGTTTTGCATTTTAGCAATCAATAATATGATGAGAATAAGTTAAAGCCACAGTGTGTAGGAATTTCTCCCATCTAACGTTGAAATCATATATTGCATTCAAACAGATGGCGCACTCTAGCACCTCACTGTTTCAAACGCGTATTGCAACAACGGTAGCCGCTGTGTACCAAAAAGTTATGATAACACTGATGAAACCATGTCATCCGATACTACATGGAGTATTCATTCAGGCTCCTACACAGACACACGCGACGCGAGTTGACAAACCCCCTCCTCACCATGCTGGCTGTGTTTACAACGTAGGACTGTTGGGGCGGATGTAAATTGAAACAAATCAGTCACGTCTTGTCCTTTGACAACTGACAAGTGGCTCAACCTCACACACCTCTTCCCTCTCCTGGCATTACTGCGCCGCTAACAGCTGTTAGTGCCCAGCGGCACTACTGCCGCATAAAGTCCCACTCTTTGAGCATAATGCAGGATCTTGTATTATGCAGCATCACGGGAGACGGAATCCTCGTCGCCAAGAAAGTGCAAAAGGGAAACAAAAGGCAGTGTGACCGGCGAATTAAAAAAACAAGGGTCAGCATTGAGGTTGTCTTTCCCAGGTGGAGAGAGCTGCTGAAGGAGAAAGGTAATACAATCACAGGCCAGCGCTAACAGCGGCTAACAGCTTACAGCGGCGCAGTGATGCGAGGAGAGGGATGAGGCTGTTAGCGACTGGCCACTAACAGTGGCTAACAGCCAACAGCGGCACTGGCCTGTGATTGCATTACCATTCTCCCTCAGCAGCTCTCTCTACCTGGGAAAGGCTACCCCGATGTGGGTTTTTTTTCATTCGGCGGTCACGCTGCCTTTTCTATTCCCTTTTGCGCTTTCTTGGCGACAAGGATTCCGTCTCCCATGATGCTGCATACGCATGATCCTGCATTATGCTCAAAGAGTGGGACTTTGTTTCAAATTTGCCGGGGTAGTAGCGAAGCGCCTCTTGCTCCTCTCCTTCGGCTCCTCAGTCACGCAGCGCTGGCCTGGCTCTCAACGAAAACGGCGAAGGCGGTGCTGTATGTCCCTTGCTGGCGGGTGTATTCAAGATGGCGAAACGTAATCGAACCCCACAGACGACTTACATTTGTACAATGTACAAACAAATCCAAAATTCTCCTTTTAAGAGAATAAGTCAGATTATTGGTGGAGGTAATAGTACACCAGTGATGACATATTTATGAATGCAGACATCAATTTTTGCTAATAAACAACTGAAAATGTTACACAATGTCCCTTTAATGTTGTCGTGGTTGAATGGTAAAATCGCTAGTATTCTCTGGTAATGTCTTCACTGTGTTAGCAGGCTAATTTGGCAAAGTAACAAGAGGTAATGTTACATTGGTTTTGCTAAAAGAAATAAAAGTATGTGACACTTCATTCATATTTACACTTGACTGCTGGTTTGGTGTTCGTACAGATGTATTGTGTGTGTGTTTGTCTTCATAACAGTTATTTTTCATTTTAACTACAGTCAGATTGCGTGTGTCAGTGTGTGTTGCAATGGATCCTCCAGGAGACATGCTGTCTGCTGAAGCACAGGTGGGTTGCTGCTCTTGTCATGCTAACCAAGCTAGTTCAGTAGCCGTCTTATTTTAATAGCCCCCTTTATCATAAGCCATTTTCCCACATAGATTGCATAGTATTGACAGTGCGCGGTCAAGCTATCCGTGGTCAAATTAGCCACCCCTACATTTCGAGTGCACTCGTATTGTAAACATTATGGTAACTGTACTGAAAGTAACTTTTTCCTTTCTTCCCTTGTACACATTTTTCCTGGACAACTTGTCAGGCTCACCTGTAACCTGTATATCAGCAGTTCAATGACAAAAATCTCCATTCTTGCTTAAATTTGCACTCATGTAGTATAATATGATGTGTCAGGAAGAGAAATACATTACAGTGTTGTAATACACTTGTCCTGGAATGTTTAATTTTTTTATGATTTATTGTCTTTCCCCATGACAGAGCCTTTAACAAAGACTTATGAACTAACCAAACCCTATTTTGTACTCCTTGTCTTTAGGTCCTTACTGACCCAGATGTTGACGGAGGGGGCAGTGATGACCTGTGACAGTAGAGAGAGTGGAATTCTGTTCCCAGAATTTGAGTCAAAGTTATGTAGGAAGAGTAAAAAGTACTTTGGTCTCTGGCAACCCCATTTTGCCTCTGGATTCACATGGCCACAGTCTGTACTTGGAGATGCTGCAGTAGCAGCAGATAATATAAACTGCTTTCTACACTGCACAGTACTGTAGTGCCAGTCATGGTAACATTAATGTTACAATGTAAAGCCTATAATGGTCTATGTTTATATGCACAGATAACAAAGATGACATTAGTTTACAGTAATCCAGTTATTGCCCATTTTGCATATTCATGTGAAACTGGAGTTTGACCTATTTCTTAAAAGAAAATTAGAAGAATATTCCTTTAACCTGGAGCCTTCCACACACACAAATTATTATTCATCTCCTCAGAAATGAGGAGGAGGACAATAATAATAATTCAAGGGCTCTGCTTGTACCAACTTGTGCCTGCAGCTCTGATTTGCACCTGTGGGTCCAATCTGTAACTGTGGACTCAGTGCACTGTAAAACGTTTTGTACTTGTGAAAATTTGATGCATATCAGTAAAACTTTTTTGTACTTGTGAAAATTTGATGCATATCTGTAAAAAAAAATTGTAAGTGTAAAAAAAATAATAGTAAGTGTAAAAAAAAAAAAAATTAACAGTAAAACTTTGATCCATAACTGCAAAATACTTTCATAATTGTGCAAATCTTTTTCATTTGTTCATAAAATGTCATGCACAGCTACAGATCTCTGTATGGATTCAAAAGTTAAATGTATTTGTTCAGATATTTTTTATACATTAACAGATTTGAATGCATTCATACGAAACTTTTTCACACAGTTATGAAACGTTTCCACATGGTTACAATACATATGAAACAAATTTGATTCCATAGGAACTGTGGGGCTCAAGTTGAGGTCTGTACAATCAAGAAAACTTTCTGAGAGAGCTGCGTATAGGATTGCTAGATAGGCTAATCAAAACCCCTATTTGACTGCAAAAGACCTGCAAGATTTAGCAGATTCTGAAGTGGTGTGTACTGTTTTATTGTGCAGTGGTACCTGCACACATGTAATCCTCTTGGAAGAGTCAATAGAAGAAAACCTTCGCTGCATCCTTACAACAAAATGAAACATCAGAAGTTCAAACGTCTGAACAAGCCTCATGCTTTCTGGAAACCAGTCATGTGGAGTGATAAAGTTAAAATGGAACTATTTGGATGCAATGAGCAAAGGTATGTTTGGAGAAGAAAGGGATGTAGAATTTCATGAAAAGAACACCTGTCAAACTGTTAAACAGTTTGGATCGATCATGCTTTGGGCTTGTGTTGCAGCCAGTGGACAGGGAACATTGCTAATTTCTTCTGCTCACTGAGGTTAGGGTCATTTTCTTGAGATTTTATGACTGTAAGTCAATTCAATAACATGCTTTTTTTATACTAGGGGATTTAAACATTTTAAATGTGAGACTAATTCACTCACATTTTCTCTATAGTTTTCACTCCCACTACCTTTTCAATCAGTCAGTCAATACATTTTATTTGTCAAATGAGATCATATAAGGCAGTGGTTCCCAACTGGTCCAGCCACAGGGTCCAGATTTCTTAGTCATTTGTTCAAGGTCCACATAGTTTAATAGAGTCAGCATAAAACTTGGGTTTGGCCATGTCATCAACCTAGTTTGCTGTCTCTGTCAAGTAGCTTTCTGTTAAAGGTTGCTTGGCCAGAGCTTCAGCCATCCTTGTGGTTACTGTGCCAGTGAAGCACAGGTACACACATAAGGATTTTATAAATCTTAAGAGATTTTCTTTTTTATCTCTGAGAGACCCCACACATGATGATAAAAAAAATCATGGATTGAACAGTTTTGATCGTACTGGGTGTGGTGTGCTCCAATATTCTCAACACAGCACACCACACACATAACGAGTCTGTCCCAGGACAGATCTAGAATCTCGTCCTCCAAGCCATAAATCTCACTTGATCAAACGCGATCTAACAAAGCCGAAGAAGAAGTCGCGGGATATCCGGAAATCAGATGGAAGACGAAACATAGCAACAACCCCCAACAACCACAGCTGAGATAAACACAACACGAAACATGGAAGAGGACATACAGGAAGAGGGAATGATGGTGGTCTTGGGACTATTGCTGACTGAAAAATCTCGAACAAAAAAAAAGGAAAAGAATTTAGAATAAATTCTGGAGACAGTGTGAACATGGACTTTATAACCTACTGAGCAAGCTACTAAGGTGAGTTGTTCTCAAATTAGGCTAATGGCTGGTGTTATTAGCCTAGTAACGCTATAGCCTAAACATAGCTAAATAAATTTGGCAGCTATCAAGAAAGAGACATTGTGCATGGTCAATTGTGTTAAAGCCATTCATTTGTGATATGTTGACAGATAACTGACAGAGCAGGTTTCCAGGGGCTGTTAAGGATGAACGCAAAGGAGTTTGAGTACTTTCTCAATGAAGTAGCCCCTGTGATAACAAAGAAAAAAACCCACAAGATGGAGATTAGCCTTCACTGCCAAGGAGAGACTGGCTTTAACTCTCCGCTGCTTGGCCAGAGGTTTGTAGCTCAAGATATGAAGCTGTTGTGTTCCACACACACACACACACACACACACACACACACACACACTTCCAGAGAATGCTAGAGAGTGATGACGAATACAAAAAGAGCAGCCGTGCACATCCACAAAATGAAGAAGGTGCTGGACTAAATTAATAAAACTGAAATAACAAAGAAAAGTCCGCACACTTGAGCACTCCATGATGGTGGAATAAATGGAACTAAAGAGAGCTGAAGTGTACGGACTTTTCTTTGTTTTTTCAGAGAGTGATGACAACACATCACAGGGGCAGTTGGAGCAGTATTAATGGAGTATTTAAAAAAAAAACAACAACAACAACTAAAAAAACTAAAACACAACACTTATGTGCACTTGAGCGGACCACATCCTTCTAGCAGGAAGCACCAATGACTTGTTCTGGGTCAGGAGCTTGAAGCCTGTGTTTTTTTTTTTCTGAAAGCACACTGTTATTCTTCAGAATGTCATGCAAGGTACTTTAAAATACTATTTCAAACTGTTTCAATTACTTATCTGTTCTTGATTTGTTAATGTTGGTCAACAACACTTCACAATAATTGAAGCAAGCTAGCAGTGTTATAGTTGTATGATGCATTTGTGGCAGTCTGAATGCCACATTGTTTATACTTTTTTATAATATATATAATTTATACTTGAGACAATATTTTCTATGTTTACTTTTTTAAGATTTATGAAAAAATGTTTACATGTCAATTGGTGACAAGACAAATAGACTGTAAAAATGTTTTTCTTTATTCACAAATAAAAAAGTTCAAGCCATTAAGTGTCAGTTCATGTTTATTTCTAATGCAAAGATATTAAAGAAAGGTTTTATGAGTCCAAGTTTTTATTTTCAAAATAAACATAGTCCCCTGCATTTTTCATTGTTGCTCCAAAAAGTCTATATGTAGTTATCCTGCCAGGGAACCTGTCCTGCTGGTGTAACAAAGTAGCTCTTTAGGTAGGTCTCTCAGTGCTTTGGCAGCCATGGAGCTGTTGCCACATCTTCCTGGTTGAAGAGGGAGCAGGGCTCCCAGGCCATCAACTCTCCAGGTACCCTCCACAAGCCTGTGGTTTTCATCCACCTGTATCAGCCAGCCCTGGAGGTGTGTATGTGTGAGACCTCACCTCACGCAAGTAGTTGTGGAGACATACAGTAGCGAAAGCCATCTTCTGCACCTTGTTAGGGTTCAGCCTTATAGTGGTGAGGAATACTCTCCACCTGTGTGCCCATATTCTGAAACCGTTTTCGACCACTCTGCATGCACACGAAATTCTGTAATTGAAAACTCTCTGCTGATGGTCCATGTGGCGTTATGGGTACAGTTTCATAAGGTCAGGGCACAGAGGGTAGGCATCATCTCCACGGAACATATAAGGGGCTTGGATGTCAGAGCCTGGGAGCAGATCTGCTGCAGGGAGGTTGAGTAGACCGCTGTCAAGTGCTTGCTTGACATCTGACTCCGCAAACACTCCTGCATCAGATGCTCTGCCCTGGGCTCCCACACTGATGTACCTGTCAAGTCATGTCACTTTTATTTATATAGCCTATTTACAACAGCTGCAGCTGAACCAAAATGCTGCACAGGTAACAAAGAGCAAAAGAGAAATATACATATACAGAACATACTGTAAAACCTGATTACCTGAACCTGTACCTGGCATCGACGACAGCCATCATCAGCACAGAGCATCGTCCTTTGTAATTTCAAAAGGTGCTCCCGCTGTATGCAGGTGGCAGTATATTTATGTGTTTTCCATCAATCACGTTAGGCAGTGGTTAAATTGCCACTTCCGATGGAAGTCTTTGGCGATCTCCAACCATTCCTCTACTGTGGGTGTCTGAAATAACAAGTTTTGATTACATGAGTGCCATGAGTCTTCTAAACCGCTGCAGCTTCAACAGTAACCTAGACTAGTAGTGGTAGTAGTTAGTAGTACTACTACTAGTAGTAGTAGTAGTAGTAGTAATAGTAATAATAATAATAGGCCTAATCATAATGAACATTACACATTCACAGTTGACACAGATACAGTTGATTCTAATGCAAAGACATCTTATTTGTACAAATATACAAGTTGATGACTACAGATAAACAAGCTTACCTTCAGATATTCGAATCTCGAAGTGTCTGGTGCAGGGCTTAGCATGTTTTCACCACAATCAAGGAGATTGTGGATTCTCCAACCCTGAAATGGAAAGAAAGAAAGAAAGAAAGAAAGAAAACATAGGCTAACATTTTGTTTCTGCACCAGCAAGTGTGTGTGTGTGTGTGTGTGTGTGTGTGTGTGTGTGTGTGTGTGTGTGTGTGTGTGTGTGTGTGTGTTTAGAGAGGAGGGTTATGGATGGTATGTAGATTCCTGAGCGTCATATGAAGCCGTCATGATCTGCCGCTTGACTCTAGTCTTTAGAAGTGGATCAGTAATAAGTTTCAGTTCTGCAGTAACTTGAACCCCAGTGGTGTCACCGTCTGTGGCTGCCACTGGTCTGCTTCTATTTTGAAAAGTAGTTGACATCTGCTGACTCAGTGGAATGGATTTTCTTTTGTTTTTTGGATGTATTGGGAGGTTCGGGAGTATAGGAAGGTAGTGGAGTAGATGATCAAGACTGAGAGGCACTTGCTGACTCCGGATCTTCTGACAGCTCGGGCACTTCATCTTCATCACTTGGAAGCTCCTCTGCAGCCAGGGTATCTTTCATGGAGGTGGGAAGCTGTAATAAAAGGATGAAATGGTATTTTCTGGTATTGCTTGATGTATCTGCATATAACATGATTACTAAAATACAACTATTAAAAGAAAAAAGGCAATAACGATCAAAAAGAAAGAACTACAGTAGCCTAATATAGCACTTACACTGGTCTCTGTAGCACGTTGGATGACGTGTTTTGAGGAAGGACAGGGACTTAAGCATCCATTTTTGCTTTCCCGTCAAGGCCTTCTCTCCACTCCCACTGGGTTTACTTTTCAGTAGTTTGGAATACTGGGTCCTTAATGATGTGACTTTTGCACATACTTCTTCCACTGCAATTATGAGCACCAACAAATAATGTTACTTTCTTTTCATTCTCTGTCTCTCTCTGTCTCTCTCTCTCACTCACACACACACACACACACCACTACATGCCCATACTCCTGAACCCCCCTATAGGACCAAAAAGCCCCAGAAAATCCAATGTGCTGATTCCACTGAATTGGATAAAGTAATAGGGCCCTATTTAGATTGTCTAAAACGCAAAGCGCCAGGCGTGTAGCGCATGGGCGTGTCCCAGTCACTTGCTAGTTAGACAGCGCATTTTCAGGCTGTGCACCATGGCGGAGAGTCTAAAAGGGTTGGACTTACTCTGTGAATTAGTCATGGGTGTGTTTTGGGCGTATTATTCAATAAGCCAATCAGAGTGTCACCTCTCATTCCCTTTAAATGAGGCGTGATTGGAACGCACGGCGGAGAGCTAGTTAGATGGCGAACCTACCAACTGGAAAGAGTGAGCGTTTTACAGCTGAGGAGACGATAAATGTATCTCTATATCGACTGTCCCAACACATCTGATGTCAGATCAAAAGGGGATTGGTACCGTTTGGCACGCGTAATGGAAACCCAACCTGATTTGATTAACACAGCTGAGTTTACATCCCTCTCAGTCAGCTACAAACAGCCACAGCATCAGATAGGGAGTATATATTCAGCATCTGTCATCTTAGAAAAGTTAAAAGAAAAGAAACAGAGTGAGATGGTGAGAGAGAAAAAGAGAGTGCGAGCGCACGAGAGAAACGCTGTCAACAAATGAATGTAAATTATTCAATTTATTTTATTTAACGTGGGAGGTTCGAGAGCCCAGCTCCCTCTCCAGCATCCTGAACCCCCCCGCCTGAAGGTGCAGGAAGGGCTGGTCCCATGGCTGCACCCAGGCCCGTCTGGTCTGGCTGCGCGCTGGCTGCGGAGCTGGAGTCACCCTCCTCCTCCTCCTGACAAGATGGTCTTCGGTTTTACCTTCTAAAAGCTTTTTTTTTTTTTTTTACATATAGTACATTTGTACTTGTAGGGCTTTTAGTTCACAGAAGCTGGTTATTGTTGTGTTTATGTCAAAATAAAGTTTATCAAACGTTTACACATCTTTGATTTTGTGATTTACATCCCAAAATGATCACAATTCAATTGGGAAAGACATGTTCATTTTATAGGCTATGCATCATCAGCCCATGGAGGTCTTCTCGCGGTTACGTATATTCAGACATTGCGAGCAGACCTCCCGGATTATGATGATCATTATTACCATGATTAGATCATTCTGATTAATGACTGGCCATTAAGACGTGTTTCTGATAAATATTTTAATGTGCACAATAATAACCTTTCACATTGTAATCATATTTTTATTTGTTATCTTTTGCATATGTGTGGCTGCTCCGTGTGTGTCTGAGCAGAGTGCACGCACGTTGTGCACCTGCCTAGAGACGCATATTACTAACTTGTTTAACAGCGAAATACTGCGCCGTTGACTTTAGACCAGGTTTTTGTTGGTCACTGGCGCATTTGCTTTTTATGTCATCTAACTAGCAACACGCAATGAGTGCGGCTGACCACTCCTCATTTTTAGACCAACACACCCAGAGGAGCGCAAGTTCATTTGCTAGTTAGACGACAATGGCGCAGGGCATGAAAATGACAACTGCATCTGCATCTAAATAGCAATGAGACTTGCGACATGGACTATGCGCCCTCCGCCGTCCGCTTTAGACCATCTAAATAGAGCCCATAATCTTGCAGCAGGTGACTACTACTTTTCAGGTAAATAGGAGCAGTGGCAGATGGTGACACCACATTGGGGTGCAAGTTACAGCAGAGTTGAACCTTATTAACTATCCATTCATAAAGACTAGAGTTAAGAGGCAGTTAATGACAGCTTTATATGAGGCTCAGAATCTACAGATCACCCCCCTCCACAACCCTCCTCTCTAAACACACACACACATACACGCATACACATACACACAAGCGAGTGTAAGTGCTGGCTAGCTCTAGCTACCAATGCTACTCATAAGCTTGCTAGTTGCCAAGTGACGTCGGGTTTTGGAGTAGCATTTGATGGAACAGGGAGATTACACCTGTGTGGACATATAGCTAGCAAGCTAGCTTTCTAGCTGGTTTAACGTTAGCTACTATGATTACACCACTGGCTGGAGCAAGACTAGCTGTTAGCTAGCTATTAGCTTACCTGATAACTCCATGGTACTGGCAATTTCTTCACCAACTCTTGCCCTTGTCATTCCTGTTGCGATACGACTTGGTGGAGATATTATATAAACATTCCTGTATTTTCCACAGATCTACGAGCTGGTCCTCCATTTCCGACCTGACTCTGTGTTTTGGGTCGGCCATGCTTACTTGTTTATTTCCTATGTCTGCTTCCTTGTTCTTCAGTCAGCTCGCTTCTTTATTGGCTACATTCCGTTCCACGTCACAATTCACGGAGACAGGACTCGGAGCTCGATCTTTGTTTTTCATGTGACTGAGGGTAGACTGGATGCTACAGTGTTTCATAAACCGCTCTCAGGGTAAAAATGGTATCGCAAGACACAATGGGCCGAGGCTAGCTGGTTAGCATGCTTATTTGTATATCTCCGCAACACAATACAAAGACATCTTATACATATCAGACCTGTTATTTCTTCACATTCTATAACAATGCTTGTTTAGTTTTTTGGTAATATTTTAAACTAAGTTTTTGGCCATATCTCCCACATTATACCTAATCCTGCTACTAAAAAACTAGACTTCCCACGCTTGTGCTTTTTGCTTCTTTATTTTTTGGTCTTTTTGGCAGAGTGAAGGCCTGTAACTATAAGTGGCTGATAACGTTGTCTACAGTAAGGTAAAGACATAGTTAATGTGCCAGCAAGGTGTATTAAGTGAAATGTTTGACATAGGACTTCCTGTTTGGGTAATGTGCCCACATTTACTACTTGTCAGGAATTAATCACCTCTTTACATCTTGCAGACCTAACACCTTAAGCTTACAAAATACTCACCCTGTAGAAGAAGTTGGAGCGGCCCACAGTTCCAATTTTGCCGATGTGGTTCATGAAACACAGGTTTCCCTCAGTGGAGCCATACACCTCGCACAGTTTAATGTTTCCAAAGCGACTCTGGAACTCCCGCCAGACGTCCTGTCGCAGTCCATTCCCAACTCCCATACGCACTTTGTGAATTTTATCAATCTCTGTCTGATGGAGGGAGAGGGATGTGATGACATTAACAAAACAGATCTAACAGATGACAACTGATAATTTCTCAGTGACATCTAAAATAGGTAAAAGTTATGCAACAAGCTTTCAAACTGCAGCTCTCAAGAGAAAAAAAGTCTTGCCATGAATACATAATGACTACCTACACATCAAAAAGAATGCTATACAACCACCCCATAATATAACATTTTTTTCTACTTGGTGTAGCCCTGTACAAAAATCATATAAGTTACCAGAGCCTAAAAAAAAAAGAAAAATTACCAGTATAATAACTTGCTGTGTTAAATAGAGTTCATAAATAAATAGAGTTCATAATAGTTAAAATATGGTTAAAATGTGTGCTGGTTAAAAGCATAAATATAATATGTACCGTTTAATAAATAAGACTATTTACAGTTAAAAGATAAATTCATGTAAAGTTCTTTAAGTTCATTAAGTCTGTAAAATATTCTGTGATCCGAGAGAAAAGGAGAGAGGAAGAAGCCGTGTTCATACGTGTAACCTAACCTGTTACCTGTCACATGTCAATCATTTCATTCCTATTTTGTTTTTGGATGTGTTAAGACCTCACGAGCCAATCAGAGTAAAGTCACTGTAGCCCCGTTTACATGGGTCCAAAAATCCTACTTATAATCAGATTGATAGGTCAATCGGATTCAAAATGTCTCATGTAACCACTTTAGGGGATCTGATTCACCTGGATCTGATTAAATTTACTATCGAATTGAAAGAGGTAGTCTACGCCGATTGATAATCAGCTTGATGCCGCATATAAACAGCTGAATAGAGTGGATTCGGTTGATGGAGTGCGCATTCTGCGCATGCGTTCCCTAGTACGTAGGAGTGACATATTGACGTTCGCGGGAAATAGGAAACAGGAAATACGTACACAGTTGTCCGCCCCAATGATGTCATCCTCTTTACCCTTACCAAAGAGACAGAGAGGATCATCATCTCGTGCGCATATACTCTTTGGTAGAGACAACCAATGCTTGCTGTGTACTTTCATCCACTGGCTCCGAGTTTTTTGCGGAGGTAGGAGCAAGCCGATCATTCCAGGTAACAAATAGTACAGTGTTCTTCTCCTGGCCAAATATCTCTTGAGGATAATGAACTGCTGAGACCATAGAGCCGCAAATAAATGAAAACACAACACAATAAGCGTCCCCAACAAAACACGAGGTGGATCCATTTCTCCAGATGTAAACACAGAAGTGTACCTCTTCTCTTGCACATTTGCAGGTAGTGGTAGAGAGACCTTTTGCGCATGTCAAAGAAACTACATTATCGGCTTCAGCTGGGGCCATGTATACGCGGATTGAACGTGGATCGCTTTATTTAGCGTTCATGTATACAGATCGAATCAGATTAATTTAATCTGACTGTTTTCAATCAGATTGAGGAAAACACTGCATGTAAACGTGGCTAGTGTGAGGGGCGGGACTAGTGGCATGGGTTAGTGTGGGGAGTAGTGAGCACGCATGAGGAGAGAAACAGACGCTATCGACCAGAGAGCTCAGAGAGGAGGCATCGTGGTGTGGGGAGCATTTAAGTTTTATCGTGTAGGTCGACTACTTGTGGTCCTGATATAAACTTCTGTGTGACCTGCAAGAGGTGAATATGATATGTATGCCTGTATTTTGTGCTATATCTAACTGTTATTGTGTGAAGAGACAGGATGCACAACGAGTTTAGCGACATGCTAACTAGTGTTAGCATTCGGTGCTATGTGCCTGAATATCGTAGCTTTAGCATTGTGATATTTCTGCAGCTAAAGAAAAGCTAATGCTAATTCGATATGAGATAGCGTGTGATATTGTGGCTCAATTCGGATAATATGCTTTAAGGAGATGGACGTTTGAGAGAGAGAGACGGGTTTTCCAACCAGTGGCCCTGCTGTTATGTCGTGTCCTGTCCTGCTGTGCTGTGGTTTTTCCTTGTGACTTCGCTACCGTGCCATTGCCCGCGCGTGTGTGTTTGGATTGTGACTGCCACCGCCATTGCCATTATCATCGGGAGACTTTCATCCCCCCTTCCCCTTTCTACCCCTACTAATAAAACCCTGGATTCGTGAGTACTAACATACACATGCACGTGCTTTTATTTTGTGCTCAGCTCTGAGTGAAGCGGTCATTACAGTTTTCAGGCCCCACTGCACACAAGCTTCAATAAACAGGCCTGCAATGGGTTAAAATCTCATTTAACGTGTGTTTCATATGAATGTGTGGGCCCACAGGTAAACTATTGAGTTTTGAGTTGTTGTAAATTAAAGAATACTGTTTTGAAGGTAACTTAAAGATTCTGAAAGTGATTAAATATTATTTATTTTCAAGTATAAAAAAACAAAAGGTTTTCTTTTGGAGAGTAAAGTGTTTTTGCTTGTAACAAATGTATTAAAAAGGTTCTGAAGGTATTTTATTTTAAGAGTATCTAACAAAAAGGGTTTTCTTTTAAGTTAAAGGAAAGGTGTGAATCCAAAAGGGAAACTGAAGTTTATTTTGAAAATCTCTGTATTCATACTTTGAATAATTCTGTGCATTTTATTTTTATTTTATGCTATAATACATTCAACTCTTATTTCATTTTGTGTTAATAAATACCTGTGAAGGAATTTTTGCATTTAAAGTACAGTTGTGGTGGTCATTATTACAATAGCAGACAGTATTAAGGGTACACATTCTTAAAAAGTAACATATAAAAAAAGTTGTATTTTCCTACAACGAGCCCAGGCCCAATCCCACTGTATTAACCACTCTAGCTTTATTTTTAACTAATGGGACCTGGGTTACATTAGGTTCTTCTTCATTCCATCCATGCACTGGTAATGTAAAAAATGGGCCTAAATAATGTTTGGAGAAATGCGCAAAGCAAGACTGTAACTTCTATTACTTTATGTGTAACATCGTTGATTTAACTCTGTTCACTTAGTTTTATAGTTGTGGTCATTTTGTAGTCAGGCTATTGGTTAGCTGACTGTGCCACCAATAAATCAATGTTAGTATGCCTCATACAGATACCATGTGTTGCATGCAATCTAATCAATCTGATTCTAACCTGGCACCATTAGTCTGCACAGATCACACACTTAACACATTGAACTGTTTGAAACATAAATCAGAGAGGGGACTCAACGTTTCCATTTCACATGGTTTCTTTGTTCCTCTGTTCTTCTACTGACCTCATGTTCAAGCAGAACCTCCCTCTCTCTCAGAGGCCATCATTGATGCAGTAATCTTTGTTGTGGTTTTCTGTTGTCAGCCATTTTGTTTTGTTGGCCAGAAGGCCTTGTCTCACACCAGGGATGCACAATTTTGGCTTTTTTTGCTGATATTGATATATCCATATATTGTGAAAAATTATGCAACTTTCTTCCCCTAATTCTCTGACTGAATATACCTCTTTATCTGTATGTTTCTACTCAAGTTTGTCTTTATTTTTATATGTATTTTCATTGGTGTAGGCCTACTTATATGCCACCCTGGTTAAAGACCATGTATTTGTGTTTGCATCGTGTAGGTGGTATTACTATTTTTTCATTTTCTGATTTATATGCAATTATGAAGAACATTTCCTTCAAAATTTGAAAATCCCTAAGAAAAATAATATTTCACAGCCTTTTGTTTTCTGAGGGTGTTTTACTTTGTGGTGGTTTAAGAAAATTGTAATGGAGAGTTCAAGTTGAATGGGTGTTAATTAGCTTGTTAAGCTGTCAGCCTATCCGAGGGGCAAAGAGGAAAAGTGTCAGACCTGGCAACCCTGGAGAGATGGTAGCATTGAGAGGAGCAGCCATCAGTTAGTCAGAAAAAGCACTAAATAGTGAGTTGACAAGAACTGACTTTAAACACTGGAGCACAGAGAGTGTGGGACTTTTGCTCAGTGACTGTGAATGTTTTGACAAAGTGCCATGTTGGAAGAATTGTGTGGACCGTTTAGCCCACTAACATCTAGCTAGCTACTTCAGCAGTTTTAAACTAGTGTGGACGTTAGGGTGACCATATTTTGATTTCCAAAAAAGAGGACACTGGGCCCAGCCACGACATAGCCTATTTAAATGATACTCGCAGTTTACTCAAAGATGCCTTATCATTTTAATATATTTAAAATTTATATGTATAGATAGAAAATTCAGTTATATTACAAAATAATATCTCTCAAAGACAGAAATTCAGATAGGCCTCTATAGGGGACACGTACACACACTAGAGTGTGGCGATCCGAGCCCGACGGTACCCGACCGGTCGGGCTGGGTTTGGTCAAAAATGTAGCTATAAATTGTATTCGGGCCGGGGTCGGATTCGGTCAGCTTTCAGTGAAAATGTAGTGTAAAAATAAATAAAATCCTATTGTCTGTCCTGTTTATTGCTTGGGCGCTGTTATTTACGTGACAACACCCGAACATAACACACACAAACACACACACTGGCTGTTTGTTTCTACCTCTCCCCACACTGGAAGTCTTGGACCTCCAGCCGCCTCCGTCTTGATTAAACACTGAAAATAAAATAAAAGAGTGAGACAGGTTTTTCCTATTTTATCTTATTTTGTTTTATGTCTCCCTCTCCTCTCGCTGGAAGCGTCAGACCTCCCGCCTCCCGCTCCTGTCTCAAACACCCACAGCGCACGCCCGTCCTGTAACCGTAACAACTGTGTGACACAAACTCAGAGCTTTGGTCATTAAATAATGTCGGGCTCAGGTCGGGTTCGGACAGAAATATGAGGCCCGTGCCGCACTCTAACACACACACACAAACACACGGAAAACCGGACATTATCATCAGTGTATAAAACCCCCCCGGACGCCCCGGACGCCCCGGACGGGACGTGAAAAGTGGACATGTCCGGGCAAAAGAGGACGTTTGGTCAGCCTAGTGGACGTTAGCTCACTAGCTATTAGCTAGCACAATAGTTGATTTTACTATGGTTGGCAGATCAAGAGAGGATAACACATCATCAAAAGAGAACAACACAGCACTGCAGGACTCATCCTTGCACAACTTATTTTTTTGGCATTGGCCTTTGGATATAAAACTGTTTTTTTTTTCTGTCAAGGATCCGTTAGGCAGCAGCCTCTGGATTTACCATGGTCAGCATGGTGCAGTGTTGTAAGTTACTTAACTCTGAATGCACAAATTCACTGCTCTGAGCTCCAACACACATACTACGTATATTAGGGCATTAACAGAAAAGACGATTTGTCGATGTGTCGACATCAGTGGCACAAGTCGACACCCCCCCGGGAGGAGTCAACAAGTTGTGTGTTTTTTCCCCCTCTCTCTCTCTCTCTCTCTCTCTGTGCAGTGAACATACTCGGGCATACTATAAGCGGAGCAGACTCTGCGAGGAATGTCCGCAGTCATTTGGGCTTTTATAGTCAAGTGCATTGGTCAGCACATGTAATGGGCTTTCATCTCCATGCCAATGATGAGCTGATAGGCTGTTAGCCAGAAAGGCACTTTTTTACTTTCACTTTTGAAGTGGTACGCTTATCGATACTTGACCAGCAGTAGGAGCCTAGATTGAATGAAAATGGCATGTTCCAAGTTCGAAAAGAAAAGAAAGGTGTTGAAAGGTTTTGTTTTATTTGAGTATTTATTTGAATTTATGTCAAAATGGAAATGGCATTTTATTTTTATTTTATGTTAGTATGTATTTTTGTTGTTGTTTTGAATAAAAAGGACATTTTGTTTTGAATATGACAGTATTATGGCTTGTGGCTTTACCAACTATAGTAAATAGACCTCTGACTCACTGAAAAATGTCGCGTGCATGTGCGTGACCACGTTGCGTCACCACGGCCTATGTAGTTGAGAGGACAGGTCTGCTCTGCAGCAGCAAACTGATATGATGCTGATTTACACGTCAATTCATGTAAAATGTAAAAACCATGGACTTAAATTACAGATAGCCTGGAAAGTATTTTAATAATTCATTATGATTAAAACAATTGGAGACTGAGAACAAATTTATATATAAGTCTGACAATATTTTAAGAAATCTACATCATATCGGAAAGGAGGTAGGTGTTTCTGTGACTTCGTGTATGGACTGAAGGCTGATGGAAACTGTTTGGAAATTGTCCCACCCAAATTTGTCACCACCCCCTGCTGCAGCTGCCTGATCTTGTCTACTTTCCAGATGAGGCGCAGTTCATCTCAAACGAGTGTGTCACTAGTTGCAAAGCTTGTTCAATACTGAATGAGTTCTTGAATACTTAACACACATGCATCACGCAGATAGAACACAATGAAGCTCTCGATGCTGCTGCACATATTTCCATTCCTCTGAGGAGAGCTGTAGGCAGGAGGACAGAGCTCTCATGGCATGAGCATGAATATTAGGTCCTCCCCTGCTGCGACATATGCGTCATCATATTTTAAAAAACAAGACATAACTTCTCAATGTCTAGAAAGATACAAATATTCTAAAAGTCAAGTCCTTTCAAGTCATTGGCATCAAGTCTCAAGTCATAAATACCAAGACAAGTTGAGTCTTTCATCAGTGTTTGTCAAGCAAGTCTTAAGCCCTCAAATTTGCGACTGGAGTCTGACTCGAGTCAGTCCTCGTCCTCACTCGAGTTTTGAATATGACACCATAAAGTTAATAACCAAAAGACATGTTATCTTTTGTAAATGGTCCTTTTATCATCATTTACAAGCATGCCAGAGTTATCTTTTCTGCTCTGGTGGTAATTAACATAGTACAAGGCGACTGTGAAAGGGTTACACACGTTAATTTTTTTGTCTGTTTATCCATCAGTTTTAATTATTGACCTTTATATTCTTCATACATATTTGTATATCTTTGTTTTGTTCATGTGCTGTATCATTTAGCTAATGTTTTGTTCATGTTGACTTTTTCAATAAAAAAAAAAAAATCAGTATCAGTTGATACTGATGACATGCCAACATTATCATGCATCCCTATTTCACACACATCCCCTCTCCTGTGGGGCCCCTGAGGATCTTGGGCCAAGGGGTAGTTGCCTGAATTACCTTGGTTAGTTATCCAGCCCTGCCTGTATCAACTGCCTGGTGCAGCCAACACAGCTTGAGCAACTACTCTGTGAGAAATACAACAGAAGAAGAAAAAGGAGAAGAAGAACTGGTGCACTGTGGGCTGGGAGGACTTATCGCTTTCTTTAATAGAGAAGAAGACTTTTAAATAGATGTCATTAAATTTTAACATTTAGGACAATTTTGATACGTGGGGTCCAAAAAAGTGTTGTATCAACAGTTCATTCTTGGTCTCTGCACTCCTGATCCAGTAAAAAATACCTTTGGACAAACAGAGATGAGCAAACCCCTGCTTGGCAGGGGTGTTTGTATTTCTGTAATCAATGTGCCGACATGGCGTCAGCCATGTCTGCACATTGATTACTGTGAATAATGAAAGCACACAAGCAGTAATTAGTACTCATGCCTGTGTGCACACATTGACCTTGTGAAAAGGTGCTTATGTGCTGTACATGCCCACATCTTTTATTTGCCAATCAGTGGCGAAGGCAGCCATGGCAAGCCTTCCACCCACACAGCCAAACAACAGGGGAAGAGTGGACAAAGAGGACTTTGAGTCCAGCCTGAAGAAAGGATGAGCTCTCACACTGTGTGTGCGTGCATGTCTACGTGTCCTCCATGGGAGGACACAAATATTAAAACAAAGACCCCGCTTGTCTTTTTGCCACAGTTGTGCACAATGTTACTTGAATGATTTACCAGTAGCAGTGAAGTTTAGTCAAGGACTCTCTCTACAAAGCAAAAAGTCTGCCACCTGTAAAAGGAACTGATGCTTTCCTATTGCTTTACTCTAACTCATTTGCTCTGTCATTTATTGAGTGGCAATGTATGTTGACTATGCTGTTTTGTAGCCTGCTGTGTGGATAACAAGTTAAATGTGAACAATATGAGGGCAAGTCACACTGAGATAAAAGCAAGTAATTGAATAGAATAATAAAATCCGATTGGAATAGAATGTAAAGTTTAGGTGATTTGGCTGTTTGTCCATTAGTTTCAAGACAAAGCATGTCTTTTTA
Organism: Epinephelus awoara; assembly: GCA_035609425.1. Classification (NCBI taxonomy): domain Eukaryota; kingdom Metazoa; phylum Chordata; class Actinopteri; order Perciformes; family Serranidae; genus Epinephelus; species Epinephelus awoara. Next base: position 36,192,981 of record CM069312.1, read on the forward strand.
ATATAACTAATATAACTAACTACAACTAATATAAATGATTCTGAAAACAAAGAAATTACTAATAAGACATATTGGAAGAACATGGGCACACTATCATTGTAATTTTGCTTCTTTGTAAATTATTAAGTCTTCCAAAGGGTATATTTAAATTTAGGAGAGTAAGGCAATTATGTAAATTTTATAGCAATTTAAAACAAAATGAATCAGAAAAACAGTGTTTTGTTGCTGTCAGTCTGTCCATACAGAGACAGGCTTGTTACCATGTTTGCAAGAGGTTAACAGAAGCTTACCTTAGGCTGGTTGCAGAGGTATCTGCATAGTTCACCAATATACTGGAAAACAGTAACATCATGATTTCGACAGTCAATCCAGAACTGGGAGGCTGAGAACTTCCTCTTTAAGATGCAGGTCGCACCTGTGATAAAACAAACAACAATGTCATTACATTCACTATGAAAGGATATTCTTATATTGTCCTTTTTTCAATGCTAGGTATATCTACCACCTATGTTTGTAAATATCAATTTGGATCTTAAATAATATTGTTGATAGACATTTAATTTATGGCCAGCTTTGAGTGTGGCCATTCAGAACTATACAGTTCCAAATTTACGGTAAGCAAATTTTCTGACATGGTCAGGCAACAGATATGAACCAGATCATATGAAGTGTTGTCCTATTGGGCATTTAGACCCAATGCAATGTGCATTGCACCGGTGCAAATACTTTATCTTGTTCTACAAACATAGGGCATAGTTGCCTGGTGAGATACATTTCTGACAGCTGTAGACAGTGGTTAAATGGTAAATGGACTGTACTTGTATAGTGCCTCACTAGTCTTCTGACCACTCAAAGCGCTTAAAAAAACTAAATGCCACATTCACCCATTCACACACACAGTCACACACCGGTGGCTGAGGCTACCATGTTTGGTGTCACCTGCTACTCAGTAACCATTCACACGCACTCACACTGATAGAACAGCCATCGGGAGCAATCTGCGGAGGCAGGGACTGAATTGCCGATCGTCCAATTAGTGGACAAACCACTGGTTAGGGCAGGGGTCGGCAACCTTTACTATTAAAAGAACCATTACTGGCTAAAAAAAGAAAAAAAAATCTGCCTGGAGCTGCAAAACATATTTGAAAAAAGGTTACAGCCTTTTAAGTCTAAATCAGCCCACCAACATTACCAATAGGTCTAAATGAGCATTCATTAATATGATTTACTACAAGGTGGCTACTCTGCAGTGGGCTATTTATAATGGTCTAGTACTTTAACTTTGCAACGTTGATGGCAACGGAAATGAATCTGTCCACACATTAATAACCTCTATTTTCCTCCCAGACTTCTCCTTTTTTTGGTTTTGATATCCATAGCTAGCCTTGCTGGAGAGACTCCAGGTTGGCCATCACTACTGAAATTCAGTAAAGTTTAGAGGAAAAGGCACCAGGTCGTAGACGTATTACACACATTTTTGTTGATGAAATGTTAAAACATTTTTTAATTCTATGTATAGACTACACATGTTTACAATTGTAGCCAATTGTACAGGCTATGTACCACAGTCTTTTAAGGAAGCTGTAATTAAACCTCTCCTAAAAAAGCCCACCCTGGATCTAGAGGTGCTATAGATCAACTATAGACCAATATCTAATCTTCCCTTCCTTTCAAAGATCCTTAAGAGAGTAGTCGCAGACCAGCTGTGTGATTTTCTCCACGATAATAATTTGTTTGAGGAATTTCAGTCAGGATTTAGAGTGCATCATAGAAATAGTGCATCATGGAAAACTTAATTGGCCTAAAAGGTTCTGCACTTAGCGGTTTAAATCTTATTTATCTGATCGTTTTCAGTTTGTTCACATTCATGATGAATCATCTTTACGTACTGAAGTTTGTTTTGGAGTTCCGCAAGGTTCTGTGCTCGGACCAAACCTATTTACTCTATATATGCTTCCTTTAGGTAACATCATTAGAAATCACTGATACACAGTTGTATTTATCGATGAAGCCAGAAGAAACTAATCAATTAACTAAACTTCATAATTGCCTAAAAGACATAAAAACCTGGATGAGCACCAATTTCCTTATGCTAAATTCAAGCTATTGTTTTTGGCCCCAAACAACTCAGAGACTCTTTATCTGATGGCATAGTTTCTCTAGATGGCATTGCTCTGGCCTCTAGCACTACCGTAAGAAACCTTAGAGTAATATTTGATCAAGATTTGTCTTTTAATTTTCAATTAAAACAAACCTCACGTACCGCATTTTTTCATCTACGTAATATTGCAAAAATTAGGCCTATCCTGACCCAAAAAGAAAAATTGGTCCATGATTTTGTTACCACAAGGCTGGATTACTGTAATTCCCTATCATCAGGCAGCTCTAGTAAGTCTTTAAAAACTCTCCAGCTAATTCAGAATGCAGCGGCACATGTACTAACAGGAACTAAGAAACAAGATCATATTTCTTCTGTTTTAGCTTCTCTGCACTGGCTTCTTTTAAAATCCAGAATTGAATTTAAAATCCTATTGTTAACTTATAAAGCTCTAAATGGTCAGGCTCCGTCATATCTTAGAGAACTCATAGTCCCATATTATCCCACCAGAACATTGCACTCTGAGAATGCAGGGTTACTCGTGGTCCTTAAGGTCTCCAAAAGTAGATCAGGAGCCAGAGCCTTCAGCTATCAGGCTCCTCTCCTGTGGCATCATCTTCCTGTTGCGGTCCGGGAGGCGGACACCATCTCCACATTTAAGACTAGACTTAAGACTTTCCTCTTTGATAAAGCTTATAGTTAGGGCTGGCTCAGGCTTGCCTTGCACCAGCCCCTAGTTAGGCTGACTTAGGCCTAGTCTGCCAGGGGACCCCCTATTATACACCTGGCACCTTCTCTCCTTGTCTCTCATGTCCTGTTACTGCATCTTGCTAACTCGGCCGTACTGCATGTCACTAACTCGGCTTCTTCTCCAGAGCCTTTGTGCTCCACTATCTCGCAAGTTAACTCATATTGCAGCGGTGCCTGGATAGTGTGACGTGTGTGGTTGTGCTGCTGCCGTGGTCCTGCCAGATGCCTCCTGCTACTGCTGTTATCATTAGTCACACTTCTACTGTTATTATACTGTTATTATACACATATGATTATTGTCACATATGTATACAATCAGATATTAATATATACTTTCAACATATTTTACCACAATATCCAGAATTATAACTATAATATTATTACTTTCATTAATTGGGCTTTATAAATTAAATTGATTGAATTGATTGATAGAATGCAATACTCACTTTAGGCCTGAAACAATGACAAATGAAAATCTTCATGTTAAAAAATTAATTTATTCACTTCCATATAATTTTCCATATAATTTTATCTCAAAGCCACGGGTAGCCACTGGAGAGGGTCTAAAGTGCTGCATGCAGCTCAGGAGCAGCAAGTTGCCTACCCATGGGTTAGGGTAATGGACTGTAAAAGGTCAAACTGCACCAAAAGAAGGACTAGACGAAGACCACAGGCTGATGTTAACACGCCCTAAATGACAAAAAATTAAATGGGTGGATTCATATTATATATTTTAAGTTTGTGTATGTGTCACCATCTGCCTCATCTCGCAGTGGAAAGTAATGAAGTACATTTACTCAAGCACTGTACTGTAATTCTAAGGTACTTTTACCCATGGGTTAGGGTAATGGACTGTAAAAGGTCAAACTGCACCAAAAGAAGGACTAGACGAAGACCACAGGCTGATGTTAACACGCCCTAAATGACAAAAAATTAAATGGGTGGATTCATATTATATATTTTAAGTTTGTGTATGTGTCACCATCTGCCTCATCTCGCAGTGGAAAGTAATGAAGTACATTTACTCAAGCACTGTACTGTAATTCTAAGGTACTTTTACTTTACCCATTTCCATTTTGTGTTACTTTATACTTCTGCTTCACTACATTTCAGAAGCAAATATTGCACTTTTCTTACAACTCCACGAAACTTTTCTGAAAACATTAGTTTTTTTGCAGATTCAAATAATTAATACAACATACAATGGTCAACACTTAAATCACACATCCCAGATCTCAATTAATTAAATATTGCAGATGAAAATCTTTACTGATTACATAGTGTAATTTGTTGAGAAAGAACAATCCATGGAAACCATAATCATTAACTCATTTAGGACTGGATTCAGAATCATACCCAAAATCAAAGTGGAAAAGCAGATCACAGGCGGATCCACTTCTGTGAATTTCCTCAGAACAACTCATAATGTGGCTCAGTAGTGTGTATGGCCTCCACGTGCCTGTATACATTCCCTACAACGTCTGGGCATGCTCCTGATGAGACGACGGATGGTCTCCTGGGGGATCTCCTCCCAGACCTGGATCAGGGCATCAGTCAGCTCCTAGGCAGTCTGTGGTGTGATGTGGTGGTGGATGCTACGATAAATGATGTCCCAAAGGTGCTCGATTGGATTCAGGTCTGGGGAACAGGCGGGCCAGTCAATAGCATCAATGACTTTGTCATCCAGGAACTGCTGACACACTCCAGCCACATGAGGCCAGACACTGTCATGCATCAGAAGGAACCCTCTCCTGGTGTACTGGCCTGTCTCCTGGTATCTCCTCCATGCTCTTGACAATGTGCTGGGAGACACAGCAAACCTTCTGGCCACTGCGCGAATGGATGTGCCATCCTGGAGTAACAGCACTACCTGAGCAGCTGCAGATACCGCCTCATGATACCGCTAGTGGTGAGGGCACTGGAAAATGCAAAACTAGCCAAGAATCAACCAGAAAAGACGCAGAGAGGGAAATGGTCTGTAGCCACCACCTGCATAACCATTCCTAAATAGGGGTTCTCTTCGTAATTGCCCCTCCTTTCCACCTGCTGTCTGTCCGATTTGCACAACAGCAGGTGAAACTGATTCACAATCAGTCTGTACTAATGGCACAGGCTGCTGAGCTGACAGACACCACAACACCAAGCAGTGGGGGTGATGATATCGTTAGTGTATTGTAAACAGCGGCAACAGCATACGTCATTTACTGTATACCCTGGTGAAATTTCAGGAAGGTATGAAAAAATAAATATCGGCCATGCCTAATAAGCACCTTTGCACGTCCACTGCAACTCGGATGGCCATGACCTGCTGCGAGTGTGCACTTCAGCCACATACTATTGGTACTAGGAATATCAGGCGTGTCCACCAGTGGGTGACAAGTTTTTAAAAAGCCCACTAGTTTTGATACCTTGGCAACCTCCCAAATGAGTTTTGTTCTATTGCAGTATTCTCAGTTCTTGAAACAGAATGTGTCCTCATATACTCAGAACATTCCCCTGGGTGCTCTCAGTGATATCTAAAACATCTTTCCCCATTCATTGTCTATGAAGCAACTCCAGACTTTATACCCTATGACATCATACATTTGAGTTTTAGCACTCTGAGTTTTGGATTTTGGGAGAGCTGTTGATGTTACCTAATATTTTTTAACAGTCTTTGACCATAGGAATAATATGTATGAATTTTGAAAATGGGTGTAGTTCCTCTTTAAGTCAGCTGCTTGACGTGTCTACAAGATAGTTTTAGCATTCTGCTGCTTAATGCACTGGAAACTACGTAACTCTCACTAAATGAAAGAAACTAGACATTGGACAACACTATTTTCCAGCTACTCCTGCATATGATAATAAAAATATCTACAAATCATTTTCTTGAATAACTTACACATCTATACTATATATACACAGATCACAGACATCAAAAAATGTGACTGCAGTTTCAAAATGACACGTACTTGACATGTCATGACTCTGGCATGTAATGTCAGAGCAACCATGACGGACATAAATTACCTCATGTACTCCACAGAGAGTGGAAACATTATGAGCCTGTTGCAGTAATAGAGTTATCAAGTGTGCCATTCTCTTCGACCTACTGAACTCATCGATTGCAAATAACAAGAACACAATGTCTGCCAATCTTATCTTTTGGTAAAGGTTCAAAGACAATTTGATGTAATTTTGTTTACCTTCAGTCCTACAAGCTCATCTCAGTCCATTGAGGACAATCTCTGTGTCTAACATTACAAAATAACTGTTCACAGTGACAGTGACTGTGACCTGACATAGGCCTAGTCTGCCGGGGGACCTCCTATAATACACTGAGCAACTTCTCTCCTTCTCTCTCTCTCTCTCCTTTGCAAACACTCATGGCCTGTCACTGCATTTCGCTAACTAGGCCGTACTGCATGTCACTAACTCGGCTTCTTCTCCGGAGCCTTTGTGCTCCACTGTCTCGCAGGTTAGCTCATATCACAGCAGTGCCTGGATGGTGTGATATGTGTGGTTGTGCTGCTGCCTTGGTCCTGCCTGATGCCTCCTACCGCTGCTGTTATCATTATTCATACTTCTACTATTATTATACACATATGATTATTGTCACAAGCATATACCATGTATTAATATATACCCACAACATATTGTACTACATTTAAATTAATATTGTTGTAAGCTATTATCATTACTGTCTGTCCTGCATCGCTCTCTCTTTCTCTTTCTCTCTCTCTCTCTCTCTCTCCCTCACACTCTTTATGTATGATTTTGTCATATGGATTACTGTTAATTTATATTGCACGTCTGTCCGTCCAGGAAGAGGGATCCCTCCTCAGTTGCTCTTCCTGAGGTTTCTACCTGCAAGAGTACATTCCCAAGGAGGATCTATACTATCAGCACAGTTTCAAGGTGGGCACCCAAAATAAGTGTCACCAGTTCAATATCTGACTAATTGTCTCCTTTTCTGTTTCTGACATATGACGTTGAATAATGACCAAAAAAGTGATTTTGCAGAACATTATGATGCCACAGTGTGTTGAACTTTGACCTTTTGGATAATAAATATCACATTATTATTTTATCCTATTAGACATTTGTGTAAAGTTTTGTCATAATTTGGGTAGGAATACCTGAGTGGAGATGCTCTATAAATGAATTACTTCACAGTCAATGGAGAGGGGGAATGATTACAGGGACCATTAATTCTTAAAATATACACAGCATGTGAGAACTTTTCTACGATAGCAAGCATATCTCAGCCATTTGCAGGACCACAGTGCTAGGAGTGTCAGACCTGCAGATCTGGACTCATATTCAATCTGTGCCATCTATTCTGTTTCAGATCTACAGCAGCCATCACTTTCCTTGCCTGTAAGTGGCAACAAGTTCATCTGTGCAGGTCTAAATTTGTGCTACCCCTTTCCTTTCCTATAGGAGGTGGAAGTCCTGACCTGAGAAGTCAGTTCAGCTTACCCAGGATATCTTTTGGTTATCTGGCTTGACTAGGCCGTCACATTGGCCATCTGGGTAAGAACAAAGCTAGTTATCAACTAGTTCAGTCAACTCTGGGTTTTCCTATCCAGCCTTGAGCACGGTAATGTGAAAGAGCTGGGGCTGTTAATTATGAGGGACATCATCAAAACCATGAATAGGTTGCTTCATATCATATGAGAAGAGGCAATACCAAAAGTGTCTGCGACTGCGAGACAGTAAAAAGTAAGTGGTGTAGGATGTAAATTAAACTTTGTAATCTAATAACAGAAAATGTAGAAACATTGAAAATACTATGCAAGAATTCACTGTTGGCTGAGACTTACATTATGCGTAGGTATCACAAGGCTATATGTGAAATTAGTATAGAGTATTTTTTGCTGTTTAGTTGAATGATGATAAAACTGTCACACAAACACATTAAAGTAACACCAGACTGTTTCTGCTACCAAAGTAAAGGGTGGAAAAGTAGCCGATAGTTAATGACTGATGAGGTCTATCTGACCCAAATGGAGGACGTTCAACTGTCAACTTTGGTAGCAGTTGGAACAAATGCAGAAGCCAAGGTGTCATCATTGGGATAGCTGATTAGAATTTGCTGCTTTTTCAAAACCATTTTATAACTGCAACATTATCTTTAAGCTCATTCTAAATCAATGGACCAGTCTCTGAGGAAAGAAAAGAGAACAACAATGACCTAACACCAACAATACTATCTATAATAGTCTCTAGTGTCCACTTCCTGCTCCACAGCCTCTAATTAACCCGCTTGTTGAAGTGAAACAGCGGGTCCTCAAAGGGGTCACATTATTTGGCAGTTACATTGTGGTCAGTGGACACTGTTTGCAGTCCCAAAATTTAGTTTTCCCAGAGAATTGCCTCTCTGTATCTATTATGGAACTTAAATCATATGACACTTATGTAATGAGGACACATGCCTTCATATCAGTGACATTACTAAAACAGTCCATCAAAGTCCATTTTGTGTAAAAAAAAAAAAAAAAAAAAGGAAAAAAAAAGACTTTTAGATGTTCAAGAGATAATTGCATATGTAGACTGTCTTGATTTATGTTGTAACACCTCCAAGATTCCAAAATATATTCTGTGACTAAGACCACCAAAATGTTGTCAGATAATTCAATTTTTATTTTCACATTTGTCTAGGAGCAAAGGATGAGATGACTTCCCTTAGTCTATAACTTTTTTCTATTACGCAAAGCCTACATAGTGCAGGTAGATATATGGCAGGAAAGTGCTACAGTGACTTCCGGTTGGGTGATGAGTAGGTGAGCAGCACACTGTAGTAGCTCCTGCACGTTATTACATTTAAAACCTCATTTGGAAACAAAACAAGACCAGAAAGACTGTGACTAACTTATACGGTGCATTAGTGAAACAGTGAACTTTGGCCCGACAAATGCCTCCAAAGAAGCCCAACATGAAGCAGGGAGCAGCAGACGAGGCAGGCCTCGCAGAAGCCTCGGGTCAAAGTTGGGAGAAGGGCTCTAAAATGAGCGCACCTCCCTCAGGTAACCAGGAAGTGCTAACTGCGATAACCAGTCTGCACACTGAGTTAGCTTGAGTGAAGTCGGAAATATGCAACAAGATTGACGAAAAGATCGCAGACGCAACAACTCTCAGAGGTGAAATTGCAGCTTTGAAGGCGGACAAAGACTCAGCTATCAACAATTTACGAGTGCAGGTGGAAATGCAAAGTGAGCAGCTAAAAGAGATAGCTGAAGCCACCTCTAACTCCGCCGATTCAGAACAAAGTTAAATAACTCTCCAACCAAGTTGAGCAGCTGTCGGAGAAATGCCTGGACCTGGAGGGATGTTCTAAAAGGCAAAATCTCAGGATTGCCGGAGTGAGAGAAGGGAGGCAGAATGGACAAAATACCAGAGACTTTGTGGTTCAGTTACTGAAGAATGTACTGGACTTGACAGAAACCCCGGTAACTGACCGGGCTCACAGGGCTCTGCGTACAAGACCAGGAGACGACGGACGACCACGGCACTTCATACTGAGAGTGCATTACTGCCACACGCTTGAGGAAATATTACGAAAAGAGACAAGCAACTGTAACTCGAAATACGGTGAAGATCGGATTCAAATTTTCCAGGATCTGCCTCAAACTGTGATGAAACGCCGCGCAGCTTTCACTCCAGCCCAGAACCTACTGCGGAACAAACCCAGGGTGAAATTTGGACTTCTTTACCCAGCAAAGATGAGGATAACGCACAACGGCACCAAAGCAGTGTTCACTGATCCGGAGGAAGCATGCCGATACGCGGAGCAGCAGTTTGGGACTTAAATACACCACCCGGTGGTGGTGTAATTGAATTAAATGGCTATTTCCCTTGGACAATAATTGTTATTTTTCACTAATTGTTCATGTACTCATTTAGGGCGGAAGGTTCACCTTAGAGGCCAAGTACAACTGTTCTGAATACAGTCTTGGTTTTGGTCTTGATTATGCAGGACCACTGTTTAGGGTTAAGGGAGTTATAGATGAAGAATGCTTACTTGTTTGTTCTGGCTTTGTTAGGGACACGTTCAAGAGACCCTACAAGCTGGTTCTTTCTCTCCACTCCTCCCTCTACCTCTGCTCTCCACCCCCCACCCCCCTCATCTAGCAGTTAGCGATGTCTCGGTCTCTGCTGTGTTTAGCTATTCCCCTGCCTACTTCAATGATGATGGTACCTGTACCATGTAATATATTTGCTGAGATGGGGGCGAGGCTCAGTGACTAGAAGAGCTGATAGAAACGCTCCGTCGCGTACATGAACGTACATGAACGCGCAGCCGGACCGGCTTGTAAACAATGGGTTGGAGATCAACACAGAGAGAGGGTGTGTGAGGTCATGCTATACTCCAGATGAAATGACACCTCTAGTTCTTCACATATGAATTTTTTAATTCCTTCAGTCTAGAAATGATGAATTTTGCTTATTGCTACTTTAAAGAACGATGCTCACAATAGACTTAGGTGCAAATGGATAAATCAGGTATATCACACTACCTTTTCTTTGAGAGCTAGAGGTGCGGCCATAATTATCCGGAGGGGAACCCCTTTCAGACATGAATCCACAATTGCAGACAGAGAAGGAAGGTATGTTATAGTTATTGGGGAAATACATGATATGCCAGTTATATTATTAAACCCTGAGTTTTTTAAGGAAAGTGTTAGCCCAAATTCCTGATATTTCAAGCACTAACCTGATCATTTTAATTTTGTGCTCGACCCATACTTAGTTACACCTAAAATAATACATTCTAATGCAGGTAACCTCATGAAAATATGTATGGATAACATGGGTTTGTGTGATGTGTGGAGAACACTAAATCCTACTGGGAGGGAATATACTTTCCACTTCTGAAGTGCACAATGTGTACTCGAGAACTGATTTCTTTTTAGTTGATGGGAAAATTCTACCCCTAGTCCAAAATATGAAACATCATAATATAATAATTTCTGATCATAGTCCAGTCACTCTCTCAATGAAATGCGGCGACCCAGGTGAAATACATTAGAGCTGGAGATTGAATCCCCAACTTCTCCAAGACAGCAACTTCTGCAAATATATTAAATTACAAATAGACATATTTTTCGAAACAAATGACAAAAACAAAACTCCATACACGTTACTGTGGGAAACATTTAAAGCATATCTGAGAGGATGCATAATATCCTTTCAGTCATCTCTGAAAAAACACAGCTAAGCAGAACAATTAGAATTGGAAAAGCAAATCCACAAATTGGACACAGAAAAATTCCCAACAACCCAACCCTCCATTGCAAAATACAATAAAACTACTGCATTAAAATACAATATTGTCACTCAGAATTTGTAGAGCTTTTATCTTTATGAAACAGAAATTCTTTGAGTTTGGGGATAAGCCTCACAAATTAATGGCAAGGCAGATTCATAAATTAGAGAATGACAGAACCATTCACAAAATAAAATCAAAAAATGGTGTTCTCCATACCTCACATAAAAAAATAAATGATAGATTTCAACAATTCTATACAACAACAATATGAAAAATTATACACTTCCAAATCAGGTGCCCAATCAGAAGATATACAATAATTTTTAAACAAGTGCAGACCACGATAATCTAAATTCTGAAATTACAAAAGATGAGATTTTGAAATCAATTGGAATACTGAGAAATGGGAAAAGCCCCGGCCCAGATGGATTAGGTAATGAAATATATAAAAAATTCAGTGACTCTCTGGCCCCCTACTTACTAAAAATGTATAATCAGGCATTTAAAGATAGTGCTTTGCCACAAACCCTAAATTAAGCCATCATCACTCTAATACCAAAAAAAGGGAAGGATTTAGATGAAGCTGGCTCTTACAGACCCATCTCATTACTGAATACAGACCAGAAAATTATAGCTAAAACAATCGCTAGAAGACTTGGTCCGCTTATGAGCAAACTTGTCCATGCTGACCAAACGGGTTTTATTTCTGAAAGGAGCCCCTTTATGAATTTCAAACGCCTTTTTAACATCATATACTCTTCTATGATTCCTAAAGACTTCCTAATAATAGGTCTAGATGCCGAAAAGGCATTTGATCAAGTGGAATGGCCGTACCTCTATGCAGTCTTAGAAAAGTTTCAATTAGGAAGAGTGTTCATATTGTGGATTAAAGTATTATACAATAACCCTACAGCAAGGATTCTTACAAACAGAACTCTGTCTGCACAGTTTAAGTTAAGCAGAGGGACTAGACAGGGATGTGTACTTAGCCCACTACTTTTTGCACTAGCACTGGAGCCTCTCGCAGATATCATTCGTAATAACACTAACATACATGGATACAATACAAACTATACCACTAATAAAATATCTCTGTACGCAGATGATATTTTATTATTTGTATCGCAACCACAAACAACCGTTCCAACAATTTTATCATAGATTGATTTGTTTGGCACCTTTTCAGGTTACAGAGTTAACTGGAATGAGAGCGAACTAATTCCCATTAAATTAGACAACCGTGATTGGCTGCAAACTCTACCCTTTAAAATCACATCACAGAAAAATTTACTTATCTTGGAATTGTGATTACCAGAAACTATAACTCATTGTATGATGCAAACTTCCTTCCTCTGCTAGAAAAACTTAAAAACAGCATTCAATTCTGGAGAACACTCCCTATCTCTCTAATAGGTAGAGTGAATGTTGTCAAAATGATTTTTCTTCCACAATTCCTCTATCTTGTCCAAAACATACCACTTTTTCTTTCCAAATCCTTCTTTTAAAAAATCAGATTCACTACTTCTCCCATTCATATGGAACTATAAATCCCACAGAATAAAGAAAGAACGTCTATACAAACACAAAACACAAGGACGACTCGCCCTGCCTAATTTTATTAATTATTATTGGTGCCACAGGATTACGTTCAGTTGGCTCGTGGCTAGATGATACTGCTTTACTTCCTTGTGGGATGGAGATGGAAAGGGAGGATTGCTTGTCGTTTTCCATGGGTGCAGTGGTGCTATCCCCAACTCCACTTAACAAAACATATTATAAGAACAACCCTGTAATACATAGCACAATAAGAATTTGGAAACAAATATCAAAACACTTTAATCTTAGAAAACATTCATTCAATCTACCAATATCAGAAAACCCTTCCTTTGTTCCCTCCACCCTAGATGGAACCTTCAATACATGAAGAGAATCCGTAATATTGGGGATCTGTATATAAAAGGATCATTTGCATCCTTCCACCAGCTCCAACATAAATTTGGACTGTCAAAGAATGATATGGGCTGAAATATGTGACACTAGAAACTGAATTTGAATTACATCATTTGAAATTGAATCATTCATATTTGAATTTGAATTACTAGAAACTGAATTTGAATTACATAATTTGAAATTGAATCATTTATATTTGAATTTGAATTACTAGAAACTGAATTTGAATCACATAATTTGAAATTGTATTGTTAATTTGAATTATTGCATTGAAAAACTGAATCTGAATAGTATAATTTAAATTGAATTCATTTCTTTATATATTCAAATTCAGTTCTCACAATTCAAATTCAGTTCTCACAATTCAAATTCAATTTACTGTGACAGACATCCGGGTCGTTTAAGGACGAAGGAAGAGCAATCGAGCGCAGATACACAGGACTCCTCTTCGGCCAATCAGCACCTACGTTTTTGAGCACGTAGGAAGAAGCGCTTGCTCGCCTTGACCCATACTGGTTTGACCATGGATACGACTGGGACAAATATGGTAATTTGGCATTTTACCATATATTTTAACGACCTTTTTTAACTGTTGTTAATGTTACAGCTACTTTGTAGGAACGTTTCGTTTCATCAGTGAGCATAAACAAATCATGTTTACAATTACAATAGGCGACTAGCACGTTAGCATTGTTTCAGCTATCATTTTAGCAACGCAGCAACAAGTGCCGGAGCTAGTGTACAAGTCACATGGGATGTTAGCCATTTAACGGTAGTGTTCTTTCTTACCATGAATGTTTTGTTGATAGCAAACAAGAAATTCAAGTTAGTAGTTGGATTTGCAGTGTGCATAACGGCTGACATTAAAGATTATATCCCTGTACCCACACCGCTGTTGCAAACAGTGCGCATATTTATGATTTTGACATTGATTAAAGTCCGAAGGGGACTGAAATGTACGTTACTGTTATGAACATAGAACATGTTAAAGAAATGTAGAAGTTGCGAAAGAAAGGCAGTGTTATACTTGTTACCAGATGTTAATTTCTTTCAGTACATCGCCGGTGTTGAGGTCATGGCCACTTGTGACGTCTGCACCACGCCAGCTACACACAGCAGAAACTCTAAGTACCAGTTTTAGCTACTTGACTTTAGACAGCTAATATTACATTGTCTTCCAAGGACAAAAAAAGCATTTAAAAGACATCATCAAGTCATCTATATTTTGAGGTGTTGCTCCCTGTTTTATTTTATCCTACAGATGTGACATAATAGCATTGTCAACAAAAAGGAGTGATTCACCCTTTATAGTTAACTTTGTTTTTTATTACCTAAAGCAGTTATTACACTCATTTTTCTTTCATAGGCACAGTGTGCATCATTGGTGACAGCTCTGTCAGAGAGCTGCAGAGCCTCTAGGAAGCAACCTCAGCATGCCAGGTGTCCATGTCTGCTGGTTTGGCTGGGGTGGACTGCAGAGAGGCCTTCTCTCCTTCTTTCCCCACTCCCTGCGAGGAAGAGCAGCATCAGATGTCCTCATCATCCACTGTGGCGGCAATGACATGGGGAAGGTCAGCAGTGTCAAGCTGGTCAGCATGATGAAGGAGGACCTGCACCAGCTTCACCTCCAGCATCCTGGCATTAAGATAATATTTTCTTCATTGGCCCAAAGGTGCAGGTGGGAGGCTGGTGGCAATCCAGCAAAGATTGATAAGGCCAGGAAATGTGTTTACAGTGTTATGGCTACATTTGTTCATAGTTTAAATGGTGCCATAATTGAGCACCCTCACATCAGACATGACAGGGGGTATTTTTGAAAGATGGAGTTCATTTCACACCTAGGGAAAATGAAATGTTTTGAAGTAAATTAGTTAATTGTCTTAAAGACCACCTCCAAACGCAGTGAACTGCTTACAGTTGGCAGTGTCACTGCTTTTGAATTTGGCCTTTAGGACACATTTTGTTAGGCCTGAACATAGCCCAGGCTGTCATGGCCAATGTTGAGTTTTTGATATTCATCTATAACTTGTTTAAAATTTCAATAAATTCTATTTACATTTGCACTCCTTTTGTCTTTGTTTCTGACTGAATCTGACTGTCAACTGGAAGAGCAAACAAATCATACACTACAGTTAAACCCTAAAGCATTAATGTTCAACACTGTCATTGGCAAATAATTAAGCAGTCCATTTCTGTGTGGGCCTGATTATTTTAACTTTGTACTAGAGGGTAACTAAGCACCTTACACCCAGCAGCAGAGCCTGAGAAGATTTTGGAGAGTAACCTTTGTTTGCTGCTCTATGAGAAGTCTAGTTTTAACACAGAAGAATGTGACTGGATAAAAGGGCTCAAAGTGAAAAACAAACAATTAGCTGGACACAACAGTTTTGAAGCCCCCAAGGTATCACTTGTTCGCCAACTCTGAGAGGGTCTCCCTCAGGCAAAAGGTACTGTGATGTTTTTATAGTGAGGCAAATAGAAACATAATCAGCCAATTGGGTTATGTTTTTTTAGCCTCACTATATAAGCCTCAACACCGAGCAGAACCTTCTCATGTCACAATGTCACAAATAAATAATACCTAATACGGGGCTTAAAACTATTGAGTGTGCAGATATTTCCTTGAGAATCGTTATTCAGTGAATTTTCTTCATTTGTCTTAAAGAAATGTTCAAACAAAACCAGCACATAACATCAGCTTTTCATTTTTTCTTTACATTTTGCTAAGATAAATGCAAACTTGGGTAAATGTTAAAACCTAAATGAAAACATTAAGATGCCATTAATAACTATTATATTTTGTTAAAGGTTTAAATCACCACTATATTTCCAGTCATCACAGGAAACTGATGACAGCTTTCAAAAAATGTGCTTTTACTCTAAAGTAAGTTTTGTCTGATCCACTTTATATCACAAAAGTTAAAACCATTACACAAACAGTTTAACAAAATTAAGTCAAAGCTTGCATTCATGAAATCATCACTATTAAAAGGTTACAAAAAGTACACATGAAATAAATGAAAACATTTATAACAGTAATTATAAAACCTATGAATTAGGACCCAGTGTCATAATTTGCAAAGTCATAATTTCTTGTGAAACAACTTCTTTACTGTGGAGTAAATATCATATCATTGGTCGAGGCGTTGTAACTTTCCTCAAGTGTCCTACAAGAGAGAAAGATGACAGGTTAAAAACACAGGTAGAAAACATTGACTACAGCCTGTCTTGGTTAAAAAACCACTCATCACCAAAATGATCTTACTGCTGAGTAAGTGGCTGTCATTCATAAAATAGTTTTGTGTTTAAGTTCTGTAGATATTCAACTTTATATTTGAATGTGATTTTAAATTTAACAGTGTACTACCAAGAAAATTGGAGTATGAATGTACAGTATGGAGTTCATCCACATTAACATAATAGTTGCTATCAAAAGGAAACTGAACTGTTCTCAAAGCTCACTGCCACTGTGGAATCATGCTGTGTTCAGCTGTCTCATTTTGAGAATATTTTTTCCATTGGTTCTTCACAGACTGTGTGTGGGGAAAAAGGTAGTAATTCTCACTATGATAAAGGGTCTTTGCATAAAATGCACGAAAATGTTAAAGTCGGTATATACAGGTCATGTTCCTTGATTGATAAAATCTTCATTTGGCCTTTTGCATCAGGGGAAGATTAAACTGCACTGGTGTGTCAGTAACTTCACCTTATCAGTAATAGTACAGAGCAAGCTGTGCCCTAATCGAGTACTTAGTAATATATGAAAATTAGTAATATATACAATGAACTTAAATGAATTATGGTCAATAATTTTATCATTTTAAACTAATAAGTTTCTTGACTCTTTGTGAGGTACTGTATGAAAAAAGGTGTCTTTATCCTGGAGTCAGTGCTGAAGTGATGACTCAAAGTGTTCACTGCACAGATGGGAAGTCTTGTTTGGAGTCCAGTTCTGTCTTCTGGTGTTGAGTGTCCACTGGTCCAGTCTGTCTGGGCCACCTCGAGGAAAACTTTACACAGACAAATAGATATTAAAATATATGTGTTAGCTACCTACTTCGCAGAATCCTTTACATGCAAACAATACAACTTAAATTACTTAAGTGTTCAACAGATCATAATCAATTTAATTTAGCCAAACAAAAAGGTGGTGACCATCACAGTCCTCATATTCTGTCTGTGCATTATCTATTGTTGTGTAGCTACAGGCCTATATCATACTTTTATTTTCTTAATATTTTATATGTGACAGTCAAATGTCACATTAGCCTTTTTTTATTACGTTACACACCTTATTGTAATTTCACACAGCTCGCCACTTTTTAACAAGTTAACATTGCATCATGTTAGCTAACTAACGTGGTGGACCTTTATTTTCAAAACTCACACAGACGCCTTTTGTTCAAAATATTCTCTCCCTAAATGCCTAAATCCTAACACTTCTCTGTCAGGCTCTGACTTAGATGCATCCTGGACTGGCGTCTTGCTTGAAGGCTAAATGTTAGCTGGCTGGTTAGCTAGTTAACGAGCTAAGCTTGTGTTGCATCGTATTGTCTGTTGCTCTGTAACTTGATGTGGATGTTGCTGCTGTGATACAGGTCACACTTGAAAATGAGACCTCCGGTATCAACGTGATTTTACATTTCCTAAATAAAGGCTTAATAATAATAACAAGAAGCTGACAAACTAGGTGGTGACCGCAGACACCGATACCTGCTAATTAGTGCTAACATATAAACACAATTAAAATAATACTAGAATTTCCGAATTTCACTTACCGAAAAACCTGGAGCACAGACTTCTTGGACGGTCTGTTGGTATAATTAATCGAACAGCAAGCCATATTACTCCAATATTTGCCTGAAAAAATATCCAGAAGGCACAGACACGGCTGAGAGGACAGGTTCAATGCCTTGAACATGGGCACGAACTGGCTGAGATGCTCGGCGAGTCTGAGCTCAGCTCTGCACAGCGGAGCCAGCAGCTAGTTAGCATGCTAGATAGCTACCCGTGACAGTGCCACCTGTCACTCAAAGTGGCGACGCCCTTAATTATGTGCAATTTTAAACCTTAATAACATTGAAACGGATGAGATATAACCCCCCCCCCCCCCCCCCCCCCCCGTTGTCATGAAAGGGGAAATTAACTATAGAGACCAAAACCGTCACTCGTCACCCCTGGAGGTTGCTGCTAGGTCAAGGCGAGCAAGCGCTTCTTCCTACGTGCTCAAAAACGTAGGTGCTGATTGGCCGAAGAGGAGTCCTGTGTATCTGCGCTCGATTGCGCTTCCTTCGTCCTTAAACGACCCGGATGTCTTTCACAGTAAATTGAATTTGAATTGTGAGAACTGAATTTGAATTGTGAGAACTGAATGTGAATATATAAAGAAATGAATTCAATTTCAAATTATACTATTCAGATTCAGTTTTTCAATGCAATGATTCAAATTAACAATACAATTTCAAATTATGTGATTCCAATTCAGTTTCTAGTAATTCAAATTCAAATATAAATGATTCAATTTCAAATTATGTAATTCAAATTCAGTTTCTAGTAATTCAAGTTCAAATATAAATGATTCAATTTCAAATTATGTAATTCAAATTCAGTTTCTAGTGGCACATATTTCAGCCCATAGAATAACTTCTTTAGATTCTGGCACTGTCTTAAACAGTTTGAAAATGTGGAGCCTGACAGGCTGGACAGTTGTTTAGAAGGGGTCTTGGGATCTGACCATGTGATATCCCGTCTACATGATGCGCTACAACATATAAGCTGTCCAACGACAAATGCTATCAAAAGTGAGTGGGAAAAAGAATCGGGCACACAGATCCAAGATGACATTTGGGAAGACAGCCTAGCATACTATATCCACACCTGGTTTATAAATGCACGTCACTGGCTTATCCAAGTTAAGATAATACATAGATTACACTATTCCAAGGAAAAGCTTCACAGAATCTTCCCAGAAGTCTCCCCGCTGTGCGACAAATGCAGTTGGAGGAAGGGAATCTGCTGCACAGTTATGCTCTCTGTACAAAATTACAGGGATTCTCGACTGACATATTCACCTGGATGTCCAATATACTTGCAGTCAAGATAAACCCAGATCCAATTTTGATAATTTTTGGATCATCTAATGACAAAAAGAAGCTTAGGCCTCCCCAGTGACAATTCGTAGCATATGGACTTATTACTGCAAAAAAATTAGTTCGACTATTTTGGAAGGATAAAGAAACCCCAACACTGAAAATGTGGATCACAAACCTAATGGACATGCTTCACCTTGAAAGAATCCGATTTGCAATCAATAATAAATTGGAAGATTGGAAGATCTGGCATCCTCTGGTTTCCCACCTAGCGGAAGACACAGGACCCTAGCAGCCCTGGGAGGGATTATTTTGTGTGTGTGCTCATTTTTTGTTATGTTTTGATTATTATTTTGTTTAATCGTCGTCGTCGTCCTCCGCTTATCCGGGTCCGGGTCGCGGGGGCAGCAGCCTCAGCAGACAGTCCTCTCGCCAGCCACTTCCGTCAGCTCTTCCGCGGGAACCCTGAGGCGTTCCCAGGCTAGCGGGGTGATGTATGTCCTGATGTGGCCCCGAGTCTCTCCCCGTTGGACACGCCCGAAACACCTCCCAAGGTAGGCGTCCGGGTGGCATCCTTACTAGATGCCCGAACCACCTCAACTGGCTCCTCTCGATGTGGAGGAGCAGCGACTGTACTCCGAGTCCCTCCCGGATGTCCGAGCTCCTCACCCTATCTCTAAGGCTCCAGCCACCCTGCGGAGGAAACTCATTTCGGCCGCTTGCACTCGTGATCTCATTCTTTCGGTCACTACCCAGAACTCGTGACCATAGGTGAGGATTGGAACGTAGATCGACCGGTAAATCGAGAGCTTCGCTTTTTGGCTAAGCTCCCTCTTCACCACAACGGACCGGTTAAGTGCCCGCATCACTGCTGACGCCGCCCCAATCCGCCTGTCAATCTCCCGCTCCATCCTACCCTCACTCGCGAACAAGATCCCGAGATACTTAAACTCCTCTACCTGAGGAAGGACCTCCCCCCCGACCCGGAGAGGGAAATCCACCTTTTTCCGGCTGAGGACCATGGCCTCAGACTTGGAGGTGCTGATTCTCATCCCAGCCGCTTCACACTCGGCTGCGAACCTACCCAGCAAGAGCTTGAGGTCACTGTTCGATGGAGCTAGGAGGACCACGTCATCCGCAAAAAGCAGGGACGAGACCCTCCCGTCACCGAACCTGACACCCTCCACCACTCGGCTGCGCCTAGAAATTCTGTCCATAAAAGTTATGAACAGAACCGGTGACAAAGGGCAGCCCTGGCGGAGTCCAACCCTCACCGGGAACAGGTCCGACTTATTGCCGGCCACGCAAACCAGACTTGTGCTCCTTTGGTACAGGGACTGGATGGCCCTTAGCAAGGGGCCACCAACCCCATATTCCTGGAGCACCCCCCACAGGATGCCCCTGGGGACACGGTCGTAAGCCTTCTCCAAATCCACAAAACACATGTGGACCGGTTGGGCAAACTCCCATGCCCCCTCCAGCACCCTGGCGAGGGTAAAGAGCTGGTCCACGGTTCCGCGTCCAGGACGAAAACCACATTGCTCCTCCTCAATCCGAAGTTCAACTATCGACCGGACCCTCTTCTCCAGCACCCTGGAGTAGACCTTACCAGGTAGGCTGAAGAGTGTGATCCCCCTGTAGTTGGAACACACCCTCTGGTCCCCCTTCTTGAAAATGGGGACCACCACCCCGGTCTGCCACTCCAGAGGCACTGCCCCCGATGTCCACGCAATGTTGCAGAGGCGTGTCAACCAGGACAGCCCTACAACATCCAGAGCCTTGAGATATCCAGGACGAATCTCATCCACCCCCCGGGGCTCCGCTGCCTCGGAGTTGTTTCACTACCTCGGCAACTTCTGCCCCAGAAATTGGACGACCCGCCCCCGATACCCCCGTCTCTGCTTCCTCACTGGAATACGTGATGGTGGGATTGAGGAGCTCCTCAAAGTATTCCTTCCACCGCCCGACAATGTCCTCAGTTGTCAGCAGCTCCCCGCCCCCACTGTAAACAGTGTGAGCTAGTTGCCGCCTTCCCCCCCTGAGGCGCCGGATGGTTTGCCAGAACCTCTTTGGAGCCGATCGATAGTCTTCCTCCATGGCCTCACCAAGTCTCACCCGAGTTTTTGCCTCTGCGACTGCCGCCGCTGCGCTCCGCTTGGCCCGCCGGTACCCGCCAGCCGCTTCAGGAGACCCACAGACCATCCATGCCCTGTAGGCCTCCTTCTTCTGCCTGACGGCTGATTATCGCCACGACTGGCACCAGCAGCCTTGCAGCCACAGCTTGCAGCCCCCGCCTCGACAATGGCAGAGCGGAACAAGGCCCATTCGGACTCAATGTCCCCCTCTGCCCTCGGGACGCGGTTGAAGCTCTCCCGGAGGTGGGAATTGAAGATCATCTGGACAGGTTCTTCCACCAGGCATTCCCAGCAGACCCTCACTGTTTGTTTGGGCCTGCCAGGTCTGCGCGGCGTCTTCCCCCACCATCTGATCCAACTCACCACCAGGTGGTGATCAGTTGACAGCTCTGCTCCTCTCTTCAACCGAGTGTCCAGAACACATGGTCAAAAAGTCGCAGGTCAAAAAGTCAATCATTGACCTGCGACCTAGGCTGTCCTGGTGCCACGTGCACCGATGGACATCCTTAAGTTTGAACATGGTGTTAGTTATGGCCAAACTGCGACCCGCACATAAGTCCAATAACTGAACACCACTCGGGTTCAGATCAGGCAGGCCGTTCCTCCCAATCACAACTCCAGCAAAGGAAAAGGTCCACCCCCTCTCAAGGACTTGGGTTCCAGAGCCGGAACTATGTGTCGAGGTGAGGCCGACTATATCTAGCCGGTAGCGCTCAACCTCTTCCACCAGCTCGAGCTCCTTCTCTGCGAGAGAGGTGACATTCCATGTCCCAAAAGCTAACTTCTGTAGCCGAGGATCGGACCACCAAGGCCCCCGCCTTGGTCTGCTGCCCAATCCACACTGCACCGAACCCTTCTGGATCCCTCTGCGGGTGGTGGGCCTGCAGGGGGACAAGCCCATGTAGCCGGTTCGGGCTGGACCCGGCCGGACCCCATAGACGAAAGCCCGGCCACCAGGCGTTCGCCCACGGGCCCCAACCCTAGGGCAGGGCCCCGGTAACCCTCCGGACCGGGTACACAGATTCTTGCTGTTGTCCATCATGAAGGGTGTTTTGTTTTATATTTTATTTTTATTTTTCTCATGTTTTCTTTTTTGTTATCAAGAGCAAGGGTGCGGTTCAGCTTTACTTAATTTGCAAAAGAAGCATGTAAACACAGTTTGTACCTTGTACATTTAAAAGCTGCTTCACAATAAAAACACTTGAAATGGAAAGTGCTACAGTAACTTAATAACGTGTTTTCATTATTACTCTCTGTTGCCATATTTTCTTTAACATTAGAGAGGTTGTGTTTAGTATAAGGATATGCTGCCACTATAATGCCATACTGCAAAAATGCATGCTGCAAAATATTGCATATAAGCAGCAAGACTAAAACTCTCTGTTATAACAAACCTGATAGCAGGAAATGATAGTAACATATTACAAGTAACATGCATGACTAAAAAAGTATTTTTTTTTTTAGGAAGAAATACTTTCTATGTTCCTTTTTTAAATTTTGAATTTAAGCAGTGATGGAGCTGAAGATATTTCCAGAATTCTGTATTTGCCAGATTATATTTTCATTTGAGGTGTTCAAAGGTGACTATATGAGCGTTGTCATATAGGTCTCCTAGGCACAGTACCCCAGCTTTAGCCCACTGGTACCAGCAGAATGGCTCTTTGGCTATCCTAACCTTGGAGTTAAACCATATTGACGCATCATATGTAAGTGAAGGGTTGCTTTTAATATAACTATGTGACATTTTCCAACTTTCTCTTAAGAATTCTAATATTGGGTTGCATGCTGTTATTGAGTTAACTTGTCTGTGTCACAAAGGTTTCAATTTGGAATGGGTCTGAAGAGTCAGCAGTCTCGTCAGTACTGATGTTCATATTCTCAAGTGCAGGCATCGCCAAGTCCCAGTCTGAGCAGCAAAGACTTTCCTCATCCGTTGGCATTGCTTTGCATTTGAAACAAGTACACCACCAGGTTTCCAGTGCTCGACTCCGGTATTCTGCGGCTGGCTGAGGGTTAGGCTCATGAGCTGCAGCAGCTGCTTCGTCCAGTAGCCTGAGTTCCGCGTCAGTATACACGGGCTCAAACAAATACGGCTCAACAAAGAAATACTGTTCCTCCTCAATTTCAAAGTCTTCGGACATGTTGGGCTGTCCTTTGCTAAAAGACCATAGTGCAAATTTTCTTTTAGCTACTGTGGTTACTGTTGTCTCCCCCTGCAATGCACGTGTCACGTGGTGTAAACACGGGTAAGCAAAGCTCATGCTTTCAATGGTCTCGCGCAAGTGCGCACGTGTGAGCGCAAAGCACAGAGAAGCAGTCAGAGCTACAGGCTACAGTGAGGCTAAAAACAGAGTTCGAATGACGTTTTTCGAAACAACTTTTTATGTCGGGGCTTCAGGACACTTGGATCACTACAGATGAGCATGTTGGAGATATTTTTGGTTTCAATTTTGTGTTCTTGGACGTTAGTCTGGGGCACCGTCAGCGATTAGCTGTGCTAGCCACTCCCCCTGCCAATCTCCGCAAGGGATGTGAGGGATGTGAGGACCTCCGTCGGCATATGGGTGAGTAGATAATGGCTGAATTTTCATTTTTGGGTGCACTTTCCCTTTAAAGGACCAGTCGCTATTAGATAAGTGAGTAGAAAATGTGGAGATGGGCATTACCTCAGATTTGGTTCAATTAATCCTATAACCAGATATATGTGATAAAGCGTCAATCAGGAAGCAGACTATCAGGACAGTAATATTTGGGTTGCTAGAAATCAACAATATATTGTCCGCGTATAGAAATAATTTATGTTCTTGACGGCCCGCTATGATCCCTTTAATGTCAGTGTTATTTCGTATCGCAATAGCTAGGGGTTCCAACGCGATTGCGAATATGAGGGGAGATAGGGGGCAACCTTGTTTCGTGCCCCTATACAGTTGAAAAGAAAGACAGATATTGCCATTACACAATATTGATGCCATTGGGTCCGTATATAATAATATAATCCAAGACAGAAACGATGTCCCAAAACCAAACTTTTTTTAACCTGTAGAACAGATAGCCCCACTTGACCCTGTCGTGGCCTTCTCACTGGATGCTGAGAAGGCCTTTGATGCGCCAATGCGCCTCTACTCTTCCACATTATATGCAGCAGGTTATCTGCTGATGATCGCCCTTTAACAAAACTTACTTGATCTGGCCGTGTCGTGTTGTGCATGACTGATTACTGTAGCAAGTTTGTAGAGCTTAAATCCAACTTTATTACCAGACAACTGCATAGTCAAGTTACCGACAACATCCGACATAAACATAGCACTACTTCCTGTCCTAGACATGAGTGCCTTTCAAAATAAGATTATACCACAGTATTAACTCAGGTTCCACCACAGGTGTATAACTGTGTTACGTATATTGTCCAGTTCGCTAGTATCTTAGCAAGTACCATCTACATTTCCTAATGATAGGTCAATAGCTACCGCATTGTTGGGGATCTTTCCCTTTTTTATGTTATGGTAATCAGGTTTTTCCTCATACTTGCAGGGAGTAAACCTTTTCCTAGGGCAGACTGAAATACAGTCAATAGTCTAGGTGCAAGTATGTCACAGAATTTTTTATAAAAGTCTGAGGGGTAACCGTCCTCTCCAGGGGCCCGGCCTGATCTAAGGCTTTGTATTGCGTTCTGGACCTCCTTTAATGTAATCTCCTTTTCCAATAAGTCTCTATTTGATGAAGAGATACAGGGCATCTGTACGGCTGAAAAGAACTGTTTATATTCATTTGTGGCTACCTCCCCTTGTGATGTATATAGTTTTTGATAAAAGTCACAAAACACTTTGTTGATTTCCTTTCTCTCACTAATTGTTCATTTTGTGTATTAAGTATTGATGGAATGATGTTTTGGGGTCGTTAGCTCTCTTATTCTATGTGCAAGCAATTTTCCCGCTTTCTCACCCTGCTCATAGTAGCGTTGTTTGGTGCAAAATAGGGCAAATTCTGCTTTCTTTTTAAAACTGCTATTCATTTCGAATCTCAGTGAGTTCATATTGTTCCAGGTTGTTTTATCTGGTTTTATGACATATTGCTGTTTTAAATATTTCAGTTGTTGCTCTGAGTTAGATAATTTTTCACGCTCCTTTGTCTTTTAATAAGAGCAATATTGAATTAATCGGCCCCTTATTACTGCCTTAAACACGTCCCAAGTAGTGCCAGGGTCAGAGATAGAACCCTCATTAGATGTCCAGTACTCTTGTATAACAGACTTTATAAAGGTATTCAATGTATCATTTTGCAATCGTGAATTGTTAAATCGCCACCACAGTGTTTTCACCTCTTTATCTAAACTATTTATAATTATGTCAACTGGTGCGTGATCGGAGATAACAATATTCCCAATTGAAGCATTCTGAATCTGATTAAAAAGATTCTTAGAAATAAGTATATAATCAATTCTAGAGTGAGATTGGTGAGGGTGTGAAAAAAAAGTGAAATCTTTATCTAAGGGGTGAAGTAGCCGCCAAATGTCAACTAGACTCAGTTCATCCATAATTATATCTATAGCTGTGTGAGTCCGAGATGTACCCTGTCTATCCCCAGATTTGGCCAATTGAGGGTTTCTAACCTGGTTGAAGTCTCCTCCTAATATAATATTGTTGTTCCCTATTGTTCTTATAACATTGGGAGAACACATTGGGAGCAAAATGTTCATAATGGTGACATTCTGATTATTCATTTGTGCATTAAGAGCCACCCATCTACCCTCTTTATCGGTATGGCTACTCACAACTACTAAATTTAAATTTTTTCTTATCAAAATGCCAACACCTCTGCTTCTGCTATTATATAAACTTGAATATACCTGTCCAATCCATCCTCTCTTAAAGCCTCAGTGTGTAAAAATGGTGAGTAACAGTGGCATCAGCGGTCAAATTCTAGATTGCAGGACTGACTCGCACTCACTCGCCCGCCCCTTCCATCGGGTAAGTGACAGTGGCCTCGTAGGGATAAAAAAGCCTTGCGCAGACAGCACAGATCCATCCACGAGTTTTTCAAGTTTTTCAGGAGTAGGCCTATCTAGCGACGAGATGAATATTTATTTAGGAATCTAAACCATGTTACGATGTTGTAGCGACCCTGCAGTAAATGTTCTGTTATAATGTCAATGTTCTGTGAGTTAATGGCATGTTTGGGATTGAATGAGTATAGCTAGGGGGGCGGGGTGCGAGTGTGACGGGAATGAGGGCTGTGTAAGTGCACGTGCTGGTGTGTGTATGAGCGAGCTGGAGGAGAGAGCAGGAGTGCACAGTTGGAGTTACAGCTAAGTTCTTGTTTGTTGGTTGTTTTGGCATAGTTACGGCCAACAGTAATTTGTACTGTTCAGTAATAAACGGTGGTTTGCCAAATAACTGCGTCATCCTTTCCACACGTCCTGGCGGATGCTACAATATGTTGTAGCTTACCAGTGACATATAGGCTATCTGTGAGATATATGTTAAAAGTGTTTTATTTCTAATTGTTTTGGTAACATGAGCAAACATTAGCACAGTAATGCTAAAATAACACGTTTTATGTGATAGTCACTGCACAGTGCGGCAAATATAGGTTGGAACGATTATAATATATGTGTTTCCAGAGTGTTCTTCCACAGGAGTTCAAATAAAATAAGCAACGCCGATACTCACTTGCGTTTTGTCCTGTCCTCGCTTATCTGATCTTTTTCTTTTATTTGGTGACGTGGTTTCCCTCTTACGGGACAAAACATGTGTGTGGTCCTCCATTAGTGCGACAGAATCATAAAAGTACAAAGCAGGTTCACTCAGAAGCGCCCCGGATTGATCTTCACCTTCTCCAGTGACGGCAAGTTCTAGATAAATGCGAAGCGCGTATATATACCTTTCGGCCACTGTATTCAAATATGGAGACGCAAGACGGCAGCCTCCAGCAGACTGTGCCCTGCCTGTGTATATATAGAGAAATCATTCTAAGCCTATGAGAAAGCTTCCATTTGTATGTGAATTGCATTGCACTTTAGTAAATACTGTATATATTTATGAAAGCAACAGTTGATATTTGCTAACAACCACATAAATTACACATTGTAACTTAAAGCTTTTCAGACTCTTCCTTATTCAAGTTGGTCTCCTGCAGCATAGCAATGTCTGATCTACAGTGGTGTGAAAAAGTGTTTGCCCCCTTCCTGATTTCTTATTTTTTTGCATGTTTGTCACACCTAAATGTTTCAGATCATCAAACAAATTTAAATATAAGACAAAGATAACACAAGTAAACACAAAATGCAGTTTTTAAATGAAGGTTTTTATTATTAAGGGGGAAAAAAAATCCAAACCTACATGGCCCTGTGTGCAAAAGTGATTGCCCCCTAAACCTAATAACTGGTTGGGCCACCTTTAGCAGCAACAACTGCAATCAAGCATTTGCAATAACATGCAATGAGTCTTTTACAGCGCTGTGGAGGAATTTTGGCCCACTCATCTTTGCAGAATCGTTGTAATTTAGCCACATTGGAGGGTTTTCGAGCATAAACCGCCTTTTTAAGGTCATGCTACAGCATCTCAATTCAGGATTCAGGTCAGGACTTTGACTAGGCCATTACAAAGTCTTCATTTTGTTTTTCTTCAGCCATTCAGAGGTGGACTTGCTGGTGTGTTTTGGATCATTGTCCTGCTGCAGAACCCAAGTTCGCTTCAGCTTGAGGTCACGAACAGATGGCCGGACATTCTCCTTCACGATTTTTTTGGTAGACAGCAGAATTCATGGTTCTATTTATCACAGCAAGTCTTCCAGGTCCTGAAGCAGCAAAACAGCCCCAGACCATCACACTGCCACCACCATATTTTACTGTTGGTATGATGTTCTTTTTCTGAAATGCGGTGTTACTTTTACGCCAGATGTAATGGGACACACACCTTCCAAAAAGTTCAACTTTTGTCTCGTCCGTCCACAGAGTATTTTCCCAAAAGTCTTGGGGATCATCAAGATGTTCTCTGGCAAAAATGAGACGAGCCTTAATATTCTTTTTGCTCAGCAGTGG
Organism: Epinephelus awoara; assembly: GCA_035609425.1. NCBI lineage: Eukaryota > Metazoa > Chordata > Actinopteri > Perciformes > Serranidae > Epinephelus > Epinephelus awoara. The sequence goes on from CM069312.1 coordinate 36,221,296, forward strand.
TTTTCGTCTTGGAACTCTGCCATGCAGGCCATTTTTGCCCAGTCTCTTTCTTATGGTGGAGTCATGAACACTGACCTTAACTGAGGCAAGTGAGGCCTGCAGTTCTTTGGATGTTGTTGTGGGGTCTTTTGTGACCTCTTGGATGAATCGTTGCTGCACTCTTGGGGTAATTTTGGTCGTCCGGCCACTCCTGCGAAGGTTCACCACTGTTCCATGTTTTCGCCATTTGTGGATAATGGCTCTCACTGTGGTTCGCTGGAGTCCCAAAGCTTTAAAAATGGCTTTATATCATTTTCCAAACTGATAGATCTCAATTACTTTCTTTTTCATTTGTTCCTGAATTTCTTTGGATCTCGGCATGATGTCTGTAGCTTTTGAGGATCTTTTGGTTTACTTCACTTTGTCAGGCAGGTCCTATTTAAGTGATTTCTTGATTGAGAACAGGTGTGGCAGTAATCAGGCCTGGGTATGGCTAGAGAAATTGAACTCAGGTGTGATAAACCACAGTTAAGTTATGTTTTAATAGGGGGGGCAAACACTTTTTCACACAGGGCCATGTAGGTTTGGATTTTGTTTTCCCTTAATAATAAAAACCTTGATTTAAAAACTGCATTTTGTGTTTACTTGTTTTATCTTTGACTAATATTCAAATTTGTTTGATGATCAGAAACATTTAAGTGTGACAAACATGCAAAAAAATAAGAAATCAGGAAGGGGGCAAACACTTTTTCCACACCACTGTATTTTGTTTAAAGTAGTTCAGGATTTTTTTTCGTTTGATGGGATGATTACAACCAGAAATGTTCCATGAGATCACTTTTATGAGCTCCATATTCTTTGTTTGTAGGCATTGTTGCCCATACAGTATTGTCACATAGTTGTAAGAATACTTATATTGATCATCACCTATGGCTATGTTGTTCAGCTTACTATCAGAGTGTACAATAACCCTAAATAAAATAGGAAGGTGATTTATATTAACTAAACTAAAATAACTAAACTAAAATAATAAACATTGTACAAACCAAAACATAAAAACAAAAAATCAAAATTATTCTAGAGTTAGCCCTCAAAACAAAGGTCAACCAACAACCCCCACTATTTATAACCTTCCGGTGGCCCATCCCCTCACTATCAAAGAGGACGCTATATTTTACATTATCATAAACATCGAACTCTTTCAGAAGCAAGTCTGAGAAAAAATATAATAAAAATAAAATAAGTTAGAAATAAATAAATAAATTCTGGATAAATAAAACCTGGATCCATCAAGGTCATGAGCATTATTCTGAATTCCTGAGTAATAAAGTAAAGAAAAGAAAAATGAAGTTAACAGGTCCTTCTTATAATATATAAATGTAGTAAGAACAGTGTTCATTTACTTTTTAAAAGGAAAGTCCATCGTTAGTCCATACCTTAAGATTTAGTGTTTTAAGTACACTAATTCGTCCCTTTGAACATAAAGTAGGCTTCTCACGGGTTTCTCTCCTCTTGTAGATGGCCGTTTAACTGATGCTGCTACATCTGGAGTGAATGCAGCTGATGCTTTGTCGAGCTGTGTAAATAAACAGTCTTCAGAAAGTAGTCGATGTGGCATGTGCATCAAACCACAGTTTCGCCTCTTCAGGTGTCTCAAAGAAGCGTGTTTCTTCATCCAGTGTAACCTGAAGTCAGGCGGGGTAGAGCAGGCAAAAGGGTATCTTTCTCTGGTACAAGGCTTGTTTAATATTGTTGAATGACGTCCTTTTCTTGGCCAGCGCAGTGCTCAGGTCTGGGTAGACTCTCAGGATGGTCCCCTTGTATTTTAGTTCGTTCATCCTTGCCTAGCGTAGGGCTTGTTCCTTCTCCTGAAAGTAATGAAAACACACCACGAAAGCCAGAGGTCTCGCCAATCCACCATGTCTGTATCAAGGTGTGCAGTGTGCCCTCTCCAGCCTCGGGGGCTTCTGGAAAATCTCAGCACCCATGCTCTCCTTCAGCAGCTCGGATATAAACTCCACCGGGTCCCAGCCACTCTCGCTGCCTTCTGGAATGTTAACAAGCCGCAGGTTGGCCTTGCGGGATCTGTTCACCAGGTCATCCAAACGGTCCAGAAGAGAGCTGTTCTGCACCTGCAGTGATTTTATGGTGGCCTCCGCCGCAGTGAGTTTTTCAAAGTTTCCACCGACCACTGTTTAGGTATGATCTAGGCAGCTCTGGAAGTCATGTTTTTGCCCACAAAGTGAGTCCATGGAGGACTGGATCGGCTGGATTGATGATTTGATCAAAGTGGACATGTCTTCTCTGAGACTTACACATTGTTTGGCGAGTTCCGCGATCAGTTGCTCCATTGTGATTTTGCTAGCTCCACTCTCATGTTCAGGTTCACCACTGGTGCTAGTGAAAGCAGCTAAGTTAGCTATCTTGCTAGCAATGTTCGCAGCAGCTCGTGTTGTCGGAGCTTGAGAAGTCGGTGGTTTTGGTTTCGAGTTACTCATCCTATGGTCGGGTAACTTCTCACGAATTCGTCAACTAGATAAAACGTGATTTGAATTTTAAGTACGCTGTTCAACAGGTTCCCTCAGTAGTAAGACAGGAGCTCCTCTAACGCATCCTACCCATTCATCACCAAACCGGAAGCTGAAACAGTGATTTTCAAGTTAACAAGAGTCATTTTTCATGGGCGTAACTGAACTTTTACTTGAGTATAGATTTTGGATACTCTATCCACCACTGCACTACATTAGTTATCAGCAGGTCATGTGTTGTGTTGTGTTTACTACTACAGAGTAGAAATAAATCTCATGTTCCTTTGCTGGCTTCTGTAAAGGCCAACTGGCAGGAAGAGATAAAAGCTCTGGAGAGCTCCTTCAGTGACAGACTGATTCACCCAAAGTGTGTGAAGGAACGCTATCACAGGTCCTTCCTGCCTGCTTCTGTCAGGCTACGTAACCAGCACTGCTCACAATAAACTGCACCATGGACACTTTAGGGACACCATAATAAGCAGAACTGTCCCCCTTGTTGTTGTTTATTTGCACATACAATATTCACTTTGCACTAAATAAGCTCACTTTAAAGAGGACATGAAACAAACGGGACAGACACCAGCATAGGAGATGTGTGCATTATTAAGACATACTGACGAAATAAAAAGTCGGAAACGTCAGCCTATTTTAGAGAAAATCCACTTTTTAAATGCATTTACGATGCGTTTTGGGCCGTGCTCAGCGCCATCTTCATTTTACGTCACTGCCTACGTCATCGGAGTGGTTGGTTGGTTTCACGATAGTGTCTGTAGACGGAGCAAGATGAAGAAGCAGTAGTTTAGGAAATGTACCGAGTGAAAAGATGTCAGAGGACGAAGCCGAAAGATATATTGATCTATCATCAAACCCAGTGGCCTATGCTTTTGAGGCAGTGACGAGGGAGGGTGGAAAGTCACAATTTTGCGGAGGAGGCGGCAGCTGCTCCGGACGAGGACGGCAGCCACGAGAGGGACGGCAACACTGCATGGTGCTTGTACCAAAATTACTGTCCGAAACTAAAAATGAACCACAACCCATATAAACATCCGGGCCTGAGACTTTTCACCTAAAACTCATGTTATCCCACTCCATACAGTCAGCGGTCCACACAGCTGATGCAAACCGCTAAAGAAACACTACTTACCGTGACTCCACGTTTTCCACAGCAGTCAGAAATCCAAACGTAATAAATTCCCCATACATCAACTCCAATCCCGTTATCTTCCTCACCGTCATCCTGTTTATTCCTCTTGCCATCTCATGCCATGCATGCACTAAAGTTTTTTCTAGCTAGCTTTTACTTCACATGGCTCGGCTGCTGAAAAGCCGCCACACACGTCTAGTGGCAAATTAAAAAATAAATATACATGCACATATACAGTCATGGAAAAAATTATTAGACCACCCTTGTTTTCTTCAATTTCTTGTTAATTTTAATGCCTGGCTCAACTAAAGGTACATTTGTTTGGACAATTATAATGATAACAACAAAAATAGCTCATGAGAGTTTAATTTAAGAACTAAGAACTATTCATTTTCCATGGTTTTCTTGATAATAACCAAAATTACCTAAATTCTTACATCAATAGCTATGGCATTGTACCGCCAAAAACACTACTTTTAAGCATTCCATGTTTTCTTTTCTGTTTGCTTTAAACACATGATACACACAAGAGTTAATACTTGATTGCATAACCATTGTTTTTGATGACTGCAGCCATGCGTCTTGGCATGCTCTCCACCAGCTTCTGACATTGTTCTGCTGTCACAGCAGCCCATCCCTGTTGGACAAATTCAAACAAATTTTCTTTGTTTTTGGGCTTGTGGTTCTCCATTTTGAGTTTGATGATTTTCCACAGGTTTTCAATTGGATTAAGATCTGGTGATTGAGCAGGCCAAGGCATGGTGCGAATGTTGTGGTTCTCCATCCAGGCTTTAACTGACCTTGCCGTGTGGCAAGGGGCATTGTCTTGTTGGAAAATCCAGTCATTCGAGGCAGGAAAGAGTTTTCCACCTGATGAAAGAAGACTGTTTTCAAGGGTAGTCCTGTACATGACCTGGTTCATTCGGCCTTCACACAATTGCATTTGCCCTGTTCCACTCAGACTGAAACAACCCCAGATCATGACTGATCCACCCCCATGTTTTACTGTAGGGGCAAGACAGTCTGGGTTGTAAGCTTCTCCAGGCTTCCTCCTAACCAGTAAGTTGGCTGGAGTGGGCATCAATTCAAACTTGGATTCATCACTGAAGAGAACCTTAGCCCAATCATCAACAGTCCAATCCTTGTGGTCTCGAGCAAAGAGTAACCGGGCCTTCCTCTGCCTTTCATTAATGAAGGGCTTCTTGCGTGCTCTGTGTGACTTCGAACCAGCTTCAACAAGTCGGTTTCGAACTGTCCTTGCCGAACAAGTCACATTTCTCGACAGTGCCCACTCATTTTTAAGGTCCCTGGAGGTCTGACGACGATTCCTGACACAGGAACGGATGAGTGCACGGTCATCTCGTGGGGTAGAAAGACGTTTCCTGCCACGGCCAGGTAGCAATTTGGTAGTGCCATGTTCAGCTTGTTTTTTTTTGTTGTAATGAACGGCTGTCTTGGAGATCTTCAGTTTTTTCGCTACCTGTCTCTCACTCATGCCAATTTCCAGCAGTGCCAAGATGGCTGCCTTTGTGGCTTCACATAATTCTTTTGTTTTAGGCATTATGTAAGAGCTGACAACTTCTGAGTTGTGCTACGGCTTGAATGTAAGCAGGAAACCACTCTAGGCCTTTGCATGTGCAGTGCTGCTTGTGACATGAAATGGCCTCTTATATACCCTGGGAATCAATTAAGCTTAAGAATGTCAAATGGGCCATAAAGTATTATGTGACCAGCTGCATTTTTTGTTGTGTTCATTGTATTATACGTTTAGTGGTACCAGATATTAGAATGAACAAGAAATTGAAAACAACAAGGGTGGTCTAATAATTTTTTCCATGACTGTATGTTGGAGCCATCACGACACAACGTAAGGCACAATAATTTACTTTTTCAACCGAAAGTGTTGACCGTCCGTCCAGCAACCCGCTTGAGGCCTCAGTTGATGTTGTGTTTACCACCGGACCGGAATTGGCTCACAACAAAATTAGCATTTTATATTGGCCGATGTTAGCGCTATCTGCTCGCTACTGCTAATGTATAGTCATGACCAACATTACCATAACACTAAATAGTCAACAAGAATAGTCACGGTGGCAGGCCAAATAATATATTGATGCATTTGGCAGTTATTCAGTATTTCATTCTAGTCTAGCTTTTACCTTTTACTGAACATACATTGTAGATATTTATGCAAATAGCACTGGAACTTTGTATTGGTCCTGAACTGCAGTGACACACAACAGACACTTCATGACAGATACTATCAGTCTCTAAAAACTAGTACTAGTAACTATTACCTACTACAGCACCTAGTAAAAACACATTGTACATTAGTGCAAATCAGGAGGACATTGCTAATGTAGTGAGGTGCATGATTCTCCATGGACATTAGAATAACTGTACACTGATACTTTTGATAGTCACAGAACTGTAGAAAATAAGATCAGTCAGTGAGGAAAAGAACTGGTGACATTATGACATATGATTCTGGCTGCTACATTCTGTACCCAGGCTCCTACAAGAAATGTGATAATAACATTATAATTTTGTTAATTTTGTTTAATGTCCCTCAGAAGCAAAGCAAACATCCCCAGTGTTAACACACATTAATCTTATGATAATAAAATACCAAATAATTATATTGATTCAACAAGCACTACAGCCAGAACTGGTATGGACATTTAACCAAAACCAATTTCACCCAACCATCACGGAAACAAAAAAGAGGATACATTGGATAGTTTTCTATGCATGGTTATCGAAAGAATAACAACACAACAAAAAGTGTTTAGGGTATATGAATCTTTAATAAATCAGTAGTCAGGATGTAAGTACAAGGTCTTTCATGTTAAGGCTGATAACATCATTTGGGTACCTAAAAAGTGTACATTTGTGTTATCAGGTTAGGCAGGCGTGCATGCAACTGATGGCCAGCAGCAAATTCCCAGAGGCCGACATCAGTGAGGAGATAGAGCAGGTGACAGGCAGTGTGCACACCCTAACAGTCACTCTCAGCACCCAGACCAATCCATTTCAACAGGATACAGAAGAGGGAGACAATAAGCAGTACATTTGCACAGGCACTTTGACAGATGACATACTTACCAACCAGGTCATAAACAATGACCACTCATACTGTACATCTGTGGAAGGCCAGGCCACACAGGCTGGAATCAGGACCTGGTTCTTCCTTCCCAAATGGCCCCTGGCCCTGAGGGTAAACTGTCTGTAGGCAGTCAACCTAAAGAGACTGATGGCAAAGAAATATATTGGTTAGATTTGTCTCAATTTTTTTAAAATCATGAACAAGTTGACTGTTGTCAGGAAAGATATAACAGGGCGTCTTTTTTCTTTTATATGTGTCCACTTAGAGTGTGAGAGTGGAAATCCATTTGGTAATTTAAGTTAACTTGAGCCTTGCTTCATATCCACTTCTATGTTTTATTCGATATCACCTACAAAGTACAAAATATTAAATCATTCCTTTCAGATTCCAGAATATACTTCAACTGTGTATTGCTCATCTCACTCAAAAGTTATTGAGGGTGAACCCATCTGAATGTCTGACATCATACTGTCTGCGTCACGGTGTTTTGACAGCGGTTTCCCAAACGTTGGTTTCTTAATGTGCTGCACAACACGATGTAAACAAACTACGTATAGAAAGCATTCATGTGGCATTATATTGTTATGTCAGGCCTCACAGACATGTTCCGCATCTAACTGGCTCGTTCACCAGTAGCAATATGTAACATAGTCAGCTATGTGAACCGGCGAACTAACGTTAGATACCAGCATTGATAGCTAATAGCTGTTAGCGTCAACTAGCTAACGCTAAGGGTTAGCTAGCAATAAGTACCGGAGAAACGACATAAACAAAGACGTTTCGGTCATACAACAACTGTATGTAAACAAACAGCACACTGAAACATTGTTCATATTCCTGGCCAACACTGTAGTGCATGCATTTGTTTTCTTTACTGCATACAGTTACTGAGTCATTCGCCCGCCGTTATAGCTAGCTTGACTTACCTGCTGGTGACGGGCGCTGCAGCGTCTCAGCTCTGACATCCCTCAGTGAAAGCATCGCTGTCTCCAACACGTCCACCTCCCGGCACAGGATGCTGAATGAGCGCACCATGGTGATACAGGGGTGGTCATGGAGAAGATGGTCCAGACCAGCCTCCTGGCAGCAAATGGTCTCTGGCACAGTGGGCATCGCCACACTGACACCACGTAATGTTGCCGACACGCCCTTGACCCCAAATCACCGGCTCAACCACTTCTTCCTCCCGTACCACTGCTCGATTCCCACGCCTTCTAGACTCATATGCGTAGGCAATGGGGCTTGTCACAGACTCAACAGGCCTCTCCAGTTCGTCTTCCTCCATTGTCAAAAAGTGTGGTGCTCAAACGATTCAGAAATGCTCCCCTGTCTTCACTTCACTGCGATCGCTAGCTTGACAACCACTCCGGTGACGTCACATCCGGCGACACAACAGACATGGCGCTGCCCTTTGTTTTAACAGCTGAATTTAGATGACAGGATTTTGAGATTCCTTTCATTTTCAGTGTTTAAACTAAAATTATCTTTTTAGGGTGAGAGATCCTCTTTAAATTATGATAACTATGTTTAGTGTTTCATGTCCTCTTTAAGCCATTGCTCACTTTTTATCCACTGCTCATTACTATCATTATCATTATTATTTATTACTGTTTCTTGTATTTTTTTTTGTACTTTTTTGCATGCCTAGTCTTTTAAGTCTTTGAATTTTGAAATCTTTAATCTGACTCTTTCCCCTTGGCTGCTGTAACACTGGAATTTCTCAGTTATGGGATCAATAAAGTTGTATCTTATCTTGTCTTATCTAACCATCCAAAAGTTTTCTGGTTGTCTTGTTTTTGTTTAGTTTTGATTTACCAGAGAGTTGCCAGACTAATTTTATTGGAGCTGTGCACATTGTGACATTAAAGATCATTCATTACAAAACTCCATTCCACTGAAACCTGCCTTTTAAACCACATCAAGAGGGAGGCTGACACAGGCAAATTTTGTGGAATGGTAATGTTAGACTTTCAATAGGTCATTGATACTGTAGATGATACTATCCTGCTGTTTGAGGTAAAGGCCATGGGGTTTAGGTATATATGGCCATTAAATGGGACAATTCTTACCTCTCAGAAAGGACACAGTTAGTGGATGGGACATTTTCCAAAGCTAAAACTGTAAGTTTCCTAAGGAGAGTGTAACAGGGCCACTTTTTTCTTATAATACATGAATGACTGTCTTGTTTCTGTATGCAGACTATTCAGCTATTCCAGTGTCTCATAAACATTCAGCAGTTGTGAAAGTATTTAAGTGAAGAGCTTCAAACTATTGGGACTTGGATGTCTGTTTATTCCAGGATCCATACACCAGACCATCTTTTTTGGATCTAGATGACAGTAAAGGTAGGAGAGACCTACCTCTATTTGATAGCCCAGAGGGGCCGTGGCGATGAAAGGACTCACTAAAATCTGCCAAAAGACCAAAGTCTTGGCAATAAAGTTGTTGGATAGATCAGTTTTAACGATGTTAGCTGAGGATTAGTTCAATGTCATTTCGACTATAAACTCCAGACTGCCCAAAACAAGTTCATCAGGGCTGTGTTTAAAGCCACAGTGTGTAGGCATTTCTCCCATCTAATGTTGAAATCATATATTGCATTCAAACAGATGGCGCACTCTAGCACCTCACTGTTTCAAACGTGTATTGCAACAACTGTAGCCGCTGTGTACCAAAAAGCTATAATAACACTGATGAAACCATGTCATCCGATACTACATGGAGTATTCATTCAGGCTCCTACACAGACACACGCGACGTGAGTTGACAAACCCCCTCCTCACCATGCTGGCTGTGTTTACAACGTAGGACTGTTGGGGCGGATGTAAATTGAAACAGCTATTAGTGGCCAGCGACACTACTGCCGCATAACAAAGTCCCACTCTTTGAGCATAATGCAGGATCATGTATTATGCAGCATCACGGGAGATGGAATCCTCGTCGCCAAGAAAGTGCAAAAGGGAATCAAAAAGGCAGCGTGATCCGCGAATTAAAAAAACAAGGGTCAGCATTGGGGTTGCCTTTCCCAGGTGGAGAGAGCTGCTGAAGGAGAAAGGTAATACAATCACAGGCCAGCGCTAACAGCGGCTAACGGCTAACAGCGGCTAACGACTTACAGCGGCGCAGTTATGCAAGGAGAGGGATTAGGCTGTTAGCGACTGGCCGCTAACAGTGGCTAACAGCCAACAGCGGCGCTGGCCTGTGATTGCATTACCATTCTCCCTCAGCAGCTCTCTCTACCTGGGAAAGGCTACCCCGATGTGGGCCTTCGTTTTTTTCATTCGACGGTCACGCTGCCTTTTCTATTCCCTTTTGCGCTTTCTTGGCAACAAGGATTCCGTCTCCCATGATGCTGCATATGCATGATCCTGCATTATGCTCAAAGAGTGGGACTTAGTTTCAAATTTGCCAGGGTAGTAGCGAAGCGCCTCTTGCTCCTCGGCTCCTCAGTCTCGCAGTGCTGGCCTGGCTCTCAACAATAACGCCGAAGGCGGTGCTGTATGTCCCTTGCTGGCGGGTGTATTCTCAAGATGGCAAATCCGAAATTCTCCTTTTACGAGAATAAGTCAGATTATTGGTGGAGGTAATAGTACACCAGTGATGACATATTTATGAATGCAGACATCAATTTTTGCCAATAAACAACTGAAAATGTTACACAATGTCCCTTTAAACGTACAATATGTAATTTTCTGCCGCTAGGGGTCTCAAACCAAAACAATAACAGAAGACGGAGTTGGATAACGTCACGAAGTAGCGTGGGATCATGGGTTGTAGTTGTAGTTATATAACGGATACAGACGTTCCTCACTCCGTGTAACTGAAACCGACCGTGGCAGTTTTTATGGCAGAGCGAGCTTCAGCAGCAGAGAAATGCTCATGGACGAGATATATTACTGAAGTTATATTCACTTTATGTTTCACTTTATGCAAACGGGGTCCGTCGGCCGGTGTAGCAGCCCGAGCCGATCTGGTACCTAACGTTACACCGGATCATCAAACTCTGATCTAACTATCAGTAGTAACGTTACTTAAGCTGACCAAACGTCCTCTTTTGCACGGACATGTCCACTTTTCACAGCCCGTCAGGGGTGTTTTAATAACCTGATTACAATGTCCGGTTTTCCGTGTGTTAAAGTCATGGCTCTCTTTTTTTAGCGACTGTCTCGCTAACCTCAGTTATTTACACTCTATTCAGAAATGCTACTTACTTTAGCTGAGCGGTTAGCAATCTGCTAGTTATTTGAGCAAACTGCTAGTTACTTAGCGTTACAGTTAGCGATGGCTTCTCCCTCTCTGCTAACGTTACTCTCTCTTGCTCAGTGCATCTTATTTTAGCTATTCCTCTGCCTCTTTTATAAATGCAGTTCATTTACCGGCATCCGCTCAGCATTATAGAAACCTATCGTTAACGTTAGATGTTGTGGTTAGCCAGCCTCCGCTCCACACTGCTCCGCAGCGCTGGTGCCCCGGCAGGCAGCAGTGCTTGCAATACACTGGTGGAAATTATTAATATTTTGATCACATCAGCCAGATGTTTGCTTACCTGTCTAGTACACACGCGAGGTCGGCATCGAATTGTAGTCCTATATTTTCACGAAGCTCTCTCCATCTCGGAAAGGCCACACCAATATTTATCCTGGATTTAGCTCGCTTGGTTGACCCGTACGTTTCCGTTTTACCGGGTTGTTTACCGGGACAGCTTCGGTGTCAGAAGGTGCAGCAACCGTCAATGCATAACCATGACCCATGACTAGTTAGCTTAGTCTAGCAACAGTAACGTTCATTCTCTGACGTCTCAGCCGGTCTGCTTCTTCTTCTTCTCCTTCATTCAATGTCTATGGTAACTGGAGTTATGCCGCCATTGCGACCTACTGACACGGTCCGTTACTGTTATTGATATTTCATATTTATCTGGGTTTGAAAAATTGCTGGAAACATTTCTGATAATCAAAGTACTCAACTAAACAAAATATATAATATTGGTTTAGTTGTTTTTAGAAATTAATATGTGGAAAAACTACATATTATATCTTTAAGTTACCTCATCATATCCGTCTTAATTCAGCTCATTTTCTACAAATTAATTGTCTTCTTGTTAATTAAAGACTCACAACGGGTTCACACTGCAGAAGCATCCGGATTTGTTAACTGTCACGCAGCAGTCCAGCTGTTGCCTGGCTGCTCACTCCAGAAGTAAATTTCTCTGCGGCAATCAGCTTCTGCACTCTGCTCTGTTTAAATCACATGTAGAGCTCCTTCTGCCTGTGTGTGTGTGTGTGTGTGTGTGTGTGTGTGTGTGTGTGTGTGTGTGTGTGTGTGTGGCTCTGCTCATCTCTCTCGCACTCTGTTTAGACACAACTGACAAATATGTGGAAGCATGGGGTGCATACTCTATCACTTGTCACAGACAGGTCATTTATGTCATATCTAATACACACTTTATATTGTTTACAATACATTTCAGTGTGTTATCTTGCCAGATTCGCTCAGAAAAATAGACCACATGCCAAATCTATCGCTGCAGATCGTGAGCCGGCCACATCCAGCGTGAACAGCCCAATTGGTTAACTTGTTTAATTCCTCCACGCTTGCCATGGCGCCTCTTACAATGCAGACATGTGGATACAGATGCAAGGACAGATAACATAACAGAGATCCTAGCTGATGCTTATCAATCAATCAATCAATTTATTTGAAGTGCAAAATCACCACGGTACATGGTCTCAATACACTTAACAATAAATACAGTAAGATTAAGTACAATAAAAACATACAATAAAACAATACAAAAGCACCAAAGGGCAATAAAAAGACAGTTAAGAATTAGATTGAACCAAAATGTTGGGAAAAAAGGTAGGTTTTAAGACGGGACTTAAAATTTTCAATAGATGAAGCTCCTTTGATTTCAAGTGGAAGGCCATTCCATAAAAAAGGAGCACGGTAAGAGAAGGCCCTGCCACCAGCTGACTTTTTATTAATCGATGGAATGACAATGAGGTTTGAACTAAGAGAGTGAAGAGGACATGACGGAAAGTAGGGAGTAAGCAATTCACTTAAGTTAAGAGAAGGACTTTAAAATCAGCTCTAGCCTGAATGGGCAGCCAATGTAATGATGCCAAGACAGGAGTTATGTGGCAGAATCTGCTTTTCCTTGTTAAAAGGTGAGCAGCTGAGTTTTGCACGAGCTGAAGACTCCTCGTTGTACCGCTGGGGAGGCCAGAAAAAAGGACATTACAGAAATCTAACCGGGAAGACACAAGGGCATGGAGAACCACCTCAGCGCTGCGCAAGATAGGGCAGAGCGGATTTTTGCAATATTGCGCAAGTGAAAAAAAGCTGTCTTAGTGATTTCCTTTATGTGAAGCTGAAAAGTCAGGGTCGAATCAAAAATAACACCAAGGTTTCTAATGTGGGAGCTTTCAGGGATCAGACAACCATCAATATTATGATACATACTCTCGGATAAGTACTTATAGTTATTGGGTTTAATCACCAGCAAGTCAGTCTTAGCAGTATTAAGCATAAGAAGGTTAGTACTCATCCAGGCCTTGATTCGACTGACACATACTTCAAGATTTTGTATTTGAGAGAGGTCACTAGGCTGCAGTGGGATATATAGCTGCGTGTCATCAGCATAGAAATGGAACTTTATGCCATATTCTGCAATAATCCTACCCAAAGGGAGCATGTAAATATTAAACAACAGAGGGCCCAGGACGGACCCCTGGGGCACACCAGAGATAACTGTAGAGCAATCTGATAAAGAGTTCTTAAAACTAACGCATTGGGTTCTACAAGATAAGTAGGACTGGAACCATGAGAGTGCCAGCCCTTGAATACCAACACAATGCTCCAGTCGGTGTAGAAGCACACAATGATCTATTGTGTCAAATGCAGAACTTATATCCAGTATTAATAGTAAAGACGCTGATTCAGAGTCAGCGGTGACAAGTAGGTCATTAACTACTCTAGTAAGAGCAGTTTCAGTAGAGTGACAGGAGCGCAAACCAGATTGGAAGTTGTCAAAAAGATTATTGGCAGAAAGGTGGGCAATCAGTTGATCAGCAACGATTCTCTCAAGTATTTTGGAAAAGAAGGGGAGAGTAGAGACAGGACAGTAATTAGCACGAACCAGTGGATCACTATTGGGTTTCTTGAGGAGCGGTTTAATGATAGCGGATTTATAGTTCAAGGGGACAGACCCCTCAGAGAGGGAAGTGTTCAAGATGGTACGTAGGGGGCCACTCAGTACAGGAAAAAGTTCCTTAAGGAGATCAGAAGGGATAGGATCTAATGAACATGTGGTAGACTTTGCGGTGGCAACCAGAGAGGCCAAGGCCTCCGTAGAGATAGGTTGAAACTGTGAGAGTGAACTACAAGACCTGGGCGGCGACCACTGGTCGGTCGTGTTGCTAGGAATCTGCTGGCTGATGATCTTGTTCCTTATTAAGGAAGTTTTATCAGTAAAAAAATCATTAGCTGTCAAAGAAGAGCTTGGAGCAGGTGACAGCTGTGTGAGCCTGGCCACAGTATTAAAAAGGACCCGATGACTGTTCTTATTGGTTTCAATCAGATTGAAGAAATAAGATGATCTAGCAGCAGAGAGAGCACATTTGTAACGTTTGAAACTGAGAGTCCAGGCGAGGCGAGTGGACTCTGATTTACTGGTGCGCCATTTGTTCTCGAGCCTGCGGCAAGCTCATTTTAATGAACGAGTAAGGTCGGAGAACCAAGGCACAGATTTAGCTCGAGAGCCACTACTGGTTCTAAGAGGAGCAAAGAACTCGATTCTAACAGTGCACTGTTTAGATTATTTGCAAGGCTGTGGACAGACAAAGCTATGTTGGAAAATGGCATAAGTTTATCGGGCAAATGATCCGCTAAGAGAGACTTGACATGGTCATTAATGTAACGAAAAGAGTGGGGGCTAGGTCATAGCGAATACTCTGTGCATGCAGGAGGAGGTTAAACAAGACACAAGAGTGATCTGAAAGTGGAACCTGAAGAATAGATGGGAGACCAGCAGTAATATCTTTTGTAAAAACAAGATCAAAAGTATTTCCATGATTATGAGTGGGACCAGTGACATGTTGGATAAAGTTGAGACTGGAAAGAAGATCCAGAAATTCAGTTGCTTTGACGTATAAAATATCATTAACGTGAAAATTTAGGTCACCAAGCAGGACTATTTTATCATATTTTATCAAAACAGATGATAAAAACTCAGAGAACTCAGTTAAAAAGGTAGGATTATACTGAGGTGGTCTATAAACGAGTAATGCCAGGATATGTTGACGGGTTCCAATAAGCATGGCCGGGTACTCAAAGGATGTGAAGTTCCCAAGTGAACATACTGTACAGGTAAATTGATTAGAGAAGATAACCGCAAGTCCTCCACACATTTTGTCTTGCCTAGCAGAGAATAAGAAGCTATAGTCAGGAGGAGATGCCTCAATAAGAACAGTACTGGCAGGGGAGGAAAGCCAACCCTCAGTGAGAAAAAAGAAATGTAAACAATGGTGAGTAATAAAATCATTAACATGAAATGTCTTGCTTGAGAGTGACCTAATGTTAAGTAAAGCACAGCTGAGGTCGACTGGGGAAGGAGCTGGAGGGACAGGAACTGTTTTTATGTTAATTAGGTTAGATGTGACCCTCCTATGAGTGCTGAGGCGATTAAGATTCCTGGAATCGAGGATACTGCTATTTGGATAGTGAGAGCATTTTGACAGGATACAGCGCCTGTCAGTAATTCTAATAGGAATATGAGAGTAAACAGGAGTTGAAATTGACTTAGGAGAAGAGGTTTGAGGATAGGCTACAGGTTTTGCAGCTGTGGAAGAATTAAGCAGAGTAAGGGGGACAGAAGTGGAGGCAGTGCCAACAGCAATGACAGCAGGACCCGCACTGTCAGAGATAGTGTTGAGACAGGAAAACAAAGTGCACAGGGCAGGGTCTTGCTGGAAAAAACATCATTTCAGGCTAAAAGCAATGAAGTTAATAAAATTGCTTGATAATCGTTCAGTCCCTTTCCCTTTCCTCCAAACCAAGGCTTGTTGCAGTGGTGAAGTTCTGCATCCACGTGTGCAAACTAAAAAGTTGACTAAAACGCTCAGCACTTTTGAGCAGTGTGGGAATGGGGCCAGAGAGAACGCACCTTTTCCCAAGGCTTTCAACAGTGAAAATCAGGGACTCAAGATCATGATAGAGTTTGGAGGAGTGTCTGGACATTGCCATTTGTGCCGGTGTGTAACAGAACAGTGTGAATGGACAGATGGAGATCAGTGAGGACTGGTATCAGTTCAATGAAGTCAGTAGTTTTCCCACCAGAGAGACAATAAGTGATGGAGCCTGGAAGCTGCACATTTCTGATGATAGAGTCACCAATTATAAGAATTTCAGGAGGTTGATTCTTGCAGCCATTGTCATAGACCGACAATTTAGGGGAGAGAGAGAGATGGGAAATGCCAGGGATAACTGGAGCAGTAGAAGAGGGATTTGAGTGGCCTGCACAGATGACGTCATCATTGCCCGACGAGGGGATCAGACCCACGTCCGGCCAGGGAAACGAGGACTGCAGGGCAGGGAGAGGAGGCCAGTTCTCCGAAACGGACACCAATCTTTTATCTTTTCCACCTTTTTCCTTGATGTTTACTTTATTGTTTACATTCCAAAACTTTGACTGGCCAGGTTTGCAGGAGAGTGGTGAATTGATTTCTCAATCCTGATGAGCGTCTCAAAGTTCTCATTGTTAATAGAGCATAAATTAGCACAAATTTAGCATAAATATTCGCAGGCCTGACGGAAAGATAACCGGACTGGTTTGCACCTTGTAAAACATTTACTGGATTGACTGTTGTGACAGATGTTGGGGTGAAAACCTCAACCAACACATCATGTACTCTGCTATTGACTGAAAAGTTACATAAAAATTGAGAATGTAAATTCTCATAATGAACGTGGCATACATTGTGATGATGCATTGCAAGGTTTTCAAATTGTGAGGTGTTCCTCCCTCGGGGGCACGTAGGAGAGTTAAAGAGGAGGTGCAAAAGGAAACACCTGCAGCAAACACACTGCATGAGTAGAATTTGAATCAAAAATCTTATTCAGAATCTCAGTCAAATCTGAACACACAGACACGAAACACTTTTTTTCAATCAATGCGACTTATACTCCAAATAAATCAATAAATCAATTTAGGATCATAGAGAAACTGCTCCCTATACTCCAGAGCTTAGAATCATCAGGGTTTTTTCAATATCAAAGTTGCCTGTACATCATGACTACACTGCAAACAGGTACTGCTGACAGGTAAGTCTGCAGACTTTTAATGGCGCCAATTTGCCCAAATATAAATACAACAAATATAACTGAAAAAAGACAGGGCTCAAGTTGTCTGGATTTTGTCTGAGAAAGGGCCCTCAGTGTCTAACTATGAAAAAAACACCTGATCTACATAGTTGTTTGCCAGATATTTAGATTTCATCTGACAAAATAAAAGAAATGCAACATATTAGGGCTGTACCCAACTGTCAGTCGAATCAGACTTTTTTGTTTCATATAAAGTTTTAAAGTTTGAACGGGCTCAGCAAAACGTTTAGTGTGACATTCACCTAATATAGTCAACAAACTATCAGTGCTAACAACGGATCAGCAATGTGCAACATTTTTTGCTGACTCTACATATCAAACAAAAGTCAGAGACTGTGTCGTATTGAGTTGCTGTGAACTGTGAATACACCACCTCTAAGCCGAAGGGAGAAGATAACTGTTAGCTCGGAGCCTTCCGGTGCAGAGTCTCTCCTCCTCTAGGCAGCTCTATAATGTCTACAGCTGTCTGTTCCAAAGAGTATTGTAAATGTCAAGAGTCCACTCTGCAGCAAAATCTGGGGACCAAAACATCCCGGGAAGTACAGTGCAGAGCACAATGACTAGCAAAAAAAAAAAAAAACTGATGTTGACAGCTCCCTTTAAAGCAATCTCAGTCGACTGAGGGGCCTCTGACTGACAATTTGATTCTCCAACTTTTAAGGGGCAGCCCAACAACATACAGATACAAAATACAAAATAATCACTCATGCAGACACATTCTAAGGCCTACCCAGCTCTATGGTTCCTCCTATACCGATCAGTGAAGCTGCACTGTGGTAAAGTGGCAGAGGGATGTACATTACATCATCTTCAGTTGCTCCAAATGCCCAAAACCCTGCTGCTGCCTTCAGGCTCTGGAGGTGAGTGATCACTGCAGCCTTAGGGAGCCCTGTGAAAATAAAAGACATAGCTTACATGATATTGCACAATAAACATTAATACTTACTGTTCATTTCAACTGTTACGTACAATGTCAGCATGGGGAAGGGGTACATAGTCATTTTCATAGTCAGTTTAATTCTGCTAATTTTTGTGGCTGCTCCTGTGAAGGAGTCCTGAAAGGTTTTTGACTTTAACAATGTTAAGGAGAGAAAAGTAGAGTGAAATGTAATCAGGTACACTGTGTTGACATTTCTTTCAGTCGTCATCCTTTCAATTTCATCAAGAGTCCAATGATCCAATGACACTGAACCACCACATGCTCTCTGGGAGAGACAGATCCAGCTTGGCTCAGTGACAGTTTCGTGGCAAAAGGCTTCGCCGAAGGTGAAACCAGGTCTACTGTCAGCGCAGGCGGAGCGCAGCCGATGTAAGCCAAAGTTTGGCTGACCGGCAGACAGTGCGCACACGTCACCAAAACCTCACAGGCAGGTTTCCAGAATATCAGGCACATTAACTCTTTGAGTGCCATTGATGTATATATATACGTCAATCAAAATACAACGCTTGAGTGCCATTGACGTATATATACGTCAAATGCAGTTTTCAGCGGCTGGTAAAAGGGGTGAGTCATTTTGGGGCTTCTGGGATACGTGGTACTGAAGAGACACTTTGATCGGGTAGATCAAAGCAGGTGGTGGAGACAGCAGAGACGGGAGTGATCAATCGGTACGGAGGGAGAAAACGTTTAACTTGAGATTTTTTAAAGAAAAAACGATGGACAGAGCGTGGGACAAACGACGGGAGGAGGCAGGAGGTAGATTGACGTTGAGGGAAAGTTAGTGAGGGGAAGATGCCGAAGCGAAAGAAGTTAGAGTTGAGGAGCCAGTTTCGCCAGCGCACACTGGAGGAAACGTTAAATTTCTGTGTGAGAAATGGGTTGCTGTGTGAAACCGACACAGAAGTAAGTGACGACGACGGCGAAGAACCGAGAGATCGCCACAGTGATTCACTTGCCGCATCCAGCAGAGAGGCTGAAGAGCAACATGTCTCTCCGGTGCGCCGGAGATGCAGATCAAAGGCAGCCAAGTTGTGGAGGACAGCGACGACACTTCAGGCACAGACCTTTCAGTCCAGGACTCAGAGGAATGGTTGCCGAGCGAGCAGAGCAGATCTTGTTCTCCGTCCCAAAATACAAGAGGTAAGTTAAAGTTAGTAATCCATTGATTATTCAGCCAAATTTACTAAATTAAACCAACATGTGTTCCTGTGATTTCAGAAGCACTGTTGAGAGAGGAGCAGTCCACATCTGGTTCTGCAATACCTCTGTTGGCAAATATTATTTTATGGTAATTGTATATTTCTATAATTTACAGGCAGAACACTGGAAAGAGACACAAGTAGGGGGCAGGCAAGCAGCAGGGGACACGCAAGCAACAGGGGGCGTGGGCACAGTGGTGGGTCCCGTGGAAGCCGTCCAACACCAGATCCAGAATGGTACGACACGGACTGGGAGCCAAACAACGTGCCATTCATTGCCACTCCTGGACCCATCAATGGTGCTGCTGCTCTTGATTCTGATCAGCCTGTTGACTTTGTGGAGCTCTTTTTATCTGATGAGCTGCTCCAGGACATTGTTGAACAGACTAACCGGTATGCAGAGCAGTGCCTCAGAACGGTCAGTGAAAGTATACCACAATCCAGAATGCATGCTTGGAAACCTGTCACAGTGCCAGAGCTGAAAACTTTCCTTGGGCTTTATTTCCTTACTGGTGTAATCCGTAAGCCTAGCCTCAAGATGTACTGGTGTACTGATGAAATATTAGCCACACCCTACTTCAACAGGTCCATGTCACGCAACAGGTTTCAGCTCATCTGGAGATTTCTCCACTTTAGTGATAACGAGTCATTTGATGGTACTGACAGGCTGCATAAGGTCCGCCCAGTCCTATCCTATGTGGTCTCCAAATTTCAAGAGCTTTATCAACCCCATTCAAACATTTGCATCGATGAGGGCATGCTTCTGTGGCGTGGGCGCCTAGCCTTCAGAGTCTACAATCCACAAAAACCAGTAAAATATGGCATAAAATCATACATCCTGTGTGATTCAAGGACTGGGTACTGCTTCAACATGAAGCCCTATTGTGGAGAACCAGCGGCACTGGGAGACACAGTTGTTTCCCTTCTTGATCGTCTAGCAGGTCATGGCTATAAGTTATACATGGATAACTTTTACAACAGTGTAGCACTGTGTAAGCGACTACTTGATTTGGACACTCATGTTTGTGGGACACTTAGAAAAAACAGGGGGGAACCACCAGTTATTCGGGACATTTCGAATTCGGACCTGGGAATTGGGGAAACCATTGTCCGCCACAATGAAAGAGTGATGGTTGTGGCATGGCGGGACAAAAAAATTATCAAAATGGTCACAAGCCTCCACCAGAACAAAATGGAAAGGGTGGAGGTATGGGAGAGAGGCCAAAAAAAAAGTTCCACAGCAGAAGCCAGCCTGCATTGTTGCATACAACAGGTGTATGAATGGGGTTGATAAATTGGACCAGAACCTTGTGTATTATCCATTCATTAGGAAGTCAGCCAAGTGGACCAAGAAATTTGTTACTTATCTTTTTGAGATATGTTTTTTCAACGCTTTCATCATTTACAAAGCTAAGAACCCTGAGGAAGACTGCAGCACTTTTCTCTCATTTATTTTAAGTGTTGTTAAGTCATGGACCAGCCTGGCACATTCTGGGGGTGAGGAAGGAGGAAGGGAAGCAGGTGAGGATGCAGGAGAGGATGCAGGTGGGGCAGCAGGAGGGGCAGCAGGTGAGGATGCAGGAGAGGATGCAGGTGGGGCAACAGGAGGGGCAGCAGGAGAGGATGTAGGAGGGGAAGCAGGGCAGAGTACTCCTAGGGCCCCATACATGACCGATCCTCAGAGCAGACTGGATGCCATGAGCTTGTCCAGTACCCACCCACCCTCAAGAAGAAGCAACCAGCTAGGATATGCAGGGTTTGCATTAGGAAGGGGCACCGGAGTGAGACAAAATACTACTGCAAAGCCTGTAACGTCCCCTTACATGTTGGGGAATGTAACACCTTGTACCACAGCAAAGCCAGTTATGCAAAATGAACTGTTTTTATTCATTTTAATTGTTTATTTATTATCTTTTATTCGTTTATTTGTTTTTGTTTATGCAGCCGAGACTGATCACTGGAAGCCCAAAATGTCTTAACTCAACATTTAGTTGAGCTCTTCTTGTTGTATTGTGTTGTATTTTAGTTGTATTTATTTTTATTTGCAATAAAATAACATTTGAATGAAATTTACAGGTGTCTGATATGTCATTGAAGCCAAAAGTAAAACAGTTAAATCACTTTTTTGCTTGAGAGACTCTCTTTCACAAAAATGCATTTTTCTCAGCTTTCTAGAAAAAAAGCAGTTTTTTGAGTGTAACCAGCCTTTACTCAACTTAAGATAAATCAAGAATGGAGTAAGGTGCAAACATTTTTTTTTTCTCCTTGATGAAGTAGAGGGTCTCTTCTTTCAAATGAGGTATTCAGTGTTTTCAGTGTCATCGTATGAAATATTCTGTGGGTCTTGGAATTTTACACAAAATGACCAGAAACACTGGCACAAGTCACTTACCACTTTCTGAAATGACTGGCACTCAAAGAGTTAATAATGCAATAAATACCCATAAAAACACTATTCAATGCAACTATCTGCAATCAGCACATAAATGTATCTCTATATCGACTGTCCCGTCACATTTGATGTCAGATCAAAGGGGATTGGCACTGTTTGGCACGTTTGGCACGTGTAATGGAAACCCAACCTGATTTGATTAACACAGCTGCAAACTAATGAGTTCACATCCCTCTCAGCCAACCACAAGCAGCCACAGCATCAGATAGGGAGTATATATTCAGCATCTGTCATCTTAGAAAAGTCAAAAGAAAAGAAACAGAGTGAGACTGCGAGAGAGAAAGAGAGAGCACATGCGCGCGAGAGAAATGCAGCATTGATTTACAATTGTGGTGACCTCCTCCCAGGCTACCTCCCAAACCAAAACATCAGTTTCCTCCTGGGAGAAGTTTGGCTGTCTGACACTGTTGCTCTCTTCTGCCATGGCGAATTGAGTAAACTCTCATTAAGCCTTTGCGCGGCGCATTTAAGGGCCAGGAGAGGGGCTCATTTGATTGGTGTGATGTGTGTAAAACCCACTCCACGCCTTCTCTCCTCCCTCTTTCCGACTTGCGCAGGCAGGAGGGACAGAGGTGGGAAAGAGGAGTAGCTGCGCCAGCGCGCACGGTGTGCCAAACTTGCAAAATTCGCCTGGCCACACCCAGTTGGAGAAGCGCAGATGCGCTCCGCCCCCGCCTCGCCCAGTCTGCGAAACTAGAGCCCACCATGGTAGTGGACAGATTTTTTTTTGTTTAGTTTGCATCTGTGGCTCAGAGGCAGAGCAGGTCGTCCACCAATCAAAAGATCGGCAGCTCGATCCCGAGCACCTCCAGTCCATATGTCGAAGTATCCTTGGGCAAGATACTGCATCCCAAATTGTTCCCGATGGCTGTTCTATCGGTTCCATCTATTCTCAACTGCTTGTAGCCTAGTTATGGCTGCACTCCAGCTTTATGCAGACCTGATCTGTGAACTTTTTGGGAGTGGCAAGACACACGCAGAAATCAGTGACATTTTGCAGCGTGAAGGGGCCACGTAGTGTTCAATCAATCAATCAATTTTATTTATAAAGCCCGATATCACAAATCACAATTTGCCTCACAGGGCTTTACAGCATACGACATCCCTCTGTCCTTTGGACCCTCACAGCGGATAAGGAAAAACTCCCCAAAACAAAAACCCTTTAACGGGGGGAAAAGAAAAACGGTAGAAACCTCAGGACGAGCAACTGAGGAGGGATCCCTCTTCCAGGACAGACAGATGTGCAGTAGATGTCGTACAGAACAGATCATCATAATAAATTAACAGTAATCTGTATGACACAATGAGACAGAAAGAGAGAGAGACAGAGAGAGAGACAGAGACAGAGAGAGATGCAGGACAGACGGTAATGACAGTAGCTTAATTAAAACTTTCATTAATGAAAGTAATAATATTATAAATTATAATAATACATTAATAGCTGATAGTATACATGTGTGACAATAATCATTTGTGTATAATAACAGTAGAAGTATGACAAATGATAACAGCAGCAGCAGGAGACATCTGGCAGGACCACAGCAGCATCACAACCACACACGTCACACTATCCAGGCACCGCTGCAATACGAGTTAACCTGAGAGACAGTGGAGCACAAAGGCTCCGGAGAAGAAGCCGAGTTAGTGACATCCAGAATGGCCGAGTTAGCAAGATGCAGTAATAGGACACGAGAGAGAGAGAAAGAGAGAGAGAGAGAGAGAGAGAAGGTGCCCGGTGTATTATAGGGGGTCCTCCAGCAGACTAGGCCTAAGTCAGCCTAACAAGGGGCTGGTACAAGGCAAGCCTGAGCCAGCCCTAACTATAAGCTTTATCAAAGAGGAAAGTCTTAAGTCTTAAGTCTAGTTTTAAATGTGGAGACGGTGTCTGCCTCCTGGACAGCAACAGGAAGATGATTCCACAGGAGAGGAGCCTGATAGCTGAAGGCTCTGGCTTCTGATCTACTTTTGAAGACTTTAGGGACCACGAGTAACTCTGCATTCTCCGAGCACAGTGTTCTGGTGGGATAAACAAAATGGCTGCTGGTTGGAAGCTCTGTGCTGATCAGTTCTAACAATCTATTGAATATCATGGAAATAACTCAACATCTGAGAGATTAGTTGAGTTTCTAAACTTCACAAACCAGTTTTGATCCAGTTTGCAGGGTTATTTTTTGCTATTTTTGAAGTTTTTGGCGTTTTTGATGACATGTGCTCTGCACTCAACATAACTGGATTACCTGGAACCTCAAAGTCTTTTGTGTCTACTGAACTGAACTTCTCTAACAACTTCTATTGATGAAAAGAAATATGGAGAAGTTATCAGAAGATATGGAAGAAGTTAAAAAGTCCCTTAACTTTATGTCAGAGGAGCTGAGCAAGGTGGTAAAACAACAGGTGGGCCTACTGGAGTTAATTGATGAAGTCAGACAACTGAAGGCTGTGATAAAAGAAAAAGACAGGAAGATTGAAGAGCTTGAGAGAAGAGTAGACGACCTGGAACAGTATACAAGAATGGAAGACCTGTTGATATCTGGGCTGGAGACAAACAATTACTCCTACGCACGGATCGCAGCAGGTGACAAGGAGGGGGAGGATGCACCAAGAGGTGAAAAATTCTTACTTCAGCAGCAAGTCATTAAATTCTTGGATAGTAAAAATATAGCTGCATGTCACACTATCCCACAAAAACAAAACAAGAGGCCAACCATCATAATCAAATTTGTGAATTTGTGTCAAATTACAGACCAGTTTCTTTACTGCCTCAATTTTCTAAAATTCTCGAAAAATTGTTTGTAAAGAGATTAGATTCTTTTATTGAGAAATATGATTTATTGAATGACCATCAGTATGGGTTTAGGAGCAATCGCTCAACATCATTAGCAGTGATGGAATTTGTAGAGAACATTGCTGATTCAGATCATCTTAACAGTTGTAGATAATAAGCAGTTTGGAGTAGGTGTGTTTATTGATTTGCGTAAAGCATTTGATACGATCGATCACTCTTTACTTCTACAGAAATGTGAACGGTATGGCATAAGAGGTATAGCACAACTTTGTAAGTAAGTAAGTAAAATTTATTTGTATAGCACTTCTCACAGAGAGGACTCACAAAGTGCTTCACAGGATTGAAATACCAACAAGAATACATACATACAAACATACATGTCACATACAGAGACACAAAAAATGAAACAGTTGTTGCAAAACAAATCACTTAAGACTAGTTAAAGAATGCCTGCCTGTATAGATAGGTTTTAAGATGCTTCTTAAAAATATCAACCGATGCTGCAGCTCTCAAATTCTGTGGGAGGGCATTCCACAATCTGGGCGCAATGGACTCAAAGGCCCGGTCACCTCTAGTTCTAAGCCTAGTGCGAGGAACTGCCAACAGGCCGTGATCGGCTGACCTAAGTGTCCTACTAGGAACGTATACGTGCAGCAGGTCGGACAGATACTCAGGTGCCTGACCATGAAGGCCTCTGAAAGTTAAAACAAGGATTTTGAACTGGATCCTGAAGCTGACGGGAAGCCAGTGTAGGGAGGCCAGGACAGGAGTAATGTAGCAGTTTTTGGGTGATTTGGTAAACAGCCTGGCAGCGGCATTCTGCACCAATTGGAGACGATCTATCTCAGTTTTGCAATGTTTTTAAGGTGGAAAAAGCATGTACGGGTCAACACATGGATGTGTTTATCAAAGTGCATGGCCTGGTCAAAAATAACTCAGAGATTTCTCAGGTTAGAGCGGATATTTAAATTCAGGGACCCAATACAGCTCGCCACCCTAGAAGCAGTACAGTCTGGAGCAACAATAAGGACCTCGGTCTTAGCAGCGTTAAGCTGGAGGAAATTGTTGACCATCCAGTCATTAATTGCAGACAAACAGTCATGCAGTACATTCAGACAGTCAGTCCTGTCAGGATTAAAGGAAAAATACAGCTGAATATCATCTGCGTACATATGGTAAGATACACCCTCAAACCTGTTGATAATGATTCCAAGAGGTAGCATATACAGAGCAAACAAAATTGGACCCAACACTGAGCCCTGAGGTACCCCACAAGAAAGGGGTACGGACTCGGACATGAAAGGACCAGATGCTACTGAAAAACTTCTACCAGAAAGGTAGGAGGCAAACCAGTCAAGGGCACTGCCTGAAATGCCAACACAGTCACTGAGCCTATCTAACAGGATGTGGTGATCCACAGTATCGAAGGCTGCGCTAAGGTCAAGCAGCACTAGGATGGTACATTTACCCGTGTCAGAGGCCATCATGATGTCATTAGACACTCTAAGAAGTGTTGTCTCAGTGGAATGCTGCTGACGGTAACCAGACTGAAATTTGTCATACAGTGCTTATTTAGGGCAGGGACTAGTTGGTTAGCAACGACTTTTTCTAAGATCTTTGAAATGAAAGGCAATTTAGAAATGGGCCTGAAGTTGCTAAATAATGAAGGGTCCAGATTTTGCTTTTTAAGAAGCGGCTGGACAACCGCATGTTTAAAATAGGAGGGGAAACAGCCAGAAACCAGTGAGCAATTAACCAATAACCAATAAAACCAATAACCAATGGAACCAATAACTTTTTTCAGTAGAGATGTGGGCAAGATGTCTAACGGGCTGGAAGAAGTCTTCATACTGCTCACTAGCTTAGTTAAATCTTGTAGGGAAATGGGTGAGAAACGATCCAATTTTTTGCTGCTGTAAAGGAGGAGCAGGGGGATGAGCAGAAGAAGTAGGGGTAATACTTGCTCTAACACTAGCAACTTTGTTGACAAAAAAAGCTAGAAAATTGTTACAGTCATTAACAGAAAAAATGGGCACCACAGGGGGCTGGGAACAAACAAGATTATTTATAGTGTCGAAAACAACTTTGGGATTCCACTTATTGGAGGAAATGAGGTCAGCAAAATAAGAGGCCCGGGCAGCTTTAACCATTAAGTTATATTCTGTTAAGAGTTCTTTCAAATAAGTACGATGGACCTGTAGCTTTGTAGACTTCCACAGGCGCTCGATTCGGCGACATTTGCGTTTAAAACAACGAATATCATCATTAATCCAGGGGGTAGGATTAACGGTAGCAACTGTACGGGATTTCAGAGGAGCAATCTCGTCTAAAATAACGGAACAATGTGAATTAAAAGTGTGAACTAGAGAATTGGCATCACTCCAAAAAGCTGCCCTATGCTGTTGTTAAAAACAGAGGAGAATTTCACGGCAGACAGGTCATTTAACATACGTGAACAAACAACACGCTTTCTGAGTGTACAATCAGTTTTAAAAGACACATTAAAAAGAATACATTCGTGATCAGTCACAAGCAGCTCCTCAGAGCCGATAATGTCTAATTTTAATCCAAACGTGAAAACCAGGTCCAGAGTGTTGCCCTTAATGTGTGTTGGGCCGCTGACATGTTGGGTAAAATTGAAAGAATCAGTAACATTTAAGAAGTTCACTGCAAAGGTGTTTGTGGTGTCATTTACAGCCACGTTAAAATCCCAAGAAGAAGGATTTTCTCAAATTTGATTATGGAAGCTAAGAAGTCACTGAATTCAGATAAAAAGGAGCCATTAACACCAGGAGGGCGATAAATTAAAACAAATGAGACATTATGGAACACTGCGTGGCCCCTTCACCTCTTGCCACTCTCAAAAAATTCACAGATCAGGTCTGCATAAAGCCTGATTTATGGTCGTGCGTTGAATCGACGACGTCGCTACGTTGTAGGGTACGGGGCTACGCAGAAGGCTCGCCGTAGCCCCCCGCGTAGCCTGACGTGCACCTCCCCAAAAATGTAACTACGCGTCGAGGCGACGCGGACCCAGCGCAGACCGGCACGGCTGTGATTGGTTTGCTTGGTAGCAACGCATTTCCGGTTCCGTATTTCCACCGCCATCCCCGCCGTCTTTAAACATCTTCTATTGCCATGTAGATGTTGTTAAGGCTCATTATATATATGCCATTATGCACAACGTTCAATACGGATACGGCTGGAGCCGTCTGTCCGTGCTCCGCGTTCATTTCTCTGTGACCGAAAAAGCCGGAAGCTAAACGAAGAATCAACTAGAGACGGCGATAACCACTCAGGAAAGGAACGAAGCCTCCTACCGCTCTGGCGGTGAATTGCACCGCGACGAAACGGAGTGACGGAGAAGTTCGAAGGGTTCATGACGGCGTCACGGCAACCACGTAGTGACGTCGTCGACTCAACGCACGACCATAAATCAGGCTTAAGGCTGGAGTGCGCCCTTAACTAGGCTACAAGTAGTTGAGAACCTCTGCAAAGTTCAAAAGTTCCTCCACAGATCTACCAGCATTCCCTGAATTCACAATAACGAAACAAAGAAATTAAAACTTAATTTTCACATTCTTCTGTTTTAATTTTTAAAAAAATCTACAAAACTTGTGATTTCTGTTGTTCTGTTTTTCTGTTCTGGTTTTAAATCAGAAAAACAAAAAAACGAATGTTTTTCTGTTCTTCTGATTTGGTTTTGAAACGGAAAAACGAAAGAACGAAGGGTACACAGATTTAGGTATCATTCTATACGATTTAAATTTGAAATTATTCATCCAGTAACATAACATATCATATTAGCGCATGTCTAATAACAGTGGGCTACACAAGAGGGGTAAGTTAGAATTCTAATTGTTATTAAAGCTATACCCTGCAAGGTTTCCTAAAATACAATATATAGTCTAATACAAAAGTAATCCACCATCATTTTTCCCTTTTCACTCTGTGTGGTAACAACCCTAGAGAAACTATCTAAAAGGCTTGGGTGTTGTTGTCATATAGTTGTCCAAGGCAGCAGATCGTTTTGTGTTCCTATTGGTCAAAGTGATGGGAGAAGTCGTGACTGACAAAAATAAAATCAAACATGCTAGTCATTCTGTTGGAACGTCCTTAGGTGTCCCAGACGTGGTGTCAGTCGTTGTCTACTATGACACACTCCACAAGATGAAACAATGGATTATCACGTGCGACACTCATTGTCGTCCACGATCCATGCTGACACTGTATGTCGCTGTGCGGGCTATATTCGGGTTGATATTGTGTAGTGTGAACCAGGCATAAGGCTACCCCCTGAATAGTGTCAATCCTGTACCGTTGTCTGCTGGACTCTAAGCGTGACTCAACATTATATGTAAAAACCAAATGGGAAAAAGAACTGGGCGAGGAAATCCCAGAAGGGATGTGGTATAACATATGGGAACATCACTTGAACACAACATAATCACCGAGGTGGAGAGAGTTTATTTTGAAGAACCAGATTGGATATTTTATCACACCTAAAAGCAAAAGTAATCAAACACTCAAAAACCATGCTGGAGATTGTGTAACAACGTGGTACCAAACCACACACATTTTCTGGAGTTGTATGAAAATATAACCTTACTGGGATGGTATACATTCTGCTCTTTGTGAGGTATTGTGGTATTGTACTGTACTTGGACATATGGAGGGAACGGTGCGCAAGAGAGTTCAATATTTGGCCAATATCCAGCAGTACTCCGAGGGCGAGTTTGTGAAGACAAGAATGCATGGACAAGAATGGATAACATCATGGAAGTGGTTGTCCTAACTTACGGGAGGAAATTGGGCAATTTATGGAGCAAAGAAAAAAAAAACAGTGCCGGAGCTGCGGTACCTTGCATTTATGGTGAGTATTACAGAGCACCTGAATATTCTGAATAAAATGATGCAGGGCCGTAACAAATTTGTCACACAGTATTATGACAGCATACGAGCTTTCCAGTTGAAGCTGGCTTCGTGGGAGGTTCAGCTGTCAAATGGCAACCCTGCTCATTTCCCCCATCTAAGAAATGTGAGTGCCACTGGAACTGATGCTGACATGAATCGGTACAAAGACAAGATTGCAGGACTATTACAGGAGTTTCAGCGGCAGTTTCAGGTATTTGGTAACCTGGAAATCCAGATGCCCCGCCCATAGCAAATTCTAATTTGCACTGCACGGGGATCTGGCCCCGACGAGCAGAGCCTGGTGAATCGCAATGGGACCAGTGGGATCAGTCTATCTGACCGAGGCGGGCTCTGGGCGGGCGTAACATGATGACGAAAGCACTGCAGCGTAGGAGTCAAAAAGTAAACAGCCAAGATGGCAGCTGCTGAAGGACCGCGTCCATTCAATTTAGCTTTGGAAGAAACGCTAAGCCAACTACACTTATCTTTTTTCTTGAGCGAGGAACAGAAGACTGCCCTAGAAGCCTTTGTTTCCAGGAAGGACGTTTTTGCCAGTTTGGCGACGGGATACAGCAGAAGCATAATATATCAGTTAGCCCCACTGGTCGGCAAACAAATGGGACTTAGTGCAATAAATACGTCACCTTGTTTTTTGCTCTGATTGGCCATCGTGCTATCCAACTGCATGTGGCATTATTTTAAATGCCTCAATTAGTGCCGCCCCTTGGGTAGGAAGGGTGTATCAGTGAGGGCCAAACTCAAAATCTTTCTAGATTTGAGTCTGGATTTCCAGGCTAGGTCTTTGGTGAAATGCAGACAGAATTTTCTATTTTTCGTTCGCCATTCACAGTCAAGGCTTCTGATCTGCCGTGGACATCCAATTTGAGGTAACTGACTTGCAGTGTGATTTAGCTTTGAAGAACAGATTTGCCTCATGGGCTTGGACACTTTTTATCACTATCTTTTACCAGGGTACCCAAAAAAATTGATAGCCCTGGCTGCAAAGGTTTTGTGCATGTTTGGGACAACATACCTTTTGTGAACAACTTTTTTCTGTGATGAGCATCAATAAAACAAAACTGCGTTCCGGGCTCACACACAAGCACTTAAATCACATTATTTAAGTGGTAACAGTGAGTAGCCTACTTCATGTAAAATGCTGCTTCAGAGGCTTTTCCAGCCTGACCAAAATACCATTTATTGTTGTCATATTTAAAGATATTGAACACTGTCAATGTTGTTTATTTACAGCTTTAGTTCAAAGAATCTGTTGCTAAGATACTGCCAAAGCGCTTGATGTGTGAGACAGGAGATAACTCAATCTGCTTATTCAACAGCTTCAAGTTTAGTTTGGTGTGGTGAAACCAGCATAACTGCACAAATGTATGTAAAAATGCACAAGTAAAGACTGTGAGTAGTAGACTGACTGGATGTAGAAAAACTGAGACACATTGTTAAAATTGCACTATTTTTCTTAAGTAATCTCAGGCTGTTCATCATCTGTTTTGTATATGCCATGTTCATTAATTGTGAATGTTTTCAGATATGCTTTTGCACTGTTTTGTGCCTTTTTAGATCCACTGTGATCTAAAAATTGTAATGCACATGTAGACTAATAGTGAACAATAGACAATAGGAAAAACTGAGACATATTGTGGAATGGAGTTATATTTCTGAAGACATTTCATGCTGCTTATCATCTGTTTTGTAAATGGATTTATCATTAATTGTGTTTATAATTCTTTACACTAAAAGAAAGTAAACAATGTGGAGGTGTTGTTATTTATATGGTTATTATGAAGTGGTTTTACTGGTCTGGCCCTTTTGACATCAAATTGGGCTGTACGCAGCCCCTCAACTGAAATGAGTTTGATACCCTCTGTCAAACTTTCTCTTCTCTTGGTTTCCCTCGATTTTATGTGTCACAACAGGGCAACAGTAAGAGCAAACACTATCTATGACTAAGCCACCATGCTGCAGCTGAGAGAGTGCAGTTATAGTTTACTGTAGTTTACTGACTTGAGTGTGCTGCAGGAGGCTTTCCTGGTTACAACAGGGCCAAACAGAAGTGCAGAAAGTGGGGAGAGGCAGAGCGAAGGCTCCGGTGCTCGGTTAGCAAAGACAGGATAGCCCTCTCAGTCATACTGCTTGCTAACGTCTAGTCTCTGGATAATAAAATGGACAGACTTCATGTACGGATATCTACACTCGGGTACGTTTAAGACTGCTCCATGCTGTGTTTTTATGAAACATAGCTGTGAGAGGAAACATCAAACAAGCCCATAACACCGGGAGGCTACACGATTTTCAGGGCAGACCACAACAGAGAGGAACGGCAAGACCTGCAAGGGAGGAACGGCCATCCTTGTCAAGCAGTCCTGGTGCACTGACTGTAAGGTTATTTCACTCTCTAATTTTGTGTCACATTTTCCATCTGTCCTGAAGACAAGCAGTAGTCCCATGCATATTCAACTCCTCCATTATCATACCAGTTCCAAAAGCACCTGACATATCTGACCTGAATGATTATAGGCCAATTGGGCTCACACCAGTAACCATGAAGTGCCTAGAAAAGTTAGTATGCACGCACATCAGCTCTGTGGTCCCTGACCCCCTGCAGTTTGCCTATTGCCCCAACCTATCAGTGGATGATGCAGGAGCCATGGCCCTCCACTGGATTCTGGACTTCATTACCTACAGACCACAGGTGGTGAAGGTGGAAGGCAGGGTCTCCGCTGAGGTTATAGTCAGCAAGGGATCACCACAGGGCTGCTGCCTCAGCCCGAAAACTCTTCCCCTGTACACCAACGACTGCACCTCCACTCAGGACAACACTATTGTTATTAAGTCTGCAGAAGACACAACCAATCTGGGCCTCATCAAAGGTGGGGACGAGTTGGGGTACAGGGGTATGGTAAAAAGGAAAAAATAACCTCATCCTTAACATAGACAAGACATAGGAATTGATATTGACTTCAGGAAGAAAGCTCCCCCTCTGCAGCCTCTCAATATCAGGGAGACTGAGGTGGAGAGGGTGAACAGCCACAGGCTAGGCCTTTATATGTCAGCGAACCTAAGCTGGACTGTAAACACCACTGCCATGGTGAAAAACGCCCAGCAGCAGCTTAATTTCATCAGGCAGCTCAGGAAGGCTGGTCTGAACAGCCACCCCCCACACCCAAGCCTACAGGGGACTTGTGGAGAGCATCCTCACTACTGGCATCACTGTCTGGTATGGTAACAGCACCCAAGCAGAGAGGAAGGCTTTCCAGTCATCAAGGGTCATCAAGATTGCAGAGAGGAGAGCATCCTCACTACTGGCATCACTGTCTGGTATGGTTACAGCACCCAGGCAGAGAGGAAGGCTCTCCAGTCATCAAGGGTCATCAAGATTGCAGAGAGGATCATTGGGACTGAACTTATATCTATGGATACTGTATACACACTACGCTGAAAAAAAAAGCACAGAGCATTATTAGAGACACACATCACCCAGTTTAGATTTTTTTATATATTTGTTCTTTCTTGTGTGCACTTTATCTTTTACTATTTATTATTTGTCTTGACTCTGAGTGTTTTCTGCACAAGAATTCCTCTGTACCCAGACAACATGTAGGTATACAAATGGCAAATGAAGTTATCTTATCTTACCTTACCTTACCTCATCTCACCTCACCTCACCTCACCTCACCTTACCTCACCTCACCTTACCTCATGTCATCTCATCTTATCTTACACCAATATCCAGAGATAGCGTTAGCTGACTGCCAAGCTCAAGCTACACCTGCTCAGCCAAAAATTCAACCAATACTGGACACATTTAGCTTGACAAAAATACCATCCAACTCTGAGAGAGCTAAGAAAATAACAGTCCATCACCTACATCATGTGCAAAGATCTGCATCCATACAACACTGTTGACAATGAAGGTTTTTGTTACATGCTAAAAATACTGAAACCCAGGTATGTGACTCCGTCCTGACGATTTTTCTCTGTCACAGCCATACCCAAGCTCTACAGAGAAGTAATGCATAAAATTGAGCAATCTTTTAGTACAGCAGGAAGAGTGGCATTAACTTTTTACGCCTGGACTTCAAAGTCAGTGGAATCATGTGTGACTATAACGGCACATTATCTCACAGAGGGCAGGTGACTGCTGTCTCAGGTTCCCCAAACTAGAGCAGTACACAAAAGTCACATCAGAGCAAACAATGCTTCTAAAATGGGTTCTGCCATTCAGGTAGCAGGATACATGCATGTGAAGTGTTTGGCTCACACACTTAATCTGACCTTGCAGAGGGCATTAAATCTGCCAACAGTTCAGTTTGTCAGGTTTATGGACATTTCTGACAGGTTTTATGACGGGGTTGGTCGATCTGTTGGCATTTTTGCCTTCAGTGGACAGGACAGAGTGAAATGGGCTGAGAGAGAGCGGGGGGGGGGGGGTTACATGCAGAAATGGTAGCAAGCCGGAGTCGAACTCGCGACCGCTGCAGTGAGGCATCGCCTCTGCACATGGGGCGCCGGCACCACCCACCACGCCACCAACGCCCCAGGTAAAATTGATGTTGACCATCGATTTATATATATATGTGTGTGTGTGTGTGTGTGTGTGTGTGTGTGTGTGTGTGTGTGTGTGTGTGTGAATCGACAATAAGCCTCTCACCCTCTAAGGGTGGTATCCGTGTCATCCTCAAGTTCAGGACCTCTACCAGAGGCCTGGGAGTTTTTGAGGGTTCTGTGCAGTATCTTAGCTGTTCCTAGGACTGCACACTAGAGGCTGACATTTTTTTGGGAGTCCCACGGGTCACGTGATTCCCGTGGGATTCCCACGTGACTGGGACGGGATGGGAAAAAAAGTCAGTGGGAGCGGGAATCATAATCAGGCCTGTTGCGATATGCGTTATGTCGGTTAATTGCACAGTAAATTAAAAGGGATTAATTGCCATATTCTTGCATGTTTGTTTTCCTCGTCCCTCTCCATCAAAGAGACTGGACAACAAGAACGTTCACTGCCGTGCATCGTCTGGCAGCCAGGTGAGTTGGTTCATTAGCGTAATGAACTGAGGGAAAGCTCTTGTCATCGAGTGTCTTTGTCTCTGTGGGGGGGGGGCTATGGGCTACACACACACACACACACACACAGACACACACAGCGCGATCTTTGTGAAGGGGAGATGAGGCGGACAGACAAAAAACAGAATGTTGAGCATAAGAGAAAGACAGGGAACTTGTTCCTAAACCAAATGTCACAGCCCCTGTGTGGGATTGTTTTGGATTTAAACCAAATGACAGAGGGGAGCCCTGTAATTTGGACAAGCCAGTGTGCCGGGTTTGTTCTAAAACCATCTCAACAAAAAGAGCGAATACGACCAACTTAGCTGCACACCTGAGATTTGATTTGATTTATTGTGTTATTTTGGATATTTAAATTTTCTTTTTTGCATTCCTAAATATTCTTATTAGATAAATGTTTATTTCTCTTTAAAAGGGTGTACTTGCATCAATATGCCTTTATTGTCATTATATAAGTTTAAAAAATGGTCTAAAAACAGCAAAATTACAACAATAATAAAAATGGTCTTAAAAGCACATTACACAATATTATCACTTATCGCAATCATTTCTGACGCAATCAATCGCCCAGCAAAATTTGTTATGTGACAGGCCTAATCATAATAACAATAGCCAAGTTTTTATAAAGTAGTTGAAACTAGCTCCACCTCCAGCAGCCCCAACAGTAACATGCTGCTCTAATACTGATGCTTCAGTATTAATTATCTAATGATGTCACATATAATAATATCAGTCAGAGAAACCAAACACTACTTTTACTGCAATACTTCTTCTTATGGTGTGTTGTCTGACCACATCAGAAATTAAATGTGTTTATCATTCTGACAGCTTCAAGGTGGAATGAATGTAAAAAATAATTAGGCAATAAACATCAAAACACAACATTAGATGTCATATTTGGGTTTATATTCAACTACGGTAGGCATTGCGTGATCCATTTACTGTATTTTTTTTTTTTTTTTTTTTTACCAAAACACAACACGGGAGCGGGATGGGACGGGAGTCATTCTTGTGGGACTGGGACGGGACAGGTTTTTTTGTTTATTTTCCGTTTTCATGGGATTGGGATGGGATGGGATTATTTTTGTGGGAGTGGGATGGTACAGGACTAAAAATCCACTCCCGTGTCACCCTCTACTGCACACTTCTGGACTGAGGCTTGAGATGTTGTTCCTGGAATCTGCTGGAGCCTCTCTCCCAGTTTGGAGGTCACTGCCCTGAGTGCTCCTACTACCACAGGGTCCACGTCAGCTTTGACCTTCCACATCTTTTCCAGCTGTTCTTTCAACCCTTGATACTTCTCCACCTTTTCATGTTCCTTCTTTCTGATGTTGCTGTCAGCTGGTATCGCCACATCTACTACCATTGCCCTCTTCTGGTGTTTGTCAACCGCCACTATGTCCAGTTGGTTAGCCAGCAGCTGTTTGTCAGTCTGGAGGTTGAAGTCCCCACAGGATCTTGGCCCTATTGTTCTCAACCACCTTTGGTGGCGTGTCCCATTGGGATTTGGGTACTTTAAATCCATACTGGGTAGAGATGTTCCTGTGCACTATCCCAGCCACTTGGTTGTGCCTCTCCATGTACGCTGATCCTGCCTGCATCTTACACCCTGCCACTATGTGCTGGACCATCTCAGGGGCATCTTTGCACAGCCTGCACCTTGGGTCTGATCTGCTGTGGTAGACTCTGGCCTCTATGGCCCTTGTATTTAAGGCCTGTTCTTGTGCTGTGATGATTAGTGCCTGCGTGCTGTCTGTTAGTCAGCCACTTTCCCTATCTGACGATGGTATGAACCATGTCCTCCTTTGGCCAGCTTATGATCCCCTGATGCTGATGGCTCAGACCTTGTTCTAACCATTCAGCTGACTTCTCAGGGCTTGCTTTACTTTCTGGAGGTATTTGATTGTGGTTGACTTCCTTGTGGCCTCCTCATGATTTACATTAGCCTGTGGGATCCCAAGATACTTGTACCTGTCCTGGATATCTCCTATGTTGCCCTCTGGTAGGTCAACTCCTTCAGTTCTAATCATCTTGCCTCTCTTTGATACCATCCGGCCACACTTGTCTAATCCGAATGTTATCTCTATGTCCTTGCTGTGAGCTGCTGAGCTTGCTGTGAGCTGCTGAGTAAGATGGCGCCAGTGTGTGTGGCTGGCCGTCTGCTGCTCCTGCAATGCTTAGTGTTTTTATTGTTTTTAACCATTGGCACTAAACAGATCGAGTCTCTGCTGGTATATGATCGCCAGTCTCTTTTGTTTCTCCGACAAAATATCAGAAAATTGAGTGCGTTTAATAACGGTGGACAGAGTGCTTTGCCCCCGCTCCTGGCGGGGATTCCGCCTCACCTGTACCAGGCCTCGGCCCTACCTTTTCGGCGGAGGCGTGCCCGTTGCCGCGGCAGTCGCGGTGGTCGGCTGGTGAAGCTGAAGCTCTGGCTGACACGCTCGTCGTCCATTTCCCGGACAGGACATGGATTATTATCTCCTCTGACTGTGCCCCGACGCTTCCTTGACCCCATTGACGTCTGCCTGGTACCTGTCATCGGCTCATGTGAGGGACTCCAGCCCCGCCGCCTCTGCCCTCCTCGGCTCTCTCAGCGCGGGGTGGACCATCGGCTCCTGAGGTGTGCAATAGCTTCCTGAATTTTTTTATTGATAAGGTTGCTACTGCAAGGGTTCTCATCACAGCCCCTGCATCTGACCCCTCTGTCCCTGTTCCTTGTTCCGCAGCTCTTGATAAGTTTGAACCTGTGTCTGTCATTTTTAGAAGGTCTGATTGGCCATATTAAGCCATCAGGTTCTCCCTGCGACAACGTCCCTCCTGGTTTCTTCAAAGAAGTTTTTCCCAGTATAGGGCAGTCAGTTCTGGCCATCATTAACAGCAGTCTGTCCTCTGGTGTTGTTCCCTCAAGTTTGAAACACGCAGTGGTCCAGCCCCTACTCAAGAAACCTGGCCTTGATGGCAGCGTGCTGGCCGATTTTAGGCCCATTTCTAAGCTACCTTTTATCTCCAAAACCTTAGAAAAAGTTGTTCATGCTCAGCTAAAATCATTTTTAGATGAGCATAATGTCCTGGAGATCTTTCAATCAGGCTTTAAAACTATGCACAGCACCGAGTCGGCTTTACTAAGAGTTTTTAATGACATCCTCCTGGCAAATGACTCTGGTGACCATCTAATTCTTGTTTTGTTGGACCTAACAGCGGCTTTTGACACTGTGGACCACAATACCCTAGTGGCTCGGTTATGCCACCTAGTGGGCGTCTGTGGTACTGCACTGGAGTGGTTCATATCTTATCTGGCCGACAGAAGCATGAGTGTAACCCTTGGAAACTCAAAATCCAGCTCTGCTCCACTGCCGTATGGGGTTCCACAGGGGTCGATTTTAGGGCCCCTGCATTTTTCTTTGTATTTACTGCCCCTAGGATCCATCCTGAGAAAGCATGGCATCTCTTTCCACTTTTATGCTGATGATAGTCAGTTATATGTGCCGCTAAAAAAGAAAAATGCCTTCTCACTCACACCACTTCTGGCTTGTCTTGACGACATCAAAGACTGGATGGCCTTGAACTTTTTAAATTTTAATGAGAAAAAAACAGAAGTGATGGTGTTTGGTCCTAGTGGCCTTTGTGAACATCCACCTGTTGACTTGGGCCCTTTGGCAGATTTTTTAAAGCCAACAGTCTTAAACTTGGGTTTTAAGATGGACAGTGATTTTAAATTGGATCAGCAAATTAGCTCTGTAGTGAAGTCCAGCTTTTTTCAAATTAGACAGCTGGCTAAGGTGAAACCTTTCCTTGCACAGCAGCACTTTGAAACAGTAATCCATGCCTTCATTACATCTCGGCTGGATTACTGTAATGCACTTTATTTTGGAGTTACCCAGTCCTCCCTCGCACATCTCCAGTTGGTGCAAAATGCAGCTGCGCGCCTGTTAACTGGAGTACGTAAGAGGGAGCACATAACTCCCATTCTGGCCTCTCTCCACTGGCTGCCTGTGCACTTTAGAGTCCATTTTAAGATTCTTTTATTAGTTTTTAAATCTTTAAATGGCCTGGCCCCGCCCTACCTCTCCGAGCTTCTTCACCCCTACGCTCCTGATCGGTGCCTCAGGTCAGCTGATCTGCTGCTCCTGGAGGTACCGAGGTCCAAACAGAAGCTCAGAGGGGACAGAGCTTTTTCTGTTGCCGCTCCTAAATTGTGGAACAAGCTACCCCTCCACATTAGACAAGCCTCCTCACTGTCCATTTTTAAAACTCGTCTAAAAACCCATTTTTATTCCTTGGCTTTCAACTCCGCATGAGACTCTGCTTCTGTTTTAGTGTTTTATGGTTTGTTTTATTTATTGTTTTATTGTTTTTAAATTATTTTAAAAACAATAAACAATTATTTTAGTGTGTATTTCCTGTAAATTGTTTTATGTCCCTGTGTTGTTTTTGTCTATTTATGTACAGCACTTTGTTTCAGCCGTGGCTGTTTTAAAGGGCTATATAAATAAAGTTGAGTTGAGTTGAGTTGCTGTAGATCGTGGTGGTGTGGATCAGTGAGTGGATTTCTCCCTCCTTTTTGTCCTACAGCTTGATGTCATCCACGTAGAGCAGGTGGCTGATTGTTGCCCCACTTCGGAATCGGTATCCATAGCCAGTCTTCTTGATGATCTGACTGAGGGGATTCAGGCCTATGCAGAACAGCAGTGGTGACAGTGCATCCTTGTCTACGTATGTCTTGTTCCAGTAAGCCATTTGTCATCAGACTACCCTGGTTCCTGGAGCCGGTATGACTCTATCAGTATTGTAATTGCTCATATCTGAGGTAACAGGAAGTTGTTATAGATCTCTAGCTTGAAGACATCAACATGTCTATATTGAGTTATAGTCATAGCGCCACCTACTTGCAAATAGAAATGTCATGTTTTATACTTTGATGTGCTCCTTCTTGCAACTTGACAGGATTCACCTCAGATTTGTTTTGGAAAGCCTTAAGACCTTGATAATCCTTTATAGGGAAGATTGTGAGTTTTCAATAAACAACGTGGTGTCATAGTGATTTACAATGTTTCCACATGACACAAAACGCTGCTGTAACTTGATTTTAAAGAGGACCTATTGTGCTTATTTTTTTTTTTTCATATTTGTAATATTGGGGTCGACTGGAATAGATGTATGTGCTTGAATGTTCAAAAAACACATTATTTGTTTTATACTTCCCATTGCTGCAGCACCTCTGTCTAAAACACTGTGTTTGGGCTTATGCCCTGACACCCCAGCAGCCCAGTCTGCTCTGATTGGTCAGCTTACTCAGTCTGTTGTAATTGGTGCAATACTTTTGGTGTGTGATGGAAATCTCACACCCCTTACCTTACACAATTTCACATCAGGTGGCTACACGTGCTGCTATTCGCCCTCATCAATTTGAGTGAAGAAACAAGTCGACAGAATTTGAACCACCTTACGAAGAAAGACTAGAGCAGGACATCTCACAGTAGTAAGTTTTTTTTGTAGCTGTCTTTTATTTCAGCTGTAACATGATAACTGTAACTTATCTGACGTTATGTTAAAAACTGTTTGTCCATCCTCTGAAGCTGAAAATGTCTGCTGCAGAGTACAAAAGCTTTTTAACATTACAATCAATCACTACATAACATGGAGACAGAAACAGTAGCACTCACCTGTTATATGTAGTGGTGTAAAGCATTACTCCTTTTTTGTATCTGAGCAGGCTTATCTAAGATTGGACTATATAGCTTGTGTTGGGTGATAATACCAAAGTTATTATAAATTTGGCTACTTACACATTCTTTGTTAAAACCACACAGGTTTTTACTCATGAATTCAACAATTTTACCACAGCAGATTGAGATGACAGATTTCTGTATTAAACAGAAACAAATGAATAAAAATTACTAGTACAATAGTTTGTCTTAGCTGTCATGTTTACTGTAACCATTCTACTCAAATGTAGCTGCATTTTATGATCATTTTCACCTTATGTTTGTAATCTACAATGTGTACAATGTACCAATGTATCACAGTTTCTCCTGTGATAACATAATTTTATATGAAATTAGGGTTTCATAGTAAGTATGAAGTATTAGTATGAAATGTGCTTCAAATGTCATTCCTCACTTAGCTGAAAAAAAAAATCCAGACCCACCAGTTGTTCCAGAGGTGAAGATGTAGAGACTGGGGGATTTTAAGGAGGTGGTGGCTCGTAACACTGTTGGTACAGGCTGGTCTGAGACAGCATCGATCTTATCCAACAGAGTGTGCACTTGTGTGCGCTCACTCTGGCTCTTCATGGCCCACACCTGAATGTTGTCCTCCAGCAGGCTGGTTAGGATGTCGTCGAGACATTCCAGTAAATCTGGGAGATGGGGACAACAAAGCTATATTTCATAAAAAGGATACTTTGAATTATATTTAATTTTTTCTATAATTTAGTTTAAATTGAACTTGCCCCTTTTAGCTAATTGCTTCCTACAAAAGTTTTGATTATAAGTATGCTGTAACCAAATGTGTTATCTGACTGTGTGCTGTAGAGGCATCAGAGCAGTAATATACTATATGATATAACTTAAAAGATGTACTTTTCAAAGGATTGTAAAACTACTAGTAGTGTTCCTTGGTGACTCTGCACAAAGTGACTGGATAGTTTAAGAGTGGAGCTGTAATGGATTTGAGTAAAGATCTTTCTTTATCATTGGTGGGTCATCCACTACTCTATTGAAATATATTGAAAAGATCAGCAGTTCGATTCCCAGCTCCTCCAGTCTGCATGTCAAAGTATCCTTGAGCAAGATACTGAACCCCAAATTGCTCCCGATGGCTGTTCCATCAGTGTGTGAGTGTGTTAAAAAAATGTATAGCAGATGGCAACTTGTACGGTAGCCTCAGCCACCAGTGTGTGAATGTGTATGTGAATGGGTGAATGAAATCCAGAGTTCTCGCAAGAGCATAATTTGAATTTGCTCATCGAGTCACTCTGGCAATCAGTAATAATGCTAATTACCCATGCCGTTGGAGCTGAGCTGCACCAATCACATCGGTGTATCTGATGTAGGCGGGTCAGAGGCAAGCTAAACAGATGACGACAACGCTGCAACAACGAAGTCCGGAATCAGTCAGTAAACATTGCAAGATGGCTACGGATGAACACCAGTTGTTGGCCGCTACAATGAACTAGTTAGACTTGGCTTTTTCTCTAACAGAAGACGGTAATGAATCTTTCCTTTGCAAGGAGGATGTTTTTGCTGTGACAGGTGACAGTCCGCAGCCGTTTTCAAAACATACTCCAAAAGAAACTTGTTGAAAATAATTTATTGTACAGAACGGGGGAAACAAACGTTGACAAAAACAGTTCCATAATTCATATCAAATTCAAAAGATAACGAAAAAACAGCTACAAGTTAGAGGGAATAGTGATAAAGTGGTAAAACTTGGCATTGATCCACAGCCTCAGACGGATGTGCTCAAGCGCGCCGTGCGCACAAGCTCCGTTGTTAGGCAATACAAGTATATTTTCACATTTTTAACAATGCAATTTAAAAGTTTTGATTTTTATTGATAACCTACATTTACCAACAACAAAAAGACTACATTTACCACCAAAAAATATGTAAAAAAAAATAATAATAATAATTTTTTTTTTTTTAAACTGCAAATTTGCTGGTCACGCAGTGGCGAGTAGTTGTAACAAATACTTGCACTGACTCCAAACATGGTTGCAAAAGGCGCATGGTCGCAGTCTGGAGCTCTGTAACTGGCCCAATAGTTGTAAAGTTAAGTGTATTTATGTGCTGAGCAGGTGGTGTCCAGCAAACAATGTGGGTTTCGTTAAAAATTGGCAAACTTTCTGGGGAAAACCTGGTCTCATTAGGAGAGACAGCATTCATCCCACTTTGGATGGAGCTGCTCTCATTTCTAGGAACCTGGCAAATTTTATTAGTAATTCAAATCCCTGACAACCCAGAGTTGAGATCAGGACTCAGAGTCGCAGTCCTATACGCTTCTCTGAGCTTCTAGTGCAATTACCCACCCACAGTTTTCATAGTTTTATACAAACGGTGTCTGTCCTCCGACCACCTAAATTATCTAAATCTAAAATTAAACAAAGAGGAGTTCTGCATAACAACCTCATTAAAATTAAAACCTCTTCTGTGACAGAAAGACAAAACAGGAGAATCAAATGCGGACTGTTATATATCAGGTCTCGATCGTCTAAAGCAGTGTCAGTAAACGAATTAATTTTAGATAATCATATTGATTTACTCAGTCTCACCAAAACCTGGCTGTGTCAAAACAAATATGTCAGTCTAAATGAATCCACTCCTCCCAGTCATAATAATACCCACATTCCTCGAGGCAGCGGCCGAGGAGGGGGAGTTGCAGCCATTTTTAACTCTAGTCTGTTAATCAGCCCTAAAACTAAACTAGACTATAATTCATTTGAAAGCCTCGTTCTTAGTCTTTTACAGCCGACCTGGAAAACCTTTTATTCGTTATAGTGTACCGTGCTCCTGGCCCGTACTCTGAATTTGTTTCTGAATTCTCAGAGTTTTTATCCAGTTTAGTTCTTAAATCAGATTAAGTTATTATTGTAGGTGATTTTAACATTCATGTCGACGCTGATAATGACTCCCTGGCTACCGCGTTTATCTCATTATTAGACTCCACTGGCTCAGTCAGGGTGTACATGAACCCACTCACTGTTTTAACCATACGCTCAATCTAGTTCTGACGTATGGAATTGAAATTGATAACCTTACAGTCTTTCCACAGAATCTCTCGCTATCGGATCATTATTTAATTACTTTTGATTTCTTTTTACTCGCCACTCAGCAACAGTTACTATACTAGATGTTTGTCAGATAGTGCTGTCGCAAAATTTAAGGAAATGATTACTCCGTCGTTAAATTCATTACCAAGTCCTTCAGTAACAGAGGTTTCCTGTGTCGACTTAACCTCTCTCAAAT
This sequence comes from Epinephelus awoara, assembly GCA_035609425.1. Lineage (NCBI taxonomy): Eukaryota > Metazoa > Chordata > Actinopteri > Perciformes > Serranidae > Epinephelus > Epinephelus awoara. The sequence continues at coordinate 36,264,765 of CM069312.1, forward strand.
CGATCATCTTGTTCGCTGCGAACAACACTCGACTCTGTAGCTCCTCTTATAAAGAAGTTGACAAAGCAAAGAAAGTTCGCTCCGTATAACTCTCAAACCCGTAAGTTAAAACAAATATTGTGGAAACTTAAAAGGAATTGGCAATTAACCAAACTGGAAGAATCTCGTTTAATCTGGGCAGACAGTCTCAAAATGTATATGAGGGGCCTCCGCAATGCCAGAGCAAACTATTACTCAGTATTAATAGAAGAAAACAAGAATAACCCCAGGTTTCTTTTCAGCACTGTAGCCAGGCTGACTGAGAGTCACAGCTCTAATAAGCCTTGTATTCCTTTAGCCCTTAGCAGTAATGATTTTATGAGCTTTTTAATGACAAAATTCTAACTATTAGAGGCAAAATTCATGACCTCCTGTCCTCAGATAGTACCTATCTAACCTCAAACACAGCTGTAACACCTAATATATATTTAGATTGCTTCTCCCCAATTTCTCTTCAAGAATTGACTGCAGTGATCTCTTCATCTAAATCATCAACGTGTCTCTTAGACCCCATCCCAACTAGGCTACTCAAGGAGGTCTTACCTTTGGTTAACACTCATTTATTAGACATGATCAACATATCCTTATTAACAGGCTATGTACCACAGTCTTTTAAGGTAGCTGTAATTAAACCTCTCCTAAAAAAGCCCACCCTGGATCCAGAGGTGTTAGCCAACGATAGACCAATATCTAATCTTCCCTTTCTTTCAAAGTTCCTTGAGAAAATAGTCGCAGACCAGCTGTGTGATTTTCTCCATGATAATAATTTATTTGAGGAATTTCAGTCAGGATTTAAAGTGCATCATAGCACTGAGACAGCACTAGTTAAAATTACAAATGACCTTCTGATTGCTTCAGACAAAGGACTCGTCTCTGTACTTGTTTTTATTAGATCTTAGTGCGGCGTTTGACACAATTGACCATCAAATTCTGCCAGAGAGACTGGAAGACTTAATTGGCCTAAAAGGTTCTGCACTAAGCTGGTTTAAATCTTATTTATCTGATCGTTTTCAGTTTGTTCATGTTCATAATGAATCATCCTTACGTACTAAAGTTTGTTTTGGAGTTCCGCAAGGTTCTGTGCTCGGACCAATCCTATTTACTCTATATATGCTTACTTTAGGTAACATCATTAGAAATCACTCTGTAAATTTCCATTGTTATGTGGATGATACACAGTTGTATTTATCTATGAAGCCAGAAGAAAGTAATCAATTAACTAAACTTCATAATTGTCTTAAAGACATAAAAACCTGGATGAGTTTTTATTTTATTAATGTTGTTGTAAGCTACTGTCATTACCGTCTGTCCTGCATCTCTCTCTGTCTCTCTCTCTGTCTCTCTCTCTGTCTCTCTCTCTTTCTGTCTAATTGTGTCATACGGATTACTGTTAATTTATTGTGTTGATCTGTTCTGTACGACATCTATTGCACGTCTGTCCGTCCTGGAAGAGGGATCCCTCCTCAGTTGCTCTTCCTGAGGTTTCTACCGTTTTTATTTTCCCCCGTTAAAGGTTTTTTTGGGGGAGTTTTTCCTTATCCGCTGTGAGGGTCCACAGGACAGAGGGATGTCGTATGCTGTAAAACCCTGTGAGGCAAATTGTGATTTGTGATATTGGGCTTTATAAATAAAATTGACTGATTGATTGATTGATTGATTGATTGATTGATTGATTGATTGATTGATTGATTGATTGATTGATTGATGAGTCATGCTTCTTTTGACGTCATTGGTCAATATTTTCAAAACTCAATGATATATCAACTAGGTTTTGAGAACTTTTAAAAAGCTTGATCCAGTTGCAATCTACAAGAAATGTGGCACAAATTTGACACATGCTTCAGGAGTTGTTGAAAGTATGTTTTGAGTATTTTATTCAAAATTTCAAAAAATCCAGTCAGACTGTCACGGTTCTTCAGGCTTTTTTAGTGAGCAACACTTGTGTGTCAAATTCCAAGTCAGTCTGACTTACAGTGTGAGGGGTAAGGCCATTCCAAATTGAATTTCTGGTTTTTAATTACAGCACCAACATCAGGCCAATTGGGGTGATATATCTTGGGCAGCATTTGCAAACAACTTCCAATCACTGGTGAAAATTTTATGTGTCTACAATGTCTCATGGGAATTTGCGAAAACATTTCTGAAGAAAAATAATCAATTCACGTAAAAAAACTTTAGGGTTTCAGCCCTTGAACCCTGAGTGACACCATGCTACTTCACCATGTCATCATTGAAAAATGTTGTGGTTTTTAATTTTTTCCTAATTTCCAAGCCATGCATACATTCATAACTGTTCCCTCACAAGGCCCACCTAAATCTAGGAACCTTAAAAAACTTCTGTTTTTATTTTTGGCACCACATCTACTCTTCTTACATCTTACTATTCGTGCTATTCCATGAATCCTTCTCCTGTCTGACTGGGATTGTAGTGAGGGCAGTGTCCCTGACCAATATCATGCTTGTCTGGTTGAGCAATCATCTGTTATCCTGTCACATGGCTTTAGCATGGTGAATCCTATTACAGATTCTTCCAGCGAAACATGGGTGGAAGCAGAATATGATTCAACTAAATTTCATAATGTTATGCCATTACACATGCCATACACAGCTAACATTCTAATTTTATTGATGTTAAATAATTATGTTGTTATGTTACAGCAGAGTGCCCCCAGCTTTATTTTGAGATGTTGACTCCCACATTCAGCAGTCATTCAGGTCTCTCACTGGCACTCCACACAATTTACAGCTGAGTCTGAAAACAACAACAGTGACCTGGTCAGACATTTGGAGATTACGGTTCATCAATTGGAACTACAACAAAATCAAGGAGGCCAAGCTGTCTTGAAACTACATGTTATTTAATTAACCTGTCAAATGTAAAAAAAGTACACTATTTTCCTCTGTAATATTGTGGATTGCAACGCTTAAAAAATACACTTTGAAACTACCATCGAAACAATAAGTTGATTTATCAACTAGTCACTCAAAAAACTAATCAAAGACAATTCTGATAATCTACTACTATCATTACAGTTGTTTATAAAGCCAAACTTTTGCTGGTTCTAGGTTCTCCAATGTGAAGGTTTGCCTTGTTTTCCTTTTTTGTTTTTCTTTTCTTCTCTGTTTTATTTAAATGTGAATCATACCATTTATCTGTGTTATTTTACATAGAATATCTTTGGGTTTCAGGCCAGTAATTTGACAAAACAAGCAATTTAAAGACATTTCATTGGGTTTTGGAAAATGTGATTGACAAGTTTTGTTATTTTCTAACACTGTATACATATATATATGTGTGTGTGTGTGTGTGTGTGTGTGTGTGTGTGTGTGTGTGTGTGTGTGTGTGTGTGTGTGTGTGTGTGTGTGTGAATTAATCATTTCGGCAGAAACCTGCATGTTGCCCAATATTGTAGCCCTTTTTAAACAGGAATTGTGCAAATTTGCAGGAAAGCCCAATCAGTCTTCTTTCAGCATTGGCAGTGTAAAAGCAAAATCGGGGAGTGTAGCAAAATGCCGCCTGTCTACTTTTGTTCATACAGAATGTGCCTTTTTTGGGGGGCAATGGGGGGCGTGTGCAAGTAACAAAACGTGTAGCTCAGCATGGTGACATGGGAGGGAAGCCGCGGTTGGTCAGTCCTTCAGCGATTCTCTGTAAGTCAGCCCGTCCTTCACCATCCCCGTCATCTGACGGTTAATGGCCTCGTCATTTGCGAGGGCAAGGAGGGCACGCAATTCTTTGTCTCCCCAGTTGCTCATCTTTACAGTCAGGTTAGCATTTCCCTCTTGCTACTAGCTGCTCGCTAATTCCTGCTATCAGTGGTTTCCTGTTTATCCACCGCCAGTGGGTCACACGTGCAGCATCATGAACAGCTCCTCCCAAAAGTCTTCAACAGCCCCTCCCGTGGCGGAAGGCCACCTCGTTCTTTTTAAACCAAAAAGGTTCTGCCAATATGTCTACCCTACCAGGCGGAAAACTGGGCACCTTGGACCAACTTGCCAAGCCGGATCTGTGTGTCTAAACGCTCGCAGCTTGCCGACAAAACGGCCCAACATTCACTGAAAATCTGGCAGTGTAAAAGGGGCTTATGACTGCATCTACAGTCATATCATCTGATCATATTTTTGTTCTTAATATCTTAAGTAGGCCTACTAGTGTTAAACACTGTAGCATAATGCACATTTTATTTCTATTTTATTTGAATACTTTACATAGGCCTACTTATATTTCAAACACTTACTCTTACTTCTTATAGCCTAATTCTCTATGATTTACATAGCCTAGGTGTGACTATAACCTATCACAATTTCCCCTCGGATATCAATAAAGTATTCCTGATTTAGCCTTCTGATTGTGACTAAATGATAATATGTGTCATAAAATAATATAATGACACGAGCAGTCCCGTCGGCCACGCCAGAGGATACCTGACCAATCAGGCAACTAAATGCTTAGAACCGGCTCTGATGAAGCCACAGTGGTAAATAGAAGACATGGTGATTGGCCCACAGCAATAACAAGTGAAGGCGAGAGCTTTACCTGAACCAACTATTAGAGTTTTAGCTCCACAGCAGTTGATGCAATGTAGCAAAGACTTGGACTTGATGTTGGTGTTGAGGAAAGCCACCGAGCAGCCAACCTTCGCCAACCCGAACCAAACGCATAGGAAGTCGGGCTCGTTGCTCATCAGCAAAGCGATGCAGTCTCCTTTCATCAAGTGTACTGTCTCGAGGAAAACATTGGCGAGTCTGTTGCTACGCTGCTCAATGTCCCGATAGGTGTGGACGTTTCCATCGTAGATAACAAACGGCTTGTCGGGTATGCGTTGCGCCTGCTGGATGAACTTGTCCAGGACCGTACACACGCTGGCTGTCAGCTTGGACAGCTCCAGCTTTACTCCGTACCTGATCACTTTAAGCAGAAAGAGGAGGTCCCTCCAAAAGTATGGGAAGCAGAGTTTCTGCAAAACATGAGCAGAGAAAACACCCGCGACTACAGCTGAGAGCCATCCCAGAGGCAGAGTCATGTCTGCGGCTGTGAGACTCTGAAAGAATACGGTGAAGACAGCTGGAAACGCCCAGAGAAGAAGAGCGCGTGGTTCACCTCATACACACTGATGATCGTTACCAGTAGTACACACGGACTGTATGCGTGATGTAAGCCATAGTCAGTAGTTCACCAACGGTTAAGCCACACAACATAACACCGGAGCAGGAGACATACTGCCTTCAAAATAAAAGACTGATAACATATGTGTGTGTGTGTGTGTGTGTGTGTGTGTGTGTGTGTGTGTGTGTGTGTGTGAGGGGTCAAACGTTTCACCCAACCACACTACATACTATGGAACGCCAACGAGGTCACTAACACGTGAATTCCAACACGTAAACAACACGTAGACAACACATAGACAACAGGTAAACAACGCGTGAAAAATTGACGCGTTGTTTATGTGTTGTTTACGTGTTGTCTACGTGTTGTTTACATGTTGGAATTCACGTGTTAGTGACCTTGTTGGCGTTCCATAGGCGTGTACAGGCATTGCAGGTGCAATGCACGCGAAACAAGTACACGGTGATGGTTGCACAGGTAATATACACGTATCAACTACGCGGTGAATGCAGTGTGTGCATGTTCGCTGATACGTTTCACCCCTCATAGTGTGTGTATGTGTGTGTGTGTTTGTGTGTGTATGTGTAAAATGATATCCCACCTGCCATGGCTCCAGTCTTTGCATAGTAGCACAGCTGTGTCCACTGAAAGGTCCTCTCCCTGGCTCACACTGCAGCATGTCATGAAGAGCATATGCCAGGGCATACACAGCCTTGTACACGTTATACTCTGGCCTGAGGTTTGAAATGTCCAATAATTCAGTGTCCACATTCTCTAAATCTTCCTGTCCAGTGCATAGAGATCCCCCAGCTTCCACCCAACCTGCTTGAGGTGGTGCAAATCTACATTGAAAAGTGTGTTCCCAAAACTTTTTTACCTGAAATGTATTAAAAATAGGGGTGTTACATTAGACAAAATTGTGTGTGTGTTCAGCAGAGAACAAAACAAAACAACAAACAAACAAACCAACAAAACCCCTCAAGACAGAAGGATCTTTTTTTCAGAAATACATGGAATATTAAATAAAACTTGTGTTTTTGTATAGTGTCCTGTATGACTGTTTTGCATGCCTATTCACTTTGTGTGCTAACCCTGGCATATGTTAATGGCATATGGCTAAATGTTTTTGGGCTGAGCTTGTGAACTTTGGTTCCACATTATGTGTATCAATTTACATGTCATGTATTCTGCATGTGGCTGTTTGCACCAGACCGTGACCCCCGTACCATGATGTTTTGCTACAATTAATAAACTGTTATACCACTAACTGAAAACTGCTTGTTATACACAATGATAGCACAATATTAATCTTACAAATCTACCAGGCTAAATTGCAAGGTTAAATTCTCACCAGGATATTTCCATAGCTGTTGTTGTGTTGTAGGTCAGATTGCATTTGTAGCAAGAAGTCCCTGAACCCCGGTATAAGTCCTCGACGGATAGCAATTCCCAGAGTGCCACCCAGGTACGGCATGAGCTGAGGAGTCTGAAGCACAGTAGCTGCAGTCCAGGCTTCACTGGCCATCCACTGCAGGCCTGTCACATTCTGCCTCACCACCTGTGCATTGTATTGTAAAAAATACATAAATTCATACTGTCATGACATGGATGATATCTTGTCATACTCTTAAACAGGTGCAGTCCTGTGTTTTACACAGTATTATGAACAAAGTGGTGCATGTCATCATAACTGGAGGTCAGTAAAATCTGTCTAAGTTAGTGATCTCACTGAAAAACCCTGCACTGCCTTTAAGAAATAAGAGGTGTGATTTATTCAAATAACTGTATTTGTAACAGGACAGTTTTTTTTATTGTAACTTAAATCCTTTGGTTTGACCATTAAAACATAAAGCTGTATAATAACATGACGTTACAATTAAGATGATTTTCCAAGCCCAACCTCTTTCATGAGGTTTATCATGAGATTTTCATGTGCAAACACAATGACCACACGAGCTGTAGATTTCCTCATAACAGCCACAATCCTCCTTAGTTCAGATGGATCATTGTCCCAGGGCAAAACCTCTAAGTAGGCCAGACAGCCTCCACCAGACTGAGCCAGGTCAGATTGGAAGGATCAGGCAGCATGGAGTCCATAATCATCATCACTGATCAGCAGACCTGCCCAAGTCCAGCCAAAGCGCCTGAGAATCTGAATCATAGCACGCACCTGAGTAAATACAGAGTGGAAGGATTAGTGCACAGGCTGGAATAATCTTTGAGTGGAGAAGCTGCTAAACAGGTTTCACAGTGGATCATGTTTAATTATTGTCTTTCAGCTTTGTTAGCTGAGACCAAACAGCTCAGGTGACGCAAAGAATGTGACAGATTTTCCACAAAAGGAATATATTGTTCCTTTCAGTACAGGGAAGCTATTTCTTAAGAACGTTTAACTGCACATGCTGTTTCAAAGGCATTTGTATTTTGCTGATAGATGGTCACCTGGAAAGCATCACTTGGAATTGTCCGAAAAAACGATGGGAACTTCTGCCGGTCACTCAGGTACAAACATGTGGCAAAATAACTCACCTGTGAAAGACAGACTGTACATCCTAAAAACATTCAAATTCTTTATCAACTCCTTCAGCTTTTCAAGCCTGATATGTTCATGTTTACAAATGACATTAAATCTGAAATTAACTCAGAATGATCCAAAAGAATTGAGGTGGAAAACTTACCATAGGTACTCTGTACAAACCTAAGACAGCAGAGATGGCAATAGAACGTGTGGAGGAAGCATCACCCACAATCCCTATTACTGGAGGGTTTCCTGCACAGGTCTTATCTAATATGAACTGCTCCTCTTGACCACTGGCTAATGACAATGCTGCACGAAATCCAATGCCTAGTGAGAGGCAGTTGTCATAAAGACTGTATCCCAGAGTCACATTAGGCAGCAGGTTGGAGTTTCTGTTGATCTCATCAATAGCAAAGACCATGGTCTGGGCCTGCCTGAATCCTAGAACATTAAAACTAACAAAAAAATATCACTGTTGGAAAATTCAACAACTGTTCTGACATGTACATGCACAAATACATATTATACAAACAATTAAAGTTAAACAACAACAATTATTATAATACTTGAATATGAAATAAATAAAGGAGACAATATGAATTGATAGGTCCAAAATGGCATAAAAACACAATGTAAGGCTGTCAGAGTAATATCTTATTATCAAAAATACATTCATCTAATGGGATTGATTTCACCCAGTTTCTCCTTTTTCCTGTTTCCCTGACAGACTCACCTGTGGCAGGTAGGCTGTTGTGGCTTTGAGGTAAAAGACAGGTCAGGAAAGACAGAAAAGAAGTGGATCTCAAACAGCCCACCCAGAACCACATCTCCAGCCTTGTGCATCCCATTTAGATGAAACTGTCCCAGTAACTGGCAGGATGTGGAATAAAGAGGAGAGATCATGGCAGAGGACAAGTAGAAATACAACAGTATGAGATACATGAGCAAGAACAAGTTGATATCTAAAAATGAAGACATGACTGTCCTCCTGTTTACCCCTCTCTGACCTGGTGCCAGCTCCTTTTATTGACTAGTTTTATGTTGCACACCACCCATCAGGGCATAAGCAACAGTAGGGGCAGGGCCCAATATACTGTACATCTCATTTAAGATTCATTTTGTACTGAGCCAGATTAACTTGTGCACTTTTAAGAACATCTAATTAAGGCCATTTTTGCTACTTTTCCAACCAAAATTTAAGCAGTGGATGACCCAACCTATCACAGTTGTATTATAGCATTATATATTTCTGCAAACCACAGCTATGTGACATTTGTATGTGATTATATAGCAGATATGATGGAACTCTATGTTTCAACAACATTATGGTTAATGTGTGGTTTTGCTTTGGCACAAAAAAATCACTTGGTTATGGTTGGGAAAAGATCCTGTTTTGGCCAAGCAGCATCCTCTGGAGCTAAACAATAAAGCCAACATGCAAGTGCTTAAAAACTGCAATTCCTGGAATGGTCACTTGAGGCTGGCTCCAAGAGAGAGTCAGTTCCCATGGCCACCAATGTTAAAATGCCCAACTTTACACCAGAAATAATCACCTTGGTACAAAAATGGTTTTGGACTTTAATTTACCCATTCATGACAATTGTACTGGGGGTGAGGTTTGATATAACTCAGTTATAGTTATTTTAGTTATGATAAAACTCACTTGTTTAAATTTTGTTAAAAGTTAAAGTGATACAAAAATAAGGGTGTGGCATCTTTGAGTGACAAGTTGTCTGTGAGGTGTCACCACAAAATATTAGTCACATCCAATCTCATCCCTTCATAGCTCCACCCTGTCATCTAAATTTCTGGCTCCAAAAAGATTACAACAGCCAAAATGCCCAACTCAAGGCTTCAAATGGTGAGTCCATAAATCAACTTGGTGATGTCACAGTGGCTACATCTATTATTTGTATGCAGTCTATTGTTTTGGCCTAAAATACACAGTTTTGGTGCCACAGTCACCTCTGAAAACACAGTAGTGCATGGCCAAAAAACAACTGGTGTAATTGTTTGCTGGTCTTGAACACTGGTGGCTATTGGTTGGTCACTTGGCAACTGTTTCACCTAGATGTCCAACCATCCATCATTTCCTTCCAATTATAAAGTTGGCTCATATGTATGTAATTAGAACAATGTAACTTTAGAAAAGTTGATTTGTATGAAATGTACAATTTTAAGGTATTCATAGTTTGTGGAAACTTACAATGCCAACATTTTTTTCTGGCGACTGGGCTGGGATGACCACTGAAATGAATGATCTACTGAATTTTGCACAAGTGTCATGTTATGTGTTTATTATAGTTTTTGGTAACACTTTTTATTAAGGTACTGTAATAAGCATTAATTAATGCTTAATAAACACAAATTAACCAGTTAATGAGCACTTATAAGACAGTATAAGATGCTTATTAACACTAAGAAGACTAGACTAAGCGTTTATTACAGCTTAACTGACTGAGTTATTATTGCTTATAGGAGCATTATAAGCACTTAATAGAAATTTTGGTAAGAGTTTATAAACCTGTACTAAATATTAATAAAATGTCTATTTACATTTATTATAATTTATAAGGGTTAATTTTAGAATAATAATCACATTTATTACTGGTTTATAAGACACTACAAGACCCTATAAGATGAAATTAATAAGGTGTTTATTAACATTAATGAGACTATAACAAGTTAGTATAAATGCCATATTACGGTTAATAAATGCTTAATTATGCACTTATTAATAGCAAATCATGATCCTTTGCCGCTGTGCACAGCTGAACTCACTCTTGGCTTTCTGCTCGGCGTCATCACAGCTAATTCGCATCCATGTCGCATCCTTTGGATATATTTTTTCAGGCAAATATTGAAGTAATATGGCTTGCTGTTCGATTAATTATACCAACAGACCGTCCAAGAAGTCTGTGCTCCAGGTTTTTTCGGTATGTGAAATTCTGAAATTCTAGTATTATTTTATTTGTGTTTATATGTTAGCACTAATTAGCGTGTATCAGTGTCTGCGGTCACCACCTAGTTTGTCAGCTTATTGTTATTATCAGTAAGCCTTTAATTAGGACATGTTAAATCACATTGAGATCAGAGGTCTCATTTTCAAGTGCGAGCTGTATCACAGCAGCAACATCTACATCAAGTTACAGAGCAACAGACTCTATAGTCTCTATATACAGACTCTACATGCAGTGAATGTAGAGTCTGTAGGCAAACCCTGGAGATCTTGCCTCAGGAGGAAGACAGGAATAGCCCTGGTTTGTGGTGCTAGGCTGTTTGTAGTCCGCATGATATTTATCAATCACATCTGAGCCAGCTGCAGTTGTTGCCAGGTTAAACGCTCCATGCGGTGCACTAACGAGGTGGAACATAATGCAAAGTCTGAATCTATCACAATGGTTCAGCATATAAACGGAAGTCGGAAACGGAAATTCGCCTCTTCAAACCGGAATGCCAAAAAATCGGGGGTCTGGCCCTAGAAGCTGTATCGCCGTCTGCCGGAAGTCAGACGCAGAATACAGCTGATGGGTTCCGAGAATGCAGACAATATAATGTTAATACAAAACAAGCTTTGCTCGTTGACTAGCTAACTAGCCAGCTAACAGTTAGCCTTTGAGCAAGATCTGGGATGCATTTAAGTCAGAGCCTGACAGAGAAGTGTTAGGATTTAGGCATTTAGGGAGAGTATATTGTGAACAAAAGGCGTCTGTGTGAGGTTTGAAAATAAAGGTCTACCACGTTAGTTAGCTAACGTGATGCAATGTTAACATTAAATTTGTCACATGAACAGTGTAACGTTAATGTAACATTAAGGCTATACTTGTGTATGTAAATTAAAAAGTGGTGAACTATGTGAAATTACAATAAGGTGCGTAATGTAATTTAAAAAAACAACAACTAATGTGACATTTGACTGTCACACATAAAATATTAAGATTAATATAATACACAGACAGAATATGAGGACTGTGATGGCCACCACCTTTTTTGCTAAAATAAACTGATTAAGATCTGTTGAACACTTAAGTAATTTAAGTTATATTGTCTTAATATCTATTTGTCTGTGTAAAGTTTTCCTCTAGGTGATCCCGACAGACTGGACCAGTGGACACTCAACATGAGTAGACAGAACTGGACTCCAAACAAGACTTCCCGTCTGTGCAGTGAACACTTCAGCACTGACTCCAGGATACAGACACCTTTTTTCATACAGTACCTCACAAAGAGTCAAGAAACTTATTAGTTTAAAATAATGAATTAATGTCCATAATACAATTAAATGCATTACATATATTACTAATTGTCATACATTACTAAGTACTTGATTAGGGCACAGCTTGCTCTGTACTATTACTGACAAGGTGAAATTACTGACACACCAGTGCAGTTTAGTGTTCCCCTGATGCAAAAAGCCAAATGAAAATTTTATCAATCAAGGAACATGACATGTATTTACCAACTTTTACATTTTAGTGCATTTTATGCAAAGACCCTTTACGAGACAGCTGAACATAGCATGATTCCACAGTGGCATTGAGCTTTGAGAACAGATCAGTTTCCTTTTGATATCAACAGTTATTTTAATGTGGATGAACTGCATATTGCACAATTATACTCAAGTTGTCTTGGTAGTACACTGTTGAATTTAAAATCACATTCAAATATAAATTTGAATATCTACAGAACAGAAAAACAAAACTATTTTATGAATGACAGCCACTTACTCGACAATAAGATAATTTTGGTGGTGAGTGGGCTTTTAACCAAGACAGGCTATAGTCAATGTTTTCTACCTGTGTCTTTAACCTGTCATCTCTCTCTTTTGTAGGACACTTGAGGAAAGTTACAACACCTCGACCAGTGTGATATTTACTCCACAGTAAAGAGGTAGTTCCAGACCAGCTTGACACTGCTGACCTTCCCCATGTCATTGCCACCACAGTGGATGATGAGGACATCTGGTGCTGCTCTTCAACACAGGGAGTGGGGAAAGAAGGAGAGAAGGCCTCTCTGCAGTCCACCCCAGCCAAACCAGCAGACAGGGACGCCCGACATGCTGAGGGCGCTTCCCAAGGTCTCTGCAGCTCTCTGGACACCACGCCGGACATAGCTGTCACCAATGATCCACACTATGTCTATGAAAGTAAAATGAGTGTAATAAATGCTTTAGGTAATTAAAAACAGAAAGTTAACTATAAAGGGTGAATTATGAGGGGCCGTAAGTAATATATGTATGTAAAAGGAAAATGTATGTATGTGCAAAGGAAATATATGTATGTAAGAGAAGAATGTATGCATGTGTGAGTGAGAGTATAGTGGAAATGGAAGGCAGTCCATTTATTGTCTACATACTCCAGTACAGTAGGTGGCAGTATACACCTAATGAGCAATGGTTGCAACGTGCTATAAATCCAAACAAAGAAGAAGAATTTTTCGCGCTGTGATTGGCTGAGAAGGATGTTATTGACGTGGGTCTGCTGTGGTGAAACTGCCCACGACAAGAACGCATGGGGCGTACGTTCTCATCGTGTTGTTTCATGCAGGATATATAAACGTGGACAACACGGTGAAAGATACTGTTTAATTACTAAGGTCAGAACTGAATTTTAAAAAAAAGGAATATAGGCTACCAGCCACAAACTGAAACGAAATGGTCACATTGAGAATGTTTGATCACACTCACCCATCTGAATCCCAAGTAATAAAATTAATTAATGATATTACTAAAGGCTGGCAATACAACAACGCTCAAATGAATAAATGACTGATGCAAACTGAGCGTGCCCCCCCCCCCCCGTCCACAGCTGTGTTCAGCTTGTTTGTTTTATAACAACAATAACAACAACAACAACAACAAAATGGAAATCCACATGCTTTTTCTATTTTCTTCTTGGGCAATTGGAGTAGAAATTAGACCACAACCAGTAATTAACTTGTGTTTGGCCTTTATTTTTAAATCAATATTATGTGCCCCTACTGCATAATAATAAATAATAATATTAATAATAAAAGGGACACTGCTGTGCCTCGTGCGTAAATGCGCACAGCGTCTCTATGGGGAAACGCACTTATTGTTTCTGCTGCGGGATGGGGTGCTCGCTGCAGGTATTTAATAACCTCAGGCAGATATCTTTTAACGTTGCAGTCTTTTGTATTTTTTGTTCCTTCCACTGTTGCTCTTCAGGGAAACACTGTACAGGGGAATAAAAAGTGGGAAGCAGTAACTTCATTGATTATTTAAATATCCAGATATGCTAAGTATATACACATTTACGCACGAGGCACAGCAGCGTTACTTCATTGATTATCTATCTGTTTTTTTAGATTCAGTTTTATTATTTAAGATAATACTCGTGAATCTATCTATCTATCTATCTATCTAGCACGTGGATTTCCATTTTTTCTCATTCACACAAAAATCGGAAAATTAAAATGATGCATTGTATATTTGTATATTTGTTTATCCTGTAATAAAATAAGTTAAACAAAGCTGTGGACGGAGGGTACACTAATAGTAGTGAAACATTCATAGTTCGCATCTAGCTTTGACATAACGTTCAAAGTTGAAAAAATATATACGTATATTTATGAAATAATTAATGTAAATAGACATCTTATTAATCAATATTTAGGATAGCTTTATAAACTGTTATCAAATTTCTATTAAGTGCTTATAATGTTCCAATATGCAATAATAACTGTATTAATTATGCTATTATTAACACTTATAGTCTTATTAATGGTAATAAACATCTTATGCTGTCTTATACATGCTCATTAACTGGTAAATATAAAGTGTCATCTATTTTCTTAATGTAATTAAATGGACGTTGACTGCAAACCACGGATATGTGACATTTGTATGCGATTATCTGGCAGAGATGATGGAACTCTATGTTTCAACAACACTATGTTTGCTGTTGATGGCCCAGGATACACCACCAACAAACATATACGGTTGAGTTCAAGAAACAAAAGCACAAGGTTAAGTTTACAAAAACAAAAAAAAATCTTGATTTGGCACTTGGGAAGTGAAAACTAGGCTCCTGGGTGAAAGTCCGGGGTTAGCTGGACCCATCCACCAACGCTCCCACCCACCCTGTACAGACTTTCCTGTTCCAAATAATAAGGCAACCTGATGCCATCCATCAGCGTATAATAAGGCTGCAACAGGTTCTGTCCGGCTTACCAGCACCATATCAGAACAACCAAAACAGTTACACCCAGCTGTGTCACATACTGATGCCGCCCGGCCACGTATCATACTGCCGCAAAAGGTGGCTTTTGGTGTCACATGTCTGATGCCAAAACCACTGACAAAGTGGCGATGTGTGACAACTTTGGATTGAGATCTGGCTGGAGGGGGAGGTTTTAATCACTGATAAAGATGTTCCTGCAGCATATGAATGTAACAGAGCACAGAGGGCTGTGGAGCTGCGCACAGATGGGGAAAAATAGACCATCCACACAAAAAGAGAGTTTAGCAGTGCAATGCCTGCGCAATCAAGCTTGGCTTCCATGTTCAGTGTTGCAGCTTCAGTTGATACATGGTTTCTGGTAGCCATGCCCTCGCTGATGTGTCACACAACACCTGTGTCTCATGTATGTTGGTCATAAGAGTAGAGTTGTAATGTCCTCAGCTATTCTTTCTCAATAACTTAACATAGCTGTAACTATCATCCTCTTTTCTGCCTGTGTTTCTGTACTGCATAAAGAAAATATATGAAGTCTGTCAAATAAAACTAAGTGCAGTTTTTATGACTCAATGCCACGACCCATGATTGCTTTCTTTGTGTTCCTCTCTGGCCTCAACAGGATAATGTAACATTTGGGTCCAAACAGTGACACCAAGAGGCCAAAACCTGATGCCAGGATGGCAAATACCTCATCTACATCTGCATATTTGCCTGGTGAACTGACATAAGCAGGGACAAAGGCCACCCACACTGCACAGAAGATCAGCATGCTGAAAGTGATGAGTTTGGCCTCATTGAAAGTATCTGGAAGATTCCTTGCCAGGAATGCTAACAGAAAACTGAGGATGGCCAGAAAGCCAATATAGCCCAGCAACACTCCAAAACCAAATGTGGACCCAACTACACACTCATAAACTATCTTGTCATTGTGGTATTGAGTGTTTTTATTAGGAGCTGGTGAGGCAGAGACAAGCCAAGCAGTGCAGATTGCTGCCTGAATAGAAGTAAGAACCAGAACTGTTCCTCTCTGCTGCAAAAGACCAAACCACTTCAGAAGAGCTCCACCTCCTGGCTTGGAGGCCTTGAACACAGCCAGAACCACCATGGTTTTCACCAGGATGCATGATATACAAAACACAAAGCTGATCCCAAATGCTGCATGTCTCAGCTGGCATGTCCACAGCCTGGGACGTCCAATAAAGAGCAGTGAACAAAGGAAACATAATTTAAGAGACAGCAATAGCTGCAAACTCAGTTCTGAATTGTTGGCGCGTACTATAGGGGTGTTATGATGATGGATAAAGATTCCCAGCACAACAACACATATAAATGTGCCCAACAATGAGGCAGTTGTCAAACAGATACCCAGAGGCTCATGGTAGGAGAGGAACTCTGTTTTCTTAGGAACACAGTGGTCACGTTGAGGGCTGGACCAGAAATCCTCTGGACAGCTGGTGCACTCCATGGAGTCTGTGAAAGTAGGGAAAGTGATTAGATACATAGTTATATTCATTCAGACTGCAATTTTTAAACTGAATACCAACTAGTTGAATTGCTGATCTTTCCCTCAGAACAAGGGATGCAGTCAAAACAGCACTCAGGTTCTCCCTTCTTTCTGGCCATGCGGGTACCTGGAGGACAGCTGTCACTGCACACTGACCGGGGTGGCTGTAGAAGGAAAAATAAATATGTGTTATTCTACACTTCTATTACACTGCTGCAATGAGTTATCCACGAGACATGAAATAGGTGATTAAAAAAATCAGAAGTAACCTGTTTGGATTCAAAGTTCCAGAAGATTTTGTCTTCATCAAGTGTGAGTTCTTCACCTTTGGCTGACTCTTTAACCTCACCTACATTCTGAACTTTAGTTCGTCCATCAGGGAGCCACAACCAGTTCATGACATCATGTATTGGTAAGACATCACCGTTCTTATCAAATGACACTTCATCACCAAATGCTGTGGTGAAGCTGACCTTTTCCAAGTAATACACAAGCTGTGAATATCAGAATAAGAAACAGAGGAAGACAATTATTTTCTGACCACCATGAACACAGTTGAATCCAGTATTCAATTATCAAGCTGCATACTGCACTTATGAAGACATTAACAATTCATACAAATTATTTATTTAATAGTGAAATCACATCACTAACAATATTGTGTTTTCAGTGCCAAGACATTGTCTTGTCTCAGACCTTGTAACACTATGCAATGCTGTCACCCAGTGGCAGGTAAAATCCTTTCAGCTATCTTCTATGCAGTTTACGATTAATAATCTCATAGCATTTAGACAGATGAATGGTAGGGTGATGGGGGTAATGATGGGGATGTAAAATGATATCCCACCTGCCATGGCTCCAGTCTTTGCAAACTGCCACAGCTGTGCCCACTGAAAGGTCCTCTCCCTGGCTCACACTGCAGCATGTCATGAAGAGCATATGCCAGGGCATACACAGCCTTGTACACGTTATACTCTGGCCTGAGGTCTGCAGTGTCCAATAATTCAGTGTCCACATCCTCTAAATCTTCCTGTCCAGTGCATAGAGATCCCCCAGCTTCCACCCAACCTGCTTGAGGTGGTGCAAATCTACACTGAAATGTGTGTTCCCAAAACTGATTTACCTGAAACATATTCAAAATAGGGGTGTTACATTAGATAGAAGTCACAGTTTCTTCATTCATACCCTGGTCATGGTTCAGTGTGGGTTTGGTTAGGGGAAAAAAAAACAACTAAATGCTATTTTTTTTTAATTGAAGTGTGTCAAGACACAGACACAATATTCTTGCTGGGGACAAAAGCATATTGCTCACTGACAATTTTGGGAAATAATTTTCATTATAGAAATGAGGAATATTACTAACACTTCTGTCCCACATTGTGCCATAAGAGTTAAAAGCATTTGTTATCTTACTTATGAGCAAGGACTCTTTGTGTGTCTGTTGAAATGTGATTCCGATTTCTTCGAGTGGATTATTGACAACCCAAGGACGTATCATTTCAATTTTGGTGGAATTTTGACCCATGACATGTTCAATATTTCAAGATTTAAGAATCAATAATTTTTTGCCTCATAATGTAATTCTTTGTGGTGCACTCAACAATAAGAAGAGCCTATAATCTCAAAGTAACCTTTCAATAAACTAGTTAACAGTGCTGTTTGCAGCAGTGTGGGCTAAGCTTCAGGGTTCTGTGTACTGAGTCAAACACATCTTCACCCACATAAGCAATGCATGTACATCCTTCACATATCTTAAATCTAACTGGCTAACTATCCTAGCAGGTTTGCCAGAGGCCAGGGAATCAGCCCATTCTGAACAGATATATTTTGCATGGGCACCACACTATGCTGTGAAATGACTGTTTCAGTTAGTTCTACCTTTGCTATATAAAAACATTTAAAACACCCAAACATATCATTTCAGTGATAGGCACATCTAACTTCAAACTTCAAACTTCAAACTTTATTTATTTATATAGCACTTTTCATACATACAAGTGTAACACAAAGTGCTTTACAAAACAAACAAGATGAAATAAAACAAAACAAAATATATAGATAATAATGAAAACCCATCCTTCCCACCCCCGTCCAAACAAACACACATACACGCACGCACAAGTGCACACACACGCAAACACGCACACACACGCACACACACACACACACACACACACACACACACACACACACAAAGATAAAATGGTGATATGGCTCGACACCGAGGGTCCAGGTGAGGACAACGTGAGGGGGCCGTCCGCAACAAGAGGCGTCACAGCTCTCAGCCACAGGGAGCACCACCCCAGGGACCCCCACCTGGGCCGGGGTGCACACTGAGGGGTCCCCAGGACAGCGTCCCCCCATGGAGAGCAGGCATAACTACCGCTGCGGAGGGCCCCCATGAGGAAACACTGGAGCTAAAAACTAAGATATGCATCAGTCTAAAAATTGTAAAAAGAGAAGAGAGAAGGTTTAAGAAAATTTCAAGGTAAAAAAAATCATTAGAAACGTTGAGGATTAAATATTAATAAAGGAAATAAATAGCTATAAGGAAATAAATTAAGTAGGTCAATTAAAAGCTAAACTAACAAGGTCAATTAAAAGCTAAACTAACAAGGCATCTGGGGGACACTGTCAAATATGTATTGACATGTTGGATGTGTTTATATTAACAGACTCTACAATGAAGGAACAACAAAGACACACCATCCTTGTCTCAACTTTACACAACTCCTGCTGACCTGGAACCCGCACGCAGGTCGCCAAATTCCTGCATTTCTCTCTTTCCGTCACTGTTGACCTGGAACCTGCAGGCAGGTCTTCAAGCTCTGGCATGTCATTTACATTCACAAATCTTAAACTTACAAGTACCAGGTGAAATAGCAAGGATAAACTCTCACCAGGTAATTTTCATAGCTCTTGTTGTGTTGTAGGTGAGGACGTATTTGTAGCACAAAGTCCCTGAAACCCGGTATGTGTCCTCGACGGATAGCAATGCCCAGAGTGCCACCCAGGTACGGCATGAGCTGAGGAGTCTGAAGCACAGTAGCTGCAGTCCAGGCTTCACTGGCCATCCACTGCAGGCCTGTCACGTTCTGCCTCACCACCTGTGCATTGTATTACATAAATTCATATTGTCATGACAGGGTTGATATCTTGTCTTACTCAATTCATAAACTGGTGCAGTCCTTTGTTTTGCACAGTATGATGAGCAAAGTGATGCATGTCATCATAACTGTTAGTGAAAGTTAGTCACTCAAAAACTCAAATAAGAGGTGTGATTTATTCAAATAGGGCATTTTTTATTGGAACCTAAATCTATTTGTTTGACCATTAAAACACATATAATATACATATATATAAGGGTTGCAACTGAGTTGTAATTTTAAGCAGTTGTGTTTTACACAGTATTATGAGCAAAGTGATGCGTGTGTCATCAACATCAACATCTGTGTTATTTCCTCTGATCTAATATCGCTCAGTGTTTGGAAGCTAGCCCTACTGTTCCTTCCATCTGCTCCACCTGGGACTGTACTGTACTTCACTCCTTTTGTGAGTCTCTGCATCTGTGTCAACTATTCACTTTTATTTGACCTGAAACCATCTCCCTAATGGACCGCTGCTCTGACGGCATGTAGGCAATCAAAATGTTGGGAGATTTCCAAGTCCAAGAACACAAATCTTAAAATCTACGAGACAAGTGTGGTGGCAAAATCACTTGAACAATAAAGAGTCTTCACACGTCGGCTGTCTTTCTTGAGTTTTAATAAGCATTCATGAATGGAGTCTCACAAACAGTACAAACCGCATGAACAGTCAGTCAGAGTGAGAGCTGGCGAAATCACTCCAGCCCTCTAACTTTATAGTTTCCTAAAACACAAGCCCATCCTTAGACACAACATATGCAAACAGAGAACCTGTCGTCCCAAGCTGTACCATCTCCTGACACAATAACAGGGTCATAACTCTGAAGGCCTCTCTGAAGGTTCACCTTCGGCCCTGCTTTCAGCCAGGCCTCCGCCATATATCTGATGTTATCAAGTGACCAGGCCTCTGCCATATATCTGGTGTTATAAAGTAAGCATGGAATAGGTCAAAAGAAGGTCAGATGCCCCAGACGCTCATCACTTGTCAGGCACACATAATTTTCCATCACATTCCTCCCTTTTAGCATTCTCATGCTAATACACAATCATGGAAAATTCACATCAATCTTGCTACCCTATGTCCTGTGAGTTCTACCTGCACCAGCCAAACGCTGGTACCCCCAGGCCTCCCTGAACATCAGAGAAGTAGAAAAACAGGCAGAGGTCACAGGTCATAAGCATGGACAAGCCAAACATCCCCCCTCCCTTTTGACGCAGGAGAAAGGTAAAAGACTTGACCATCTAGCTGCACTATCTAAGAAGGGAAAAAACCTCTATATGGTGAGGGTAAAAATCCCTTATACTACATGCTAAGCTAAAGCATAGTAAGCATAACACATAAAAGATAGCAACACAATTAAGGGAACTCGACTGTCATGTACATGTCTGTGAATAGGTGAGAACCAAAATGAAAAGTAAAAGAAAAGGTGTGAATATGCTGTATACTAAAGTGACGTTAAATGTGATTTAACAAACGTGAGCAATCAATGTGGAAAGTGATTTAAACTATGTGATTAATATATATATGGCTAAGGGTGAGTAATGTGCAATCAGTGTGACGTGGTTAAATGTGATTGAAACCACACTTCTGGAGAATCAATTTAATGATTGGTACATTTCAAAACCAAAACAGTTGTAAAACTTAAAAAAGTGACTCCTGTGAGCAATACGGAGGAATCCACAGATCCTGCATAGGATCCATCTGCACGTAGCGCCCCACAGCAGATGAGATCATTGATGTGATCAGAGATTTCACACAAGGAACAATGCAGCACAGAAAAAGGCACAACAGCAACAGTACAGGTATCACAGGGGCAAACAGATGCATTAATGTCGCTTTCCATCCGGTAAGAGAAAACCATGACCACAGGTCCGCACCTGTTCCAACTTCGTTGTCACGGCTTTTCTGCAAATGCAACAAGTCATTAAGATGAGCAACCACATGTGTCATGTTGTCAGTGATGTCGGGAATGTATGTGCAGCAATCAGTACCCACAATGTGACAAACACCCCCTTGGCTGGCCAGGATTAAATCCAGAGCCATCCTGTTCTGTAGAGCCACATTCCTGAGGCCCTGTAATGTTGGTGTGAGTGCGCTGAAACCTGTAGCCATGCTGTCTGTGAGATTCTCCAAGTCCATGGCTATAGCATCAATCTTGTGTGCATTGTTTACCGTTCCCCACCATGGCAGGAAACCCCCAAAACCTTTTCCCAAGGGGGGTACTCTTACCACCCCTCGTTTCGCTTTGTGCGGTGGGTAGTAGTGATCATAGTGTGTGTGAAAATGAGTCAGATCAGGAAGAATAGTCACTGCAGGCAACAGCTTAGCCAAGTAGCACCTGCCACACCATCCAGGCTGAAGTGCCTGATACACATGTCTGCCACACACCCAGACGTGTTGTCTGAGTGATCCGTACCCGTCACTGGATGGCATGTAGACGGCAGGGTTGTCAATCCCTGATCGGTTAAGGCTAACTGTGTCCGTGAGGTTCAAAGTTGCAATGTATGGTGACGTACCTTTACAGTCTTTCATGCTATGAGTCCACATCACCCCACACGTTGCTTCAACTACCTGCGTACAGGCAGATGTCCCCAGAAAGTGATCTTTTGACGTTGCACATTCTCTAAAGAAACAAACAACTCCTTTCTGGCTTGTGGGATTAGTGCTCATGACAGGTTGATATATCCCCTGCAGGAAAATCTTTGTCACATTCCAGAATCTTACGGTTGCTCCCTCGTAGTTGACAGTGCTGACATTGATCTTCTCCAATGCAGCCGCAAGGTGTCACACAGTTCTGTTGGGTGAATTGGGTGCGTGAACACCCTGAGTGAAAGCAATCATCGCCCCCAGAGTCTCTGAAACATTCAGGGGATAAGGTTTTAGCGGCAAAGAGTTACCTAGCTCGTGTGGGAGCTCCGCGCAGACATAACAGCTCCCATTTGACAGCTTCCTCGCCATTGTCAGCATAGCTCGATACCACACGTTGTTTTCCAGCGTGGATGTCATGTTGCCAATCTGCACAACGGATCTCTTCCCCACGTGATGAGGCGAGGCTGTGCAGTTGTCGTCTGAATCAGTGAGATTGTGTCTGTAGAGCTCGTCCAGAAGCAGGAGTGTCAGCCCCACTCCGATGGCGATGACGAGCAGGAAACCCACTCCCCCTCTTAGGCCGCACCCCAGGCGCCTAAGGGGATGCCACGGCCTTGGTGTCTCGATCATTGTCGCGATGTGCACACGGATCCGGAACCCATCTGCAGTGACTGGCGTGTATCCACGTAGCCCTCTCTGCGACCTTTACTGCTGTCTCCGTCACCAGAAGCACCTGGAACGGACCGTTCCACCTGCGAGCTTTCCAGTTCTTTCGCCTCAGATCTCTGACCACAATGTAGTCGCCTGGCTCGAGGTCGTGCAGCTTCCCTTCTGCTGGTTTGGGCAGGGCGGCTTTTACCTGTTGGTGGATTTCAGACAAAACAGAGGACAAGGTTGCACAATATCTTAACATTTCATCCTCGCAGTGGCCAGTGTCTGGCAACTGCCTTTTAACGGGCCCAATCCCAGTGTTGAGAGGTCTGCCAAACAAGATCTCGAATGGACTGAATCCATTCTTGTTTCTCCTCCTGGCCCTCATGTGCATTAACACAATAGGAAGAGCTTTTGTCCATGACAATTTAGTTTCCTCACACACTTTCACAAGTTTGTTTTTCAGAGTTGCATTTTCTCTTTCACATGCCCCTCCCGATGCTGGATGATATGCACAATGTTGCCTCAAATCAATGCCCATATACTCACCAACGGTTTTCAGAGCTGCACTCACAAAAGGTGTACCGTTATCTGAGCTGATTTTTGCCGGAATTCCCCACCTGGAAATTATCAGGGTCATCAAAGCTTTTGCGACTGCTGCTGCATCCTGTTTAGCTGTGGGAAAAGCTTCAACCCATTTGGAAAACATGCACACAATCACCAAAACAAACTTCTTCCCTTCACTTGGTGTGAGTTCAATGAAATCCATTTGCAAGTGATCAAAAGGTCTTTCTGGGGGTGGATGTGCAACCTGTGGTATTTTAATGCCCCTCCCTACATTGTTTGTGGAACATATCACACATCTTTTGCAGAATTCTGCAGCATAGCTGGAAAACCCTCTTGTAAACCAGTACTTCCGTATCTCCGCCACCATTCCTCCCTTTGACACGTGATCCAGACCATGTGTCAATTTAGCGTAAAAGTGGAAGAGATATCGAGGGAGACAGGGCAGGCCATCAGGACCTGACCACAGCTTATCAAGAACAGTACATCCTGCCTTCTTCCAAGCGGCCTTCTCCGCCGGAGAAGCCCTTATCTGTAAGTCTGAGACCTCGGCCGTAGCCACAGCTGAGGGAGTAGGCACAGGAGTTAAGGAGACTGCTTGCAAGGAAGAAGATAAGGAAGACAATGGCAGCCTTGAAGCTGCTTTCGCAGCTGCATCTGCTCTCGCATTCCCCTGAGAAACAAGGTCTGTGTTGTTGGTATGAGCCTCACACTTACACACAGCAATTTGCTTAGGCAACAACACAGCATCCAAAAGAGCAGAAACCAACACATGATGAGCAATAGGTTTCCCTGTCGAGGTCAAGAAATCCCTGTTTTTCCAAATTTGCCCAAAATCATGTACCACTCCCCAAGCATATCTGCTGTCAGTGTAAATGTTAACGGATTTGCCCTTAGCCAATTTACACGCCTCTGTCAGAGCCACCAACTCAGCTGCTTGAGCTGAGTGTGAGGCTGACAGAGGACGTGCAAGCACTGTGTCATGCAGGGTTGTGACGGCAAAACCTGCCACAGTTTTGCCTGTGTTCGGGTCTCGTGAGGCCGAGCCATCAACAAAAAACTCAAAATCAGCGTTATCAATCGGTGTGTCATTCAAATCTGGTCTAGGAGAACAGACAGAAGTTATCGCAGCTACACAATCATGAGGTTCTCCATCAACAGCCGTTGGGAGAAGAGTAGCAGGATTAATAACGGTGCATCTCTTTACCTTGATGTTAGGTAATTCCAATAAGACAGCATTGTACCGCAACCACCTTGCAGCAGAAAGATGCGAAGTCTTTTGCTCAAGAAGAATGAGAGACACTGCATGTGGAACCAACAAGGTCAAATCAGCATAGCCCACAATGTCACGTGATGCAACAACTGCCCTCTCAGCAGCAGCCACTGCCCTCAGACAATGAGGCAGACCTGCAGCAACACTGTCAAGTTTTGATGAAAAGTAAGCCACAGGCCGCTGTTTCCCCCCATGTTCTTGCAACAGCACAGAAGTCATGTACCCCCCTTTTTCGTCAACAGTCTGGGTAAATGGTCGTGTGCAGTCAGGCAGTCCAAGAGTCGGAGGTGTTTGCAGAGACAGTTTTAAATCAACAAAAGATTTCTCTGCTTCAGGGGTCCAAATGACATGATCGGATGCTTTCAGGCCTTTCCCATGAGCAATTGCTGCTAATGGTGCCTCAATTTCAGCATAATTTGGAACCCACTGTCTGCAATAGCCTGTCATTCCCAAAAAAGACATGACTTGTTTTTTCGTCTGAGGTTTTGGGATCTTTTGAATGGCTTCAATGCGTTTGGGTGTGAGGGTTTTACCCTCAGGAGAAATCACATGACCCAAAAATGTGACTTCTTGTGAAACAAACTGTAGTTTTGACAGGCTGGCTTTGTGGCCTTGTTCAGCTAAATGAGTTAGCAAGGCAATGGTGTCTTTTACACAGCCTTCTCGGGTCGCGCTTGCAACCAAAAGGTCATCAACATATTGCAACAAGGCACTTCCCTCTGGCAAGTCCAGGGTCTCCAAACTGTCACGCAAAGCCGCATTATAGATCGTTGGAGACTCTGAAAAGCCCTGGCAGAGCCTGGAAAACGTCCACATTTTTCCCTCAAAGCAAAATGCAAACCAGAATTGACTGTCCGGATGTACCGGGACACTGAAGAAGGCATTTGACAGATCAACCACTGAAAACCATTTGCTATCAGCTGGAACCTGAGACAGAATTGTGTGTGGATTTGGAACTGTAGGCGCTCTGGCCTGTATTGCAGCATTTACAGCCTGCAAATCTTGCACAAATCTCCATTCAGCAGGTGCACCATCAGGACGTATTTTACGCACTGGAAATATGGGTGTCCTCACAGGAGAGTTTGGACACGGAACAATCACACCTGCCTTCACCAAAGCATCAAACACAGGTTTAATGCCTTCAACTGCTTCACGTTTGAGAGGATATTGATTACGACAGGGCCTGTAGTCTGATTTGGGTGTGATTATCACTGGTTCACAATTTTTTATCAGGCCAACATCATGTTTACTTTGAGCCCAGAGCTGTGCAGGGACCTGCTGTAGCTCTGGAATGTCAGCAACGGACTGAACCATGCACAAGTCAGCTTCAGAAACAGTTTGGTCTGTAAGAGTAACAGAACGGAAAGCCTCAATTACACAATCAAGTTTCTTTCTGTACACTCCCATTGCGTCGTTAAAATCAACATGAGGATCAGCGGAAGAACTCCAACATGGAGAGGCGTTCAGCTCTCGCACCCACAGATCCAGGTCTGTGCCGTTGGGATTCACCAGCGAGACGTGTGGATCAGAGTTTTGTGCCAAAATCAACTCATGCAATCGATTAGGAAATTTCACAGAGGCTACACAATTGACGTCATTCCAATACAACCATTCTAGCTGTAACCTATCATTTCCCTGCTCTGAGTCACAGAAAACATCCTCACTATCACAGTCAGCGTGTGAGACAGAGGCCAAGTGTGCTGTGTAGTGCAGGCATGTGACGTCATCGTGTGTGTGTGTGTCTGGGAGCTGCAGCAAAACAGATGGGGGCAGAGTCAACTTCCATTCACACATGAACTGTCCCTGAGCATGCTTGAAAAAAACACTGTTTTCCCTCAAATCATTCACTCTTTTCACCTGAACGCCTTCAGGTGTACAAATCAAAACAATACCCAACCTACACATGAGATCTCGTCCCATCAAATTGACTGGGCATCTGTCAGAATACAGGAATGAGTGTTTGAAAGATTTCTCTGTTTCAGAATCAAAGCAATTCAGCGGAGCAGTGTACTTTTCAACAATTGCTGCCCCTGCAACCCCAATTGTTTTCTGGTATCTCCCACTGAGCTTAGGTGTAACGCTGGGAGGAAACTCACAACGTCTCACCAGTGATTCCACAGCTCCGGAATCCACCAAGAAAGAGAGTTCAACACCTTTAACCGTCAGTGTGTATCTGGGCATTTTTTTATATGCCTCTGCCGAAAAATCAGCCACGATGCTCACTCTCTCTCTGTTTGGATTCAAGGTGCAGAATCGCATCAGAAACAAGCTCATACTCTGCGTCAGTCATGATGTGTGTGTTGTGTGTTTCTGTGTTTGTGTTTGTGTTAGTGTCAGTGCTCTCACGTGTCTGAAGTGTTGGTTGGTTTTCCAGGTCAGTGTCGTCACCAGATTCGGCCTTCCTCGTGCACCCACCACATAGTCAGTCCGACTCACTTGCCCCATCCTTTTTCTTGTTCTTATCTCCTCTGCGACAGTTTCGGGCCCAATGTCCACTTTTGCCACAGTTGTAGCAACGATCTTTGTCTTTGTCTCTGCGCCCTCCCTTTGACTTTCTTTTCCGGCTCTCCTTTAGTTCCTCCAGCTGAGCCAGCTGTAGTTTGGTAGAGAGGCGGTCTCTTTTCTCGAGTTTCTTTGCAGCCTTCTCCAACTCTTGACGCTGCTGCTCAGCCTTCTGACGCTGAATTTCTGCCTCTGCACCCACAGCGTGTTTCTCAATGTCCGCGAGGTCAGATGTTGTCCATGTAAGGAAAACACGGCGAACTACATCTGCAATCTCTCGTTTCATCCCTTCCAGGAAAAGCAGACGCATTTGAGTTGTGTGTCTATCGCCCTCTTTCCCCTGAACTTCATCTTCAGTCAGTCCACCATATGTCATTGCTGCCTGTCTCAGGCGGTACAGGTAAGCAGAGACACTCTCCGATGGCTCCTGCTTAGTCGCCTGCACTCTTCCCCAGTCCGACCGAACAGGGAATTTTAATTTCAGTCTCAG
Source organism: Epinephelus awoara (assembly GCA_035609425.1). Lineage (NCBI taxonomy): Eukaryota > Metazoa > Chordata > Actinopteri > Perciformes > Serranidae > Epinephelus > Epinephelus awoara. The sequence continues at coordinate 36,292,348 of CM069312.1, forward strand.
CATCAGCTGAGTCATGACGTCCCTGTAGGCAGCGTTGGAGTCGTGTCCATACTCACTGTTGACCAGTCGGACAGAGTCCTTGTCCATAAACACATCCGCCACCTTGTGCCAGTCATTTGCGAGGTGACGCTTTAACATGCGTTTCAGTTCACCCAACAACAGCAGTTGTTCTCCAAATTTCTCTCCTCCTTCCAGGATGAGTGGCAGGGTTTGCATGGCCTCCAGCATGTCGCTCATCAGCCACGGTCTGTACACAAGTTGTGCTGCTCCATTCCCCGCTGCCACTTCCATCATGGGAGCAGTCAGTTCTGTCTTTTGCTCCTCCTGCTCTCCCTGTTCAGGACCGTAGGTCTTTCCAGAGTGCAGGGATGAGGGAATGGAGGGATCCTGGTGTGGAGGCACGTCGCCCCTTGGGGTTTTGTGTACAATGTCAGTGGAGGGGGCTGTGGCCTTTGCGACTGCCGCTGCTGCAGAGGAGTCGCCCGCTGCAGAAGAGCCTCCAAATCTGGGTGCCAATGGTGTGGCGCTTCCCGTTCTCTCCCTGTCGCGTGCGTACGGTGGGGGCCGTGCAGGTGGAGCCGAGTCGAGGTCCGAATCCAGTTTCACACACTGTCCCGGGAGACCTTTAGGGCCCTGCCTATGCTTGGCCTCCTTCATCCACTCATTAAATGCTGACCAATTTGCCTCAAACTTAACCTTACCTCCAAATCTTCCCACTAAACCTCTTTTTTCTAAAAAATCTAACCTTACCTCCAACGCCTCAAGTTGTTTAACACTCAGGCTACCTCCCTCTGGAAAACAACACTCCTTAACCCACAGGTCCAACTGAGCCACGCTCTCCTCCCCATATGCGTTCCTCATGAACTTCACATTAGGAGCGCCATAATCAGGCTCAATTATCCTCTTTTCGGTTGTGCTCTGGCCAGACCCCATTGTAATCAAAATCTCAGGTTTTTACAACACGGAATAAGCCAAATTCGCAAAATGAATTTCTTAATTTCTCTTACCTTTAAGTGAAAATCAAACTCATGAACAACAAACAGATTTACCACTCCTGTCTGTTCCGCTCTGATAGCAAGTGTCTGTCTTTCCCCCTTCCCTGCTTACCACCCTTTCCCTCTGTCCCTGACAGCTGAGAAATCAGGTGTCGTGTTAGGCTCTCAACCTACACTAACTTAGGTCCCTGACCTAAACTGAGCTCACACTGTTCCTGCACTCAATTTCCCAGAAACGGTGCCTGACACGTCTGCCAACCTATCACAACAGGTGGAAAAGACTTTCCCTGCGCAGTCCTCACAAACTCACCAGAACAGACAGCGAGGTGTTGTCGGCCACCAGGTTCGTTGGACCCCAACGGTGAAAGGAATCCCAGCTTTCCAGACGTCAGGCCCTCCTCTCAACCTTCCTTTGTGGGGGAGTTTGAGGTGGTAAGAGCCTCAGCTCTTGCTGTGCGCACAGTCTTCACACCTTCAGTCCAGAAAGTCCAGAATCCGCTCACAGATGAGGCCCACCCAGGGACGCCAAAATTGTGGTGGCAAAATCACTTGAACAATAAAGAGTCTTCACACGTCGGCTGTCTTTCTTGAGTTTTAATAAGCATTCATGAATGGAGTCTCACAAACAGTACAAACCGCATGAACAGTCAGTCAGAGTGAGAGCTGGCGAAATCACTCCAGCCCTCTAACTTTATAGTTTCCCAAAACACAAGCCCATCCTTAGACACAACATATGCAAACAGAGAACCTGTCGTTCCAAGCTGTACCATCTCCTGACACAATAACAGGGTCATAACTCTGAAGGCCTCTCTGAAGGTTCACCTTCGGCCCTGCTTTCAGCCAGGCCTCCGCCATATATCTGATGTTATCAAGTGACCAGGCCTCTGCCATATATCTGGTGTTATAAAGTAAGCATGGAATAGGTCAAAAGAAGGTCAGATGCCCCAGACGCTCATCACTTGTCAGGCACCCATAATTTTCCATCACACAAGTTTCCGAGACACAAGCACACTCGGGGCTTTTTAGATTGCTCATGAGAATATAACAGGCTCCCTGGGATCCCTTTTTATTCGGTGTGCTACAAACGTAGGGGAGACTGGAGTTGGTTGGCACATAGCTATTCTGTGGCCCTTTTTAGGACATAGAAATAAACAAAATGTCACTGTCTACGAGGTTAAAACATTACAAAGTCATTTTTTTTGGTGAGCGTAACATTTCATTTTTATAGTATGGAAGAAAAATGTGGTCTATAGACAGAAGCATTATGAAAACTGTGTTAGATAGAAATATTAGGAATGTGTTACTTCAAGTTGGGTCAAAGGATGTTTGGCACGCTACTTTGGGGAATAAAAATCAATAACTGTAACTATATTTTAAGAGATTTTAAGAGAACTATTTTTGGAAGTTCAAAAACAAGGTTTGTATTGTCAGCTAATTAATATTATTTTGAAAGGTCACCAGCAAAACTTATATTCAAAGTAATTGCAAATTACTAATATTTATTAGGCACAGCATACCTTAAATCACAAACCATGTAATTTTAGAAATTTTTGTGTACATTAAAACATATTTATTCTTAGTTGCGACCTCAATCTTTCATTTGCTGTTAGAATATTCTAATGATTAAAGTCAAGAACTGAAACATTTGCTGCTGATTTTATTCTTTTTTTTTTTATTATTATTATTATTTTTTGCACTTTGAGAACCCTTCTTTTAAAGCACGGATGTCTATATGTGTGTATAAACTCACATTTGTTTGCATTGATCTCAGCCTGTTGACCTTTTTTGTGGCTGCCCAGCCCAGTTGCACTGGTGTGCAGGTATCTCCTTTGTCCTCCTTTCTTGGTTGCCCATTGTACCGATGCACCCAAGAAAAACATTTCTGTTGCCCTGAGTAGGCACAGATTCACAGTGGCCCTAAAACTCTGCAGTCAGAATATCCCAACATGAATTATGCCTCAGAGGTACGGCTGACAGTGAAAAGTGTGCCAGCCAACCCCAGTTTCCACTATTTGATTAAAAATCAAATTTAAGACACCAGTTTAACTCACCTCCTCATTCAGCACAATATGGCGGATCAGTGCCAGGATAAGCTCCAGGTCAATCTTGTCATCATTGTCCAACAGCTCCAGTGTCTCAATCGTGTTGTCGGAGTATCTGTACAAAACATTGCACATAGACAACACATTACTAAATAAATAATCCATCATTATTCATGATTTGACATGGACACAAACTTCGATGTGATTGCTACAATCCCTCAACTGCATCTCAGTGAGGAAGTGCAAAGAGGGGATTATGTACCACAACACTGTAACTTCTGGAAATACATACTTGATTTGTCTCACTGAACCTGCTGGAACCTCAGTGTAAACAGGTCTAATGATCACAGAAATAACACAGTTTCAGTGTTCATGTGAGAAGTGATATATAGCTCTGCCCAGATTCTGCCTGTTGATTATCATAATAAGATTGTTGCGCCATGCATTCAGACAATGTTGAATACACCTTCTACAAAGACAGTACAATGGCAGTAATCATGTTTACATTCTCTCACTTTCACATCTCCACCATCTTGACTGTAAGGAAATTGGAAGGGACGTGTCCACCAGCCACAGCTCTTCGCAGTCCGTCTGTGACCTGCTTTTGTTTGCTCCTCTGCATGGTGTCATATCACACCAGGAGCGTTTCAGAAGTGGATGTGTTTGCCTGCCTTATTTTATAGACTTACAGACTTTGTTGATTTGGACATTTCTCCTTGATATCTGTGCTTCTACCATAAGTTATTAAGACAGTTATGTAGTTAGATCATTTTTCTTTTGGTCTAATTTAGTTGTGTTTCTTGTTGTTATTTCTTACCTAGTTGTGCAGTAGCCCACAGACAAAGTGAACACTGCTCAAAGTCCAGTTAAGCCAGAGCTCCCTCAAAAATAATCATGCAGTATATTTTTCTTAGCTTCTGGGAGCTTCTGAAATGCATCAGCTGGAATTACAAAAATTGTCTGGAGTGGCTGCTCAGTCGACTACTGAGTGCACTGTTCAAGTTTCTGTTTCACATTTTCGAAGCATGGCCTGTAGATGCATATTTCTTTCATTTTAACATTCTCTGGTTCAAGGCATTGTTTCCACACCTCATCTAATCTTCCCTATCTAAATCTTGGTATATTAGATATTCAGAAAGGCCCAATAAAAAGAAATGTTCACACAACTTTGTTTACAAATTATACATTTTATATACACATTTGTCTGTAGCACCAGTCTGGCATATTGGATAAATGAGCTGTGTGCTCATCTGTACCAGTCTGTAACGATGAGTCAAAGGAGTCTGTGGGACTGGAAATGTTAATGCATCATTGATGTGATGTCTGGAGACAAACAGTTACACTAAAACTGATAAGTGTAAACATAGCTGCAGTCCATACACACTGTCAGCTTGTAAACCAGCTGCTGCATAAATATACATAATGCCAAAAAGTTGCAGCATTTTGTCAGACGACTGTAGTCTTAAAATGACTCATTTGAGTCGTGCCAAATCTGAGACACCATGAAGCAAGACAACAAGAAATGCTGGCACCCTCAGTCCCTGTGTGTTTTTTCTGAAGACTCTCAGAATGCAAGATGCAGGGATGAGTCAACAGAAGCTGTGTGTGTGTGTGTGTGTGTGTGTGTGTGTGTGTGTGTGTGTGTGTGTGTGTGTGTGTGTGTGTGTGTGTGTGTGTGTGTGTGTCTTCATTTCTCAGCTTATAAGAATGGGGACCGATACTAATGCTCCTTCCACAGACAGTAGAGTTAACCACAAATCAATGGGGATGAAAGAGAGTGACACAGATGGAATAAGAAAGTAGAGGAAGGACAGCTGGAACAGAGACAAAGTGAAAAAACAGAGAAGAAGAAAAATGTTGAGAGAGGATGTGATGAGGATGAAGAAGCAGGGCAGGGGGTGTATGTGGTGGGGGTGGGAGAGGACTTACGGGTCTGAGCGAAGCCACTGAAGAATAATGCCTGTTGTACAGTACAGGACCGAACCTCGTCTCCGTGGTAACCGGCTGAGAAATAAGAGGAGAAAAAAAAAAAGACTTTACATTTCCCAAATGACACAAATGAAGACGAGTCTCTTTTTCCATATGAGACTGTAAAAGACCCTCTTGTCATTCCTATATTTCCTGCCTCCTTTTCCATTTTAGGTTTCCAGACACACTGCACTTTGCACAAGCATTAGTGAAGAAAACTTTCTCAGTTAAACAGAAATCACAAAACAGCGTCTCATTTATTTTAATCCAAAACCAAGCAGAAACTGCCTCTCATCTGACACATCTGAAAAACACATTTCACTGACAACTGTACCACATTAGAGGCTGATGCAAGTTTCAAATTTCCAAAAGAGCTTGGCCTCATTTCAAGATAAACAACACTAATAAAATAAAAATTAAAATCATTTGAAGCACTTTTTGAATGCAAAATATTTCACAACATCGACACACAAATTAAACCACAGAAAATAAACAGTCGGCCTAATTAAACCTCACTGGCAATAGCAATAACAGAACAGCATATAGAAAATAAATAACAGCTGAGGAGAAGTTTGCCATGGGCCAGGTGCAATGGCAGGGTACAAACTGCTGAGGGGCCTCAGGGCAAATAAGAGCTGCTGGGCCTCCATTAAACGCTCATTCGTCACACGCTCTGTGGAGTTCATACAGTTTTTCAACACTGCAATACTACCTGGTGGCAGGTTTGCTGTGTGGTTATTCTATTAATCACAAGTTAATTTAGTAGTATGCCGCATGCAAGCACAAACTTGCAACTATATTTTATCACAGGGACCCTTTTCCAGACACTGGCTTCAGGTCAGGGAGCTTTGGGATTTTGCAACCTGGACCCAATTTTCCCATGTTAAGTAAGTGATGGAGACAACACGTTTTGAAATATGTCTAGTACTGAGAGACACTGCAGCGCAAAACAGGCTGCAATGTAATCCCTACTGGCAACTGTGCACTGTCAATTAACGTCCATTAAAGAGCTTATTTTTGCCACTGACAGGCTCTGATTGTTGTTTGAAGCTTCGGAAATGACCCTACAGAGAAATGAAATGTGTATCATTATCTTTCAGTTCACTGGTCTGTTTGTTATTGTGATAAGGCCTTGCTCAAGGAGTCCACTTGTTCTGGCGATGGAAACGTTGGAGAGAGGAGTGCCAGGAAGATTTTGTTGTGTTTGAGTATTATGCGGGCACACATGACACTAAGGCACACGGGGGCCATAAACACTACTGAGTAATATCAGAAGGTGCCGTGATAAAATTAAAGCAAGTTATTTCAGCCTGTGACTTCAGTTTTCCACCTTTGAATCCAGCCCTCACTGGGCTGATAACTTTGGTTTCCATTGCGTGTTATGTCATTTTCTTCTCAACAAAGTAGGCTACACAAGGTAATGTTACATCAGTAACAGTTACAGACTTTCAACCTGAAAAATCAAAATCTGATGTGTGATTTAAGTATTCCCTACATATTTTTCAGCAGTGTGTTAATGTAACAGGGTCAATTATGTAACGTTAAGGGATAATGTATAATGAGCCGGTGAATACTGAGAAAATAACTCCCTTCTGAAGATTATACATTATCAGTTATAAATAATGTTGTCTGCCTCCGCGAAGTGCATTAATTAACAACTTTTGGTGAATGTTTTGTACTCACCCAGGCGGAGTGGACTGAACCGAGGCATAAAACTCGCGTAAAATGTCATTACTGCCGAGTGTGTATTCAAATCTGTGTTCTTTTGTTTTTGGCAGAGAAAGTCCAGTACAGTACAGTACGGTATAGTACAGTAGCCCATTTTGTGGTCTTTCTTGTATTGATCTCATCTTTCTCATCCTCTGTCACTTAAAGCTCTTCACGTGTCAGTTCCTTGTGCCGTTTTTCGCTTGATTTTTTTCTTTCCTTCTCCATTTCTTTTTCTTCAGCGGCATCCCATTCCTCAAAATCCTTGTAGCTATTCTCCAATAAATTAGAAGACATGTTAAAATCAGCCATTTCTGTTTATTTTTTCCCTCGGAAGTTGTTTGACAGCTGCATTGTTGCAGGGCAGCGTCCCTAGTAACGCTGGGTTACATAGCAACTGTGTAATGAAGGGGTGTGTGCTTTGTGACGTCACGTTCGATTCGGTCCATTTTTCCTTTGTGACGTCACATGTCACTGGCCTCAGAGCCAGACCCCTAGAGCTCAGGCGGAGGGCTCTGAGGCCCAGAGCTGAGCCGGTCGCCCGCTGTCTTCAGTGGGGTCAGAGACATGCAGCTTGGATGGCTTAAAAACCAAGCCAAGCAACTCTGCTCTCCTCCACAGGATCAGAGGCATATATACTTGATTATTTTGGTGAACAACGTTGCACCGTATGGCCACTAATCTCTGTGACACCAGAGGCGTCCACCTTGGACTGTTCTGAGGCTTGGAGCCAAGCCGGTTGGCCGCTGCCTTCAGTGGGGTCAAAGGCATGCAGATTGGACGGCTTAAAAACCCGGAACCAAGCTGGTCTGCCACTCTCCTCCATTGGACCAGAGGCATACTTGATTATTTTGGTGAACAAAGTTTCACTGTATGGCCGCTCATCTCTGTGACACCAGAGGCGTCCATCTTGAAGGCTCTGAGGCCCGGAGCTTATCCGGTCGGCCGGCGTACACCAGAGGCCACCAAGGTGCACGTCTAAGGTGGATGCCTCTGGTGTCACAAAGATTAGTGGCCGTGTGGTGAACAAATTTTCACTGTTCACCAATTTTCACGATTCGGCACAGTGGAGCGGAGAGGCCAGCGCCAACCACAGCAGCAGCCAAACAGGAGGGAGAAGGAGATCCGTCGCCTGAGAGGGGAGATAAAGGCACTCAACAAGCTGTTTAAGACCAGCTCACATGCTGAGAAGGAAGGCATCAAAGATCTAACAGGCAAGCTGCGAGAACAACTATGCAAGGTTAGGAGAGTGGAACACCTCCGGAAGCAGTGGCGGAAGAAAGAGAAGAGGCGAGCCAAGTTTGTTAAAGACCCATACAGCTTCACAAAGACACTTCTTGGCCAACAAAAATCTGATACGCTCTCTAGCTCTAAGCCAGAGGTAGAAGAGTTCCTTGTGAAAGCCCACAGCGACCCCAACAGGGGTCAGGGTCTAGGTGCCAACCGCAACATCTCTAGGCCTGATAAGCCAACCACTGAGCTGAATGTGAAGGAACCTACCTGGCAGGAGGTCCAGGACATCTTCCGCAAAGCCAAAGTTTCAGCTGCCCCCGGTCCAAGCGGTATACCATACAAGGTGTGCAAGAAGTGCCCAAAGCTTCTCAAAAGGCTGTGGAAGATTATAAGGAAGATCTGGGCCAAGGGTACTGTTCCATCAAGCTGGAAACTGGCAGAGGGATGTTTTGTTCCAAAAGAAGAGAGGTCCTCTGCAATCTCTCAGTTCAGGACAATCTCTCTCTTGAGCGTAGAATGCAAGATCTTCTTCTCCGTCCCGGCAAAAAGGATCACCTCCTATATGACGCAAAACCACTAAATCAATACATCCATCCAGAAAGGTGGCATCCCAGGATTTTCGGGCTGTCTAGAACACACCTCAATGATCAGCCAGTTGATCCAAGAAGCGAAGCAGAAGAAAAGCAACCTAACAGTCATCTGGCTAGACCTTGCTAACGCTTACGGGTCAATACCACATGACCTCATCCAAGAGGGGCTCAACCATTACTACATCCCAGCGGCTATAAGAGACATGATCACAGGCTACCTCGCCGGATTCAAGCTCAGATTCACATCAGCGCTTTTCACCACCAACTGGCTGGAACTCCAAAAGGGAATTCCAACAGGGTGCACCATCTTCCCCATCTTGTTCATCATGGGAATGAATCTATTGATATCCACAGCCGAGGGCGTAACCCGGGGCCCGAAGCTGGACTCCGGAATTGTCCAACCAGTGCTGCGAGCGTTCATGGACGACATCACGGTAACAACCGTGACGCACGTCCAAGCAAGATGGGTATTGTAAACATTGGGCAGTGTCGCCTCCTGGGCTGGCATGCTGTTCAAAGCCATGGTGATCAAGAAGGGCAGAGTTACCAGCCAGTTCCGCCTTCAAGTCCAGGGCGAGGTCATCCCATCTATTGAGGGCAACCCAATAAAGTGCCTGGGGAAATGGTTTAATGCGTTGCTGACAGATGGAGCCAACGTTGCTGAGGCTGTGAAGCAGACTGAGAAATGGATGAGGAGAATTGGTAAATCTCTACTCCCGGGCAAGTTCAAGACCTGGCTGTACCAACATGGCCTCTTGCCCAGGCTCCTCTAGCTATTCACTGTCTACGATTTTCCTATGTCTACCGTTGAGGTCATTGAGAGGAAAACAAACAAGCACTTGCGGAGGTGGCTGGGCATCCCCCCAAGTTTCTCCTCAGTGGGCCTCTACATCAGGTCCGCCCAATGGGCAACTACCCCTGACATCGGTTGTGGAGGAGTACAAAGTGGCAAAGTGCAGAGTCATCCTAAGCCTGAGGGATTCCAACGATGACCTGGTAAATCAAGCTGGCGTTACAACCAGGTCAGGACGAAAGTGGGCTGCCAACACAGCTGTGGAGCAGGCAGTGAGCTCTTTAAAGCTGCGAGACAAAGTTGGCAACCAATGCGTCCAACGGCAAGGCCTCGGCTCTGCCCACTTCCAAACCTGGGGAGAAGCAAGCGCAAAGACCAGACGGGGGATGGTGCAGGCAGAGGTGCGGAGCAGGGAGGAGGAGAAGTGTTTGGCCAGGACAGTCGAACAAGGTGCTCAGGGGGCCTGGACGAAATGGGACTTGCCCAGGCGCAAGGTCTCTTGGAGAGACCTGTGGCGACTGGAACCGTACCGCATCTCTTTCCTCCTGAGATCCGTCTACGACACCCTCCCTTCGCCAGTTCATCTGCACACGTGGGGGCTAAGAGAGGATCCACTCTGCAAGCTGTGCAAACAGAAGAGGACTCTAGTGCACATACTGTCTGGGTGCAAAACAGCTCTAACCCAGGGGCGGTATAGGTGGCGCCATGACAAGATTCTCCGCTCTTTGGCTGACACCATTGAGCTGGAGAGGGTCAAGAAGAGACCAGCTGGCACAGCCCCAGAGAAAGCGATCACCTTCCTTAAAGAAGGAGCTAGGCCCACACTGACCACAGTGAGGAAGAGGTCTAACATCCTCCACACCTCAAGCTCCTAGGAAATGAGGGTGGATCTTGGGAGGAAGCTGCATTTCCCTGACGTGGTCCAAACAACCCTCAGTCCCGACATAGTGTTGTGGTCAACCAAGGACCAGAACATAATCCTGGTGGAGCTTACTGTGCCATGGGAGGAGGGTTGCGAAGAGGCACATGAAAGGAAAGCCGCAAAGTACCAGCAGCTAGCCCAGGACTGCAGAGACAAGGGCTGGCAGACGTGGCTGTTCCCTGTGGAGGTCGGGTGTCGGAGCTTTCCATCAAGGTCGGCGTGGAACTTCCTTTCTGCTATTGGCCTGGACGAGCAGAGCAGGAAGCAAGCGACTCAAAGAATGGGGGAAGAGGCAGAACGCGCCTTGTGTTGGTTATGGAGTAGGAGAGAGGAGGAATGCTGGAGGCCAGGGGCAGATGGGCAGTGAGCTGCGGGCCCACCAACTGGAGGGTGTTGTGGTTCAGGGCCGAAACACCCAGAGAAGGTTGGACACCACCTGTAGACATCTGCTCTTGGCCAAAGGCAACAGCTACCTACTAAGGTAGCTGTGGAAGGCACCCCTAGGTGTGTGCAGCAAATCAACCCTGGGTTACCAGTGGCATCTAGGAAATAGACTAGATGACAACCGAGAAAGGTCGGTGACGCTGGAGAGACAGCTGACCTCCAGGAAAGACTGGCATGGGCACACAGGGCTAGCAACCCTGTGAGCAGCACTCGCAAGAGGGCACCAACCAAGCTACGAGTGAAACAAATGAGCAATACCCCCAGAGTCTCCCGAGAGGGGGGGGGGAGAGAGACTCAACGGGACGGACACACCGGTATCGGCCAGGACAAGAAACACGACAACGAGAAAGCTTAAGCAATCAACACTAATGGGAGAGGAGTTCACTGTTAGGTGCCAGAGGTCTCAAGCAACACCAGAGCAGGTCTAGGTGTGGAACATCAGCAACTCAGGAGTAGCGCACAGATTCAGAGTCTGGTCAGACGAAGGACAACTATAGACAGGAAGCACCCCACAGTGCTGAAGATCTCTCCGCGCCTGAGGAGCCTGAGCACCAGAGACCAGTGCCCGTGAACTTCCCTCCAGCAACCCCATTCCATGTGGCAAGGAGAGAAAGAATCAAGTGGCCAAAGATGGCAGACAATATCGCTTGGTCGCAGCTTGACGACGACCTTGACGACGACCTTGAAGGGATCCAGGATGCAACATCATCAGGCCCAGTGCACAAGAAGATCGATGCAACCACAACAATAGTGTACAACCTTTCCAAGGAACGATTCGGCACAGTGGAGCGGAGAGGCCAGCGCCAACCACAGCAGCAACCAAACAGGAGGGAGAAGGAGATCCGTTGCCTGAGAGGGGAGATAAAGGCACTCAACAAGCTGTTTAAGACCAGCTCACATGCTGAGAAGGAAGGCATCAAAGATCTAACAGGCAAGCTGCGAGAACAACTATGCAAGGTTAGGAGAGCGGAACACCTCCGGAAGCAGTGGCGGAAGAAAGAGAAGAGGCGAGCCAAGTTTGTTAAAGACCCATACAGCTTCACAACGACACTTCTAGGCCTCAGAGACTTCCGGTGGATGCCTCTGGTCTCATGGAGATGAGCGGCCATACAGTGAAACTGTTCACCAACCAGCTCAGCTCCGGGCCTCAGAGCCAAGCCAGTTGGCCGCTGCCTTCAGTGGGGTCAAAGGCATGCAGGTTGGGTAAAAACCCGGAACTAAGCTGGTCTGCCACTCTCCTCCATAGGACCAGAGGCATATATACTTGATTATTTTGGTGCACAAAGTTTCACTGTATGGCCGCTCATCTCTGTGACACCAGAGGCGTCCACCTTGGACGGCTCTGAGGCCTGGAGCTGAGCTGGTTGGTGAACAGTTTCACTGTATGGCCGCTCATCTCCATGAGACCAGAGGCATCCACCGGAAGTCTCTGAGGCCTGGAGCCAAGCCGGTTGGCCGCTGCCTTCAGTGGGGTCAAAGGCATGCAGGTTGGACGGCTTAAAAACCCGGAACCAAGCTGGTCTGCCACTCTCCTCCATAGGACCAGAGGCATATATACTTGATTATTTTGGTGAACAAAGTTTCACTTTATGGCCGCTCATCTCTGTGACATCAGAGGCGTCCACCTTAGATGGCTCTGAGACCTCGAGCTGAGCTGGTTGGTGAACAGTTTCACTGTATGGCCGCTCATCTCCGTGACACCTTAGGCGTCCATCTTGGACGGCTCTGAGGCCCGAAGCTAAGACGGTCAGCCGCTGTCTTCAGTGGGGTCAGAGGCGTGCAGGTTGGACGGCTTAAAAACCCGCAACAAAGCTGTTCTGCCACTCTCCTCCACAGGACCAGAGGCATATATACTTGATTATTTTGGTGAACAAAGTTTCACTTTATGGCCGCTCATCTCAGTGACACCAGAGGCATCCACCTTGGATGGCTCTGAGGCCCGGAGCTGAGCTGGTTGGTGAACAGTTTCACTGTATGGCCGCTCATCTATTTGCTATTCAGGCCTCCTTTATAAATAAAATTGATTGATTGATTGATTCATTCATTCATTCATTCATTCATTCATTCATTGATTCCCTTGCCGCAAAGAGTTCTGGCCTAATGCAAGAAGAGACACTTGTCTCCCCAAGCCTGTAGAGTTTCTTTCCTTCAATGAGATCCTCGGAAACATCCTGACTGCATTTTCAGTTGTTGGTGCCTGTCTTACCGTTATAACGGCAGCTGTGTTCTATCATCACAGGACATCCCCAATTGTCAGGGCCAACAACTCTGAGCTGAGCTTCCTGCTGCTCTTCTCCCTGACTCTATGTTTCTTATGTCCATTAACTTTCATTGGAGCGCCCTCGGAGTGGTCCTGCATGCTGCGCCACACAGCATTTGGAGGACCTTTGTCCTCTGTATGTCTTGTGTACTCTGAAAAACAATAGTAGTGCTAATGGCCTTCAAAGCTACACTCCCAGGCAGTAATGTGATGAAATGGTTTGGTCCTCCACAGCAAAGAATGACTGTGGTATTTTTCGCATTCATACAAGTTTTAATATGTACTATATGGTTGGTTCTTAGCCCCCCTTTTCCAATGAAAAACCTCACCACATACAAGAAGAGAATCATCCTGGAGTGTGCATTAGGCTCAGCTATAGGGTTCTGGGCTGTGCTTGGATACATGGGCCTACTAGCTGTCTTTTGCTTTGTGTTAGCTGTCCTAGCCCAGAAACTACCTGATAATTTTAATGAAGCCAAACTTATCACCTTCAGCATGTTGATATTCTGTGCAGTCTGGATCACCTTTATCCCAGCATATGTCAGCTCTCCTGGGAAATTTACTGTGGCTTGGAGATATTTGCTATTCTGGCCTCCAGTTTTGGACTAATGCTGTGTATATTTGCTCCAAAGTGTTTCATCATATTGTTTAGGCCAGAGAAGAACAGTAAGAAAAAATGTAATGAGCAAAAATCAGTCATAAGATACCCAAGGTTTGGAAACAAGAAAGATGGCAACATACAGTATTAAGTTGAGATGTGGAAATCCAACACAGTCTTCATTTTATTGATTTTTATTGATATTTTAAAATGATCATTAAATATGTTCACGTATTATTTTAGGTCTTTAGCACATGGGGCAAAGTAGAACATAGCCTCCACATTGATAGGCATTAGGATTGGGTGCAGTGTGAGCCAGGCAGAAGGCAGGGCTAGGGACCTAGTCTTGCTGAGCCCTGACATTGCAGACTGGCTCAAGGGACATGGAATGCTGTCTCTCTGGAACTAGAGTTGGAGCAGGAGATTAAGTGGTACCAACCAAGTGAGTTGGGCTTGACTCTACACATAGTACTTGTTCTGGAATCAACCTCCTAGAGGGAGGCTGGACTCTCACCTGTTTTAGAGTTGCCCAGGGTGAGAGGTGATATTTAGGTGTAGGGATACTCAGGAACCCCCAGCTGACCGCTTTAATAAGATTGCAAGTCTGAGAGGAGGTCGCTGAATGTTGTTTGAGCCTATTCACCAAGCAGCACTTTGGAGTACCTGGCCCTCTTTGAGTCTCTAAAGGGTGTCGTGGAAGGGGTGCTGACCTGCGACTCTATATTTCTCCTGGAGGACTACAACACTCACATTGTCATTGATGGGGAAACCTGGAGGGGGGTGATTGGGAGGAACGGCCTGCATGATCTGAACCCGAGTGGTGTTATTTTATTGGACTTCTGTGCTTGTCATGGATTGGGCATAATTAAGACTATCTTTGATCACTGGGAGGTTCAGACGTGTACCTGGTACCAGAACACCCGCTGTCAAAGATTGATGATCAACTTTGTGGCTGCATCATCAGATCTGCAGCCCTATGTCTCTGACACAAAAACTGAAGACAGTCAACTTATCACCACCTGGTGGTGAGTTGGATCAGATGGCGGGAGAGCCTATCGGACAGACTTGGTAAAACCAATTGTGTAATGAGGGTGAACTGGAAAGTCTGACTGAGGCCTGGAGGCAGCTGTGAAAACCTATTATCAGAAGGGCAGTACCTGTCCTGGCAGCAACTTGAGAACCCAGGGTGGACACCTGTGGTGAAGAAGGCCATCAGGGTAAAGAAGGAGGCCTTTGAGGCTTTATTGGCCCAGTGGTCTCCTGAGACAGTAGACGGGTACCGGGTGGCCAGAAGGGCTGCAGCTGTGGTGGTCGTGGAAGCAAATACCCGGGAGTGGTACTTTTGGTTGACCTCAAGAAAGCTCTGGGTATTTCTGCTGGGGGACTTCAGCACTCACATGGCCAATAATAGAGAATCCTGGACGGGGGTGATTGGGAGGAATAGCCTGTCTGATCTGAACCTTAGTTGTGGTTTGTTCTTAACTTATGTGCCAGTCATGGATTGGCCGCTAAAGACTGGTGATTGGCCTTAGGCTGCAGCATTAGATCTGCATGTTTTGAAAACAACAGGTAAAGAGAGGAGAAGAGCCAAAAAAATATCACAACCTGGTGGTGAGCTGAATCTGATCAGGCTTGTTCATGAAACATAGAAAGGTCATCTGCATTCAACTTCCAAGGGTCCATCAAGTCATACCTCAATGTGACATCCTGCCCATGGACATCGCTTAAGACCGGCAGGAGCGCCCACGATCCCATTTGCATATTGATTTTTAAATGCCGGTAGAATTGCAACCAAATAAGATAGAGCAATAATTCTTTTTGCATTTAAAACCAGAGGAGTTACTCTAACTTACCATGCATTCATCATGTCCCAGAGCACTGTTCCCTTGCACTGATAGGTTTGTAGAAAAACAGTAAAAAGCACACAGAAGAAAAACATTATAATCCTGATTGCGGGTATTCACAGCACTTCCAATGTTGGACTAAACGTCATCACGTTGTGAGAATGAACTGTCACTTGATTTTCTTGCACGTCTTTCTCGCGACACTACCCACAGCAACAAGGAAGGACGTCATCTCCTGGGAAATTACTTTCTTTCTTTCGCGGTCAATATTTCTCCTAGCTTGTAGCCATACACACTCGCTCTCGCTCTCGTTTTGCATTTTGGCCTTTCACAACAACACTTAGACACACACACAGACACTCACACTCACTCACCACACACTTACCAGACACACACACACACCACTCATCACTCACCACACACTCACACACATAACATTCATGGAACCACAACAACCCGAACGCGCCAAGCAGCTTTTCTCCTAGCGTGAAGCTTTCGAGCTAATTACAGCGTAAGAGGAAGATTCGGTCCACTCATCTGATCCCGATTCTGCCGACAGCGGGGATGAAGCCGACTTCATAGAAGGGAGAGATCCTTCTTATGACATGTATGTATATATTCATGAAATATTGTATGTTTATATATGTAACACAACTGAAAGCATTTGGCACTAAATACGCATCATTATTGTATTACTCTCATGTTGAACACATCTAACACACTGTGTAACTTATGTGTACAGAGTTGATGATGATGATGAGGAGGAGGAAGTTGGGGTCTCCTCGCCCTGCATCCAGGAGGGAGGCAGAGGGAGAGGAAGGAGGGGAGGAAGGAGACACTCTCCATCAAACAGACACTCCAGGTCAGAGAACATTCATGAAATATTGTTTTTTTATGAGTTAGAGTAAAGTAAAGAAAATATATATGTAACACAACTGAAAGCATTTGGCACTAAATACGCATCATTATTGTATTACTCTTATGTTGAACACATCTAACACACTGTGTAACTTCTGTGTACAGAGTTGATGATGATGATGAAGAGGAGGAGGAGGAGGAAGTTGGGATCTCGTCGCCCTGCATCCAGGAGGGAGGCAGAGAGAGAGGCAGAGGGAGAGGCAGAGGGAGAGGAAGGAGTCGGTCTCCAGTAAACAGAGGCTCCAGGTCAGAGACACTCCCTGGTGATGCAGCTGGCTGGAGAAGCGAACAGGGGCCTGACATCTTGCCGCATCCCAGACCACACTTTCTGCCCAAAAGGAGGCCAGGTGTGCAGCCACCTCTGTTACAGTGGACAATCCCTCTCCTTCTGAGCTGTTTGGGATGTATTTTGACTGGGCTGCCATTAAAAAAAAAAAGTGCCAACACCAACAGAAATGCAGCAAAAAATATTGCTGCGGGCAAAAAAGTCAAATGGACTGAGCTTCGAGAGTCCGAAATGTATCAGTACATTGGGATCACTCTGTACATGGGGATTCTCAAGCTGCCAAAGTTGAGGGATTTTTGGCGTTGCAGTTCTATTTTCCATGTGCTGTATCCTCAGAAGGTCATGTCAAGAGACCGGTTCCTTGCCATCACGTGGAACATTCACATGAGTGACCCTGAGAAAGATGCCTCCAGTGACAGCATAAAAGGCACAGATGAGTATGGCTGTCTGCACAGAATATGCCCCCTGTATGACAGTTTACGTGTAGCCTGCAAAGCTGTGTACCACAGCAAAACCTGTCTGTGGATGAGCACATGGTTGCCACCAAAGCCAGGATTGCCATGAAGCAGTACATAAAGAATAAGCTAACACAAGGATTAGTGATTGTATAACCTCCTTTAAAAACACAATACTGGCAAAGATCAAAGCAGACTGGGTGGATGAGCTGGGGGAAGACTTAGAAGAGGACACTTGGGAGAGTGCTCTTCTAAGAGTTAACAACAGCACCTCCTGCGCCAAATTAAGCATCATACAATTCCAGATTTTACATCGCATCCACTACTCCAAAGCAAGACTGGCTAAAATATATCCTAATACAGATGCAAGCTGTGACAGGTGTCAAAACTCTCCTGCTGATTTAACACATATGTTTTGGGCGTGTCCAGCCCTGGCAACCTACTGGTCTACCATATTTAAAACGCTGTCAGAAGCATTGAATATTGATCTTCAACCCAACGCTGCTATGGCCATATTTGGTACCACAGATAGAAGACACGCAACATTAAGGAAAAGTTACAAAAATATAATTGCTTTTACGACGCTGCTTGCACGTAGAAGAATATTATTACATTGGAAATTAAAAAATCCACCTAAAGTTTCTTTTTGGTTTAGCGACCTGATACAATTCATACAATTAGAGAAAATAAAATACACTCTCAGGGGGTCCAAAGACAAATTCTTTTCTGTCTGGGATCCAGTGTTGAAACATCTAGGTAAACTCAAAACTGTACCCACATTTAGCGGTTATCTTGCATCTATATCTATGTCTATGATTAAATCCATGTGAACCATGTCTGGTTCAGTGCACAGCTTCAATATTGGTGAGTTTAGGCATACATATATATATATATTATTTCTTTTTGTGTGTGATTTGTTTTTGGGTTTTTTTCTGTTTTTCTTTTTTGTTTTTTGTTTTTTTAAGTGGATGAATGTATATGTATGTATATGTGTATATTTATCTATCTTGTTTTATCTCATTCAATCATACATTCTTTATGGTCTGGTGTCTAGCATGTTCTTGAGGATGGGAGAAGGGTTAAAATATAAAATGGGCATTGTGATCTTTTGGTATGTGTATTGTACTACATTGTTGATGCTCAATAAAAAGAAAGTAAAAAAAAAAATAAAAATTTAAAAAAAAGCTAACAAAGTCGGGGATAAAACTTTTTGTGCTGTCTGACAACACAGGCTACACTGTGGACTTCAGCATCTACACAGGGAGGTCCACTCTGGCAACTGGGAAGGGGCTGTCATTTGATGCTGTGATGTCTCTCGTGAACAAAAACTTCCTGGGATCTGGATATCACATATACTGTGATAATTTCTACACCAGCCCAGCACTGTTTCGCCACCTTCATGACCTGGGGTTTGGAGCCTGTGGGACATTTCGGGCCACAAGAATTGGAGTCCCAAAAACAAATGTCAATGCCCTGACAAAAAAATCTCCACGAGGTACAATCAGGTGGATCAGAGAGGGAGCTCTCCTCTACATCAAATGGATGGACACAAGGGAGGTAAGTGTGTGCTCCACTCTGCACACTGCCTTCATAGGGGACACCGTAAAAAGAGTGACCAAGGTTGGTGGAACACACACAGCAGTCCAGGTGCCAGTGCCGTCAGCTGTGAAAGATTACAACAGCTTCATGGGAGGAGTTGAACTGTCAGACCAGCCGATTGGCTCTTATTCCTCGGGGAGAAAGAGCAAAAAGTGGTATTTGACAGTGCTGCATCATTTCATTGACATAGCTTTGACAAACAGCTATTTACTCCACAAGGAGCTGTGTGGCACACTGGAGCAGCAGCCAATGACACACCAGGCCTTCCAGGAGCAGTTGATAGGTGAGCTGTGTGGAGTGCCATCACAACGAGTCCCAGAGAGCTATCAGCACATCCCTGTTGCCATCGTTGAGGGGGTATCTGGCTCAAAAAAAGCCACCGAGGGGCGCAGGAAGTGCAAGCTGTGCGGGAAGTGTACTCCCTGTCTGTGTGAGGCATGTAAAATTCCTCTGTGTGTCATTGTGGACAGGAACTGTCACAAGATCTTTCCCCTACCTTGTCTCGACTTGGCTCTCAGCAAGAGCTACAAACAAAGCTCTCTGATCTAAAAGCAGCCTGCTGAAGTAGCCAGACTGATAACACAAAACCCGAAGAAACGGAAACCCCTTTTACACTGCCAGATTTTCTGCGAATGTTGGGCCATTTTGCCGGCAAGCTGTGAGTGTTTAGACACACAGAGCCGGATTGGCGAGTTGATCTTTGGTGCCCAATTTTGCACCTTGTCGGGTAGTCATATTGGCAGAACCCTTAGTTTAAACAGACCAAGGTGGCCTTCTGCAATGGAAGGGGCTGTTGATGACTTGTGGGAAGAGCTGCTGATGCCACTGGCGGTGGATAAACAGGAAACAGCTGATAGCAGGAATTAGCGAGCAGCTAGTAGGGAGAGGGAAATACCAACTTGACAGACACTGTAAAGATGAGCAACTGGGGAGACAAGGAATTGCCGCCCTCCTTGTCCTCGCAAATGAAGGGGCCATTAACCATCAGATGACAGGAACAGTGAAGAACGGGCCAACTTACAAGAGAATCGGCAAAGGACTGACTAGCCGCGGCTACACATTTTGCTACTTGCTCACGCCCCCCATTGCCGCAAAAAAGGCACATTCTGTATAAACAAAAGTAGGAAGGTGGCATTTTGCTGCACCCCCCAATTTTGTTTTTATACTGTCAATGCTGAAAGAAGACTGATTGGGCTTTCCTTCAAATTTGCACAATTCCTATCTGAAAAGCGCTTGAGAAAGACAACAAAATTTATTTAGCACTGAGCTTCTAACTCTGCAAGGTGACTGAGCAACTTGTTTCCTTGGATCAGCACCATTGAAACATGGCACAGTAGAGACTGCAATGAAAACCCTTCTTCTAAACCAGGTTTATCCATAATGGACAACCCCTAGCTAACAAAAGCAGCACATCACAGCACCAGTCCTCCCCAAATCCATTGACTGGTAAAGTAACAACTTGGCATAGCATGATTACAAGAGTACAAGTGAAGCAAGGCTGTTAAACCCTGTCAACTGTGATTGATTTAATGCTGTTTCTGAACTCAAAGTTCCTGCTTCTTCTCCTCTGTCCTGACCGACCACATGTGGTGAGCCTCCCCCACTTATTGTCGTTTTTTTGTTTGCCAATTTCTGTTTTGTTTCACATACAGACCTCCTTGTCTAATTCTGTCACTCACACACACACACACACACACACACACACACACACACACGCACGCACGCACGCAAGCACGCAAGCACGCACGTACACACACACACACACACACACACACACACACACACACACATACACACACACACTCCACAAGTTCCTGACCTGTTGTCCCAACAGCCTCTCTGAGAGAAAGCAACTACCCCAAGCAAAGGAGTTTAAGAATCTCAGAGTCTTGTTCTCAAGTAAGAGTAAAATCAGATGTGAGATGGGCAGGCAGTTTGGTGCAATGTTAGCAGTAATGTGGGCACTCAGGAGGGAGCTGAGGCTCAAGGCAAAGCTTTCTAATATACCAGCCTTTCTGCGTTCTGAGCCTCACCTATGGTCATGAGCTTTGAGTAGTGAATGAAACAATGAGATTATCTATACAAGCAACTGAAATGAGTTTGCTTTGTAGGGTGGCTGGGCCCAGCCTTAGAGATAGGGTGAGAAGCTCAGACATCCAGAGGAAGCTTGGAGTAGAGACGCTGTTCCTAAAGGGGCCAGTTAAGATGATTTTGCATCTGATCAGGACGACTCCTGGGTGCCTCCTCTAACAAACTGGGCACATCCAACTGGTAGGAGGCTTCAGGGGTAGACCCAGAGCACGCTGGAGAGATTATATATCTCACCTGGAATGGGAACGCTGGAAAGCGTTGCTGGGAAAAGGGACATCTGGTGTACGTTGTCCATTTGCATATCAATACTTGGGACAGACCTGTTAATTAGAAATAGGGTAGGGAAAGTGCAATTTCTCCCACTGTGTCGCATCAGCGAGGTTCTCCAACAGTGTCAGTGCAACTATAATCATGGCTGTATCAATTTGTGGCATGTGTACCACTAATTCATCACGTTTCTGCAAACCATTGTCCTGGTAAAATCTCAATCCTCATGATTACTACATGTCAGACAGAGGACCACTTATTCATATAGCGCTAATGTTCAAACAGGCTTTACAAAGTGTCTCACAGGATATTTTTATTACACCTTTGACTGAATTTTTCAGAGCACTGTGTAACCTTCAAAATGTATAAAACAATCAGTGAAAATGGCAACAAACTAAAAACAATAGTGTCGGTCTCTCAACTAATTTTTAATATCCTTCTGATCATCACAGCTGCAGCCATCTCAACCAAAACTGTATCTATGCCTGGGCTATGCATCGTTTTCTCTGCATCTGGCACCTGGTGTTTACAATGATAACTTTACAAGAGGAGAAGAGATACATGGACACTTAGGAAAGATTATTGTACATGCAGCCAAAAGAAATGACCTGGAAAGAGCGAATCAAAGACCGCTGGTTAAGAGCATCCTCTCTACCCTACAGGAGTGAAGCTCTGTCTGAAAATCTATATAAACCCATGAAAACACATTCAGAGTATGATCACATGCAGACATTTGAGGGATGGAGATCTCAGCTCTCTTCATTGGCCTGATGCTGTCTCTGGGTTTTTGTGAGCTCAACTCAGCTCTTGCTTTGAATGGTTCTTGGGATGGCATTAAACAAAGGGTTGGGTTTACACAGGATAAGACTGGTGTTGGGTTTGCAACTGATGCTTCGTCTGTAAAATGTACTCTTCAGGGTACCACTCGTGTACCTGCCTTCTCAATGGATGGTGACTATGTTGTTGGTGGGGTTTTTGCCATACATCATTACATGCACACATTAAAGCATAACTACACCACCATGCCTGAGCCACTAAGGTGCACAGGGAGGTGAGTAGAAGGGAGAAGTGGGGGATAAGAGGATGTTAAACTGTGTAGAGATAGAAATGTTTGATTTGTATTATGAGCTTACAATCATGTTGCAAAGATTTTGGTGATACAGAAAACCTGATAAAAATGTATTATTTCACAATCAGTGCCAATTCAGTATTTGGCTATATAAATTGCAGATATTATACTCACAAAAACAGAAGGTGTGAAAATAAGCATTCTGTGTTTTTAAACTGAAAATATCAACAAGTCCTCCAAATCATACGACCAGCGCAGGTCGTATGTACCCACCCTGGAATACGACCCAAAAGAGCGTTTCCTAAATTAGCGGTCGGTAGGGATTGGTTACACAAATCATTTTCGCCCCTTGGCATTATGGGTTTTTATGTTTTTGATGACATCCCTTTTTGCAACGGCGGACAGGCTAATGAAGGTAAGTAGTTAGTTAATATATTTATTAAACGATTTGAAAATGATGTAATATGTAGTTAGTTCTTTTTTGTGTAATAACGTTGTCTCTAGTAACAAAGATTATGAGTAGCAAGGTAACGCAAGCCTGTATTCAACCATTTGGATGTTAAATGACGTTATTGTTGTCCAAGCTAACGTAAATTTAGATAAAATGTCATACGGAGGGGGTCAAAATCGATTTTGTGAAAAATATGGTATGTTTTCTTTCTTTATGGCTTGTTTGGCTATTGTATCTGACCTTTCATTTCCCAGGATGCCAATGTGAGGGACCCACATAACCACTATATCTTTACCTTGCTTCTTCACTGCTGTATGTGTTGCTAATACTTCATATAACAAATCTTGTCTGCACTTAGATGTTCCTGCCCTAAGACTGTGAAGCACTGATGTTGAGTCACTACAGATTAGAGTCTTGTCTATTGCCCTCTCTCTTACCCAATCCAAAGCCATCAATATGGCGTACATTTCAACAGAGAATACACTCAGATTGTTAGTTGTCCTTCTGCTCATCTCCTCTCTGTGACTGGGTATTGCAACTGCTGCCCGTGTGTCCTCAATCTGGATCCGTTGACTCATCTGTATAGATCTGCACATAGTCCCCGTACTTGCTCTCCCCATACTCATAGAACTCATTCTTTCACTGCTCTTCTTGAGCTCAAGCATTTTCAGGTCAACCACCATAGGCTCTAGCATCCATACAGGTATTACAGGCCATACTACAGTTGGACTAAACTTATCTTCATACACGCCCAACTCCCTTGCTGTTGCAATGTCCTGTCCAGCCAAAACTTAGTTTTTGTGCCCTTTCTCTCTCCCAGCATGCCTCTAGTATCTTTTTTTTTGGATGACTCTCTTCATGCCACCTCATGTTTATCCAATAGTTTACTGCTAGCTGTTACCGGCGTAGCTCAAATGGCATTTCCCCTGCTTCAACTTGAAGAGCACATACTGGAGATGTTCTGACTACCCCTAAACACACCCTCAAATCCCGCACTTGAATCCTGTCCAGCCCCTCCAGCACAGATTTTGCCGCTGGCCCATACACTATGCTCCCATAGTCTATTCTCGATCTTATTAGGGCTACATATATATAAATCAGTGATGCAACATCGGCTCCATACTCCACCGCTGCTAGGCATATCATGACATTTATCACTTTCCTGCATTTCCCCTCCACCTGTCTCACATGCTCTCCCAACGTCAGACTTTCCACCCTCTCAAGGTTACTTCCATACATCTTCACCATATACTCTGCCCTGGTTCTTTTCTTTGTGAATAATATATACTTTGTCTTTTCAACTGAGAATTTAAACCCCCACTTCAACCCCCATTCCTCCACCTGCCAGATCCCATCTTGTATTTTGCTGACCACATGCCTTTCATTCCGCCCTCTTTTCCATAGCTCTGTCATGAACAAAACCAGAGGACCCAAATGCAAGACTCAGAAACGAGGGAGTTCCAAAAAATCGTCGTTTAATGACAGACCGGGTTCGTTACACAGGAAGGCTGAAGACGAGGCAGAGGTATCCAAAACGTGAGGCAAAGGCAAGGTCGGGAAACAAACAGGGTCAGAATAACGCTAGAACACAAGACAAGAATAATGCTGGGACGTGACTATGAAATCAATGAACTGGCGACGAGACAGGGACTCCTTGGCTGGTTTGAGCAGACTGACATGAAATGCAGAGTGGACTCGCATAGACCTGGGAAGCTTGAGCTTGACCGTGACTGGGTTGATCACCTTGGAGATGGGAAAGGGTCCAACAAACCTGGGAGCGAGCTTCCTAGATTCCACCCGGAGCGGAAGATGCTTTGTGGAGAGCCACACCCGCTGTCCCACCTTGTAGTCCGGAGCTGGAGCCCTCTTACGATCTGCTGCGGTCTTATAACTCTTGGATTGGCGGAGCAGCATCTGACGGGCTCGCTCCCAGGTCCTCCTGCAGCGTCGCACCAAGGCCAATGCAGATGGGACGGAAGAATCAGGGGCTAGGGCAGGAAACAGAGGGGGTTGGTAACCATGAATGATGTGAAAAGGTGACAGACCAGTGGATGAAGAGGGAAGTAAGTTGTGGGCATACTCCACCCAAACTATTTTCTGAGCCCAGGTTCCAGGGTTCTGGGATGCGAGACACCGGAGACCGGTCTCCAGCTCCTGGTTGAGTCTCTCAGCCTGTCCGTTGGTTTGGGGATGGAATCCGGAGGACAGGCTGACTGTAGCTCCTAGCTGGTTACAGAATTCCTTCCAGAATTGAGACACAAACTGAGGGCCCCTGTCCGACACCACGTTTCTGGGAAATCCATGGATTCTAAACACATGATTAATCATGACCTCTGCCGTTTCTTTGGCCGAGGGAAGCTTGGGTAATGCAATGAAATGCACCTTTTTAGAAAATCTGTCAACAATAGTCAGGACTGTAGTGTTACCTTCAGAGGGAGGCAGCCCCGTAACAAAGTCCAGACAAATGTCAGACCAGGGACGTAGAGGTATCGGCAAGGGTTGTAGTTCTCCAGGGGGCTTTTGGTAAGAAGGCTTGTTAGCGACACAGACATGGCATGCATTCACATATTCCGAGACGTCCTTCCTGAGATTAGGCCACCAGAATCACTGCTCAACTACAAACTGAGTCTTAGCAATGCCAGGATGGCAGACAGTTCTGTTAGTGTGGGCCCAACAAATAACGTCCCCCCTTAAGTGGGGAACCACAAAGAGTCTATTATCAGGGCAATCCTGGGGAACCTCAAGATTGCTAGTGGCCTCTTTAACCTTAGCTTCGATTTCCCAAGTTAAGGCCGAAACAAAGCATGACATGGGTAAGATAGTTTGAGGCTCAGACACAGACTTATCAGAGAATATGCGTGACAAGGCATCAGGTTTAGCATTCTTTGAGCCAGGACGATAAGACAACACAAAATCAAATCTGTTGAAAAACAGTGCCCACCTAGCTTGCCTCGCATTCAACCTTTTAGCAGTTTTCAGGTATTCTAGATTTTTATGATCGGTCCATACCATGAATGGACATTGAGCTCCTTCCAGCCAGTGCCTCCACTCCTCCAGAGCCACCTTGACTGCCAGCAGTTCCCGATCACCAATGTCGTAATTCCTCTCTGCCGGGGAGAGCTTCCTGGAGAGAAAAGCGCAAGGATGCAGCTTCCCATCTCTGAGACTTTTCTGAGAGAGGACAGCTCCCACCCCGGCATCTGAGGCATCGACCTCCACAACGAACTGCTGGCTGCGGTCTGGGAGAATGAGGATGGGGGCTGAAGTGAAGCTTTCTTTTAGTCTCTGAAAGGCAGAATCACAATCAGAACTCCACACAAAAGGTTGGTGAGGAGAAGTCAGGTTATGCAAAGGTGAAGCCAGTGAGCTAAAGTTTCTAATGAACTTTCTGCAAAAATTGGCAAAACCTAGAAACCTTTGCACCTCTTTGCGTGACATGGGAGTGGGCCAATTAGCCACTGCAGTAACCTTTCCTGGATCCATCTTTATCTCCCCCTCAGCAAGCACAAACCCCAGAAAAGAAACTGAGGATTTGTGGAACTCACATTTTTCTGCCTTAACGTAAAGCTCATTCTCCAGCAACCGCTGAAGCACAGAGCGAACATGGCAGGTATGAGTTTCCTCAGCGGGGGAAAAAATCAGAATGTCATCCAAGTAGACAAAAACATAAACATTGAGCATGTCTCTGAGTACATCATTTACAAGGTTCTGAAAGACACTTGGAGCATTAGTAAGTCCAAAAGGCATTACTAGGTATTCATAATGCCCTGTATCTGTATTAAATGCCGTTTTCCACTCGTCCCCCTCCCTTATTCTGACAAGGTGGTAAGCGTTTCTTAAGTCGAGTTTGGTGAATATTTTGGCTCCCTCCAGGAGTTCAAAAGCAGTAGACATAAGAGGGAGGGGGTACCTGTTCTTAACTGTGATGTCGTTGATCCCCCTATAATCAATACAGGGTCGAAGTGACTTATCTTTTTTCTCCATGAAGAAAAATCCTGCTCCCACTGGAGATGAGGAGGGGTGGATGATGCCTGCTGCGAGAGATTCCTCCACATACTCCTTCATGGCTCTTTGTTCTGGAGCTGAAAGAGAGTACAATCTCCCCCTAGGAGGTGTTGATCCAGGCAGCAGGTCAATAGCACAGTCATAAGGTCTATTGGGGGGCAGAGACTTGGCTTTGGCTTTGGAAAAGACCTCCTTGAGATCATGATAGCAGGTGGGAACAGATGAGAGGTCAGGATCTTCAGAGAGGAGTTGAGAATTTTTTGTCTGGACAGGAGCTTTAACTTTACATGGAGGCTTGAGACAGTTAAGGGAGCAGTTACTTCCCCAGGAAACAACCTGTCCAGAGGGCCAATCAAACTGAGGGTTGTGTAGCTTCAGCCAAGGGTGCCCTAAAATAAGATCATGGTTCATGGAGTCAAAGACATGAAAGCTAATTAGCTCAGAGTGGGAGTCTGGAAAACGTAGTCTTAGGGACTGAGTGCGGTGAGTAATGTTGCCCATAAAGCTGCCGTCCACAGCATTAACTCCGAGGGGGAGGTTCAGACAAAAGGTTCTCAGACGGAGCTTCCTAACAAGGAGAGAGTTCATGAGATTAGCGTCTGAACCAGAATCAATAAATACAGGCAGTTCAAGGGAGTAGTTGTCAGAGCATAGTTCAATTTTGGGAAGAACCTGGGCAGGATTATTAATAACCAAGTTTTGACTCACCGCTACTTGCCCTTTAATGCTGGAAGTGGCACCCTTGACGTGGCAGTTACTCACGGAATGGCCTAGCTGTCCACAGTAGAAACACCTTCCATCTCTTAACCTGCGATGACGTTCCTCAGGGGAGAGCCGAGTTCTGCCCAACTGCATGGGTTCCTCCATGCCGGCGGTAGGTGGAATCAGATTGGCGGCTTTGTTGTCTGACGTGGCTTGGTCGGTCCGTAGATCGGTTCCTCCATGCACGCGGTGGGGAAGCGCGCTCCCTCGGACGGCCTCTCTCTCTCTCTTGCTCCACCAGTCTCTTATCGATTTTGATAGCGAGGGAAATAAGCGCGTCCAGGTCTCCCGGGAGGTCTAAAGGGACCAAATGGTCCTTAACATTGTCAGACAGACCTTGAAAAAATGTGTCAATTAAGGCATTATTGTTCCATTCACTCTCAGCCGCGAGTGTGTGGAACTCGATGGCGTAATCTGACACCCTGCGTTTACCTTGCCTCAGAGTGACGAGAGTTCGTGCTGCTTCACGGCCCGGGGCTGTGTGCTGGAAAACTTGCTCCAACGTCTTGACAAACGCAGCCAATGAGTTGCAGGCGGCTGACTCACGGTGGCCCACGCCTCTGCGCGGCCGGTCAGATGCGAGATAATAAATGCCACCTTCGCTCGCTCTGTGGGGAATGCCGCTGCCTGCAGTTCAAAATGTAACTCACACTGCGTGATGAAAGGCCTGATGTCTCCTGAGTCCCCAGAGAACTTCTCCGGACGAGAGAGCTGTGAGAAGGCTGCCGGTGCCGCGTCAGGAGGCTGCGTGGAGCTTGGCGCACCTGGGAGTGGCACTGTGGCTGTGTCAGGGGCTGCAGTCTCCCCTCTCTCCAGCGCCTGCATCAATACATTTAACTGTGAGCCCAAATTCATCATCATTGAGTTATGACGCTCTGTCAGTTCTCTCAGACTTAAAGACAGAGCACTGAGCTGCTTGTCCTGCTGGGCGAGCCGCTGTCCCTGCGCTTGGAGGGCTTTGCGCACGGAGTCGGAGTCTGCTGGGTCCATCGTGGCCAGTTCGTTCTGTCATGAACAAAACCAGAGGACCCAAATGCAAGACTCAGAAACGAGGGAGTTCCAAAAAATCGTCGTTTAATGACAGACCGGGTTCGTTACACAGGAAGGCTGAAGACGAGGCAGAGGTATCCAAAACGTGAGGCAAAGGCAAGGTTAGGAAACAAACAGGGTCAGAATAACGCTAGAACACAAGACAACAATAATGCTGGGACGTGACTATGAAATCAACGAACTGGCAACGAGACAGAGTGAGACAAGAGGTAAAATACCAGAGGTAATGGGGAGTGATTGGAGACACGTGTGGGAAGGCA
Organism: Epinephelus awoara; assembly: GCA_035609425.1. Lineage (NCBI taxonomy): Eukaryota > Metazoa > Chordata > Actinopteri > Perciformes > Serranidae > Epinephelus > Epinephelus awoara. The sequence continues at coordinate 36,320,957 of CM069312.1, forward strand.
CAATCAGGGACAGGTGCGCACATGACGGGGGGAAAGGACAGGACAGGAACCTGAAACAGAGAGATAGGGGTGAGTGATCTTCAAAATAAAACAGGAAATACAAGACATGAATCATAAGAAATAAAAACAGATGCTTAACAGAGACATGACAAGCACTCCATCATCTGCAAACAAAGATCTTCCCATGTCCCCTGCTAAAGTTACAAAAATATCGTTTATTATTACTGTAGGAGCCAGTGCTGTTTTGCTTGTGGGTGTTTTGTCCATTTGTGCCAGTAGGTGGCAGTATCTGTTCAGGCTTGTGGTTTTCTGTCGCTATAGTCATGTGGGTTAATCAGCACAGGTGCGCACCTGTATGGTGAAGCCATATGATTTTTGACTGTGCCATGGCATGTAACGCCGCAGGTCAGAGTATTGTTCCTCGTAAGTCATTATTGAAATGTGTTATTATGTACTGAGTATTGGGTAAAGCAAACCTTTGCCTCAGCTGTACACAATAAATCAGCACACAGAAAAGCAAATGTTTGGACATTTTTGCTCTGTTTGTGCACTTACACCAGCACCTGTGGGCCTACACTGGCACGTGTACAAACCCTTCAGGCTAGTTTGCACAGATAGTGACAAAGGAAGCCACTATAATTACAGAAAACAGAGTAGGGTAGTGACCACACTCGCCTGGAGTGTCCCATTCTCTACCCTATGCTGGCTTGACATCTCAGATCTTGTCCTACACCCACCACTCTATAGGGGACTCCCTGTTTTACAAAAGTTGCACAAACTCCACCCACACCTTCCTTCCTATCTCTTCTTACTGACAGATGTCCATAAATAACAAAATCAAGGTTGGGTTTTAGCCAAGATTCCTGAATACACATGATGTCTGGTTTCTCTTTTCTACTGTCTATAAACTGCTTAAAGTCCTGTGTGTTGTGGTCAGGCTCCTCGCATTCCACTGAAGGAATAGCATTATTATTAATATTACCCACCCACTCATCTTGGCTCCTGACTGCTACTTGATTGGTTACTACTACTACTACTTGCATGTTCACTGTGGTCAAGTTAATCCTTTACTTCCTCCCATTTCAATCCTTTCATACCTAGGAGGTGTTCTGCAGCTTTCACTATCACCTGGATCCTTTTGGTCTTTGACGGGATATTCACTGTAGCATTTACCACTCCCGTTATGAATATCACCAATCTCTTCTTCTCTGTCCATTCTTTTTCCCTCTGTAACTTTTCTTTTGCTGCCAGTTGCTCTTTGTTGTATCCTGCCTCCTTCCCCTGCTTCTCCTGTTCTGTTATCTTAACTGCAGTAGCATATGAGACTCTTTCTTTCCGTCTTCTCTGTTGCACCTCTGCCTCCCTTTTCATAACTTCACACCCCAGTAAACTGCACTATGACTTCCACCACAATTGCAGCACTTCACCCTCACTCCCTCTTCACACTTCCCATACTGGTGTCCCCCTACACATCCTATACACCTCACCCTCTTCTTACACACCTTAGCTACATGTCCAAACTCTTGGTAGTTAAAGCATCTCATGGGTTTTGGCACATACTCTCTCACCCTGTACCTAATAAATCCAAAGTACAGCTCAGTCGGGGGCACCCTCCCTTTTAACTCCACTAGCACAGTCTCAGATTCTTCTTTCTCCCATCCCCTTGTCATTCTTTTAGCACTTTCTATATATGTACTCGACCCGTGCATGCGCAAGATGGAGATATCCAGTGCTTAAGCACCGCCTCTGGCAGTCAGTTGGGATGAAATATAACAGAGCATATTTTAAGGTAACTGAACCTAGAAATTAATTCACTGTAAAGACAGCTTTCACTCAGCGCTACATCATGGTTATAATACCCATAATACTGATAAAAAACTGATTACCTGCTAACACAGAGCTAATTTTATTGTAACTGAACCAATTCATTATTTAATTAATAAATTGTAAAGACAGCTTACTATTAGCACTGGATAGTGGTTAAATATAGGTTTATTGTAAAGGCAATATCAATATCCAAAGTATTCATACATAAATGATTTTTAGTAACCTAAACTTTATAGTAGATTACCAGTCATCTGATCTACTTTTTGTGTCTGTGTTTTAGAGATCCTAAGATAAACATTTGGCCATTAACTACACTGATTGGCTGCTAAGTGAGGCTAGACAGTAGGTATAAAAATACATATGATTAATAATAGTGAAGATGTAAACGTGTCACAAGATATCTTGTTAACCTATATTAATAGAGCAAAAAATGCAAAGTGCAAGAATAGAACTTTGAACAGTGTAATGGTATCTGTATGTGTGCACCAGGTCGAGGGGTGTTTGCCAAGGCCCATTTCCAAAAAGGAGACTTTGTGGTTGAGTACAGAGGGGAATTAATACATTTCAAAACATCACGGAGGAGGAGGATATATTACAGTCATTGTGCTGTCTTCATGTTTGATTTCCTCTGGAGAGAGAGAGTGTTTTGGTAAGGTTTAAACTGAATTTTACATTTCTGAACAGTTGTTTTTTTTTCATGTCTCAGACAACTGTGTGACATTAATGAACAGCAGTGAATAATGAGCACAGCAACTATAAGTATTAGTAATGTAATCTGTGTTGCTCAGATTAGTTAGGTTATTTCAAATTCTAACATGTCTGTGGAAGGTAATTTCACAATTAAGAGCTGTGTTGTTCAAAACGATTTGATAATCTTATATGAATTTCTCTTTTAAGGAGTGATGGCAAATTGTTGATTACATATAATCAATACTGTAATTGTATGGAGTCTAATGAGTGATTTATTATATTTTTGAAGTATTGATGCAGCTCAAGAAGATGGCAGTCTTGGAAGGCTTGTCAATGATGACCACTGCAGTCCAAACTGCAAGATGAACAAGGTTGTTACAGAAGGCAAGCCTCACCTCTTTCTTTTTGCTCTGAGGGACATTATTCCTGGAGAAGAAATAACGTATGACTATAGAGGAACTGACTGGCCTTGGAGAAAACAGGTTTGTCAAAATGGAGTTGCTGAATGCCAGTTTTCAATTGAAGAGAGATTCATTGTGCATGTTGACATAAATGTGGACACCAGAATGATACAGAATTATTTCTTTGCTCAGACAAAAGCCAATACTGTTTTTCTCCGTGTGATTATGTTAAATTTTGCATGGTTTGGGATGGCATTGCAGTCTGGCTCATTTAATTACATTACCTTCAATCTTCTGTCCATAAATGACATGTAAATTACATGCATATACTGCAACTCATTCTTCAGGTTGAAGGACAACCTCTTGCCAGAACTACAGAACAGATTCCCCAGGGATCTTCATGCTCCCAGATGCAGGTAATATTTTGACCTTTCAGTTGTTCAGATTTTAGTTTTCAAGCTTTCTCTCTGTAATTACTTGTTGAAGTGTTGGCGCTTGAAGGTACATTTTAGCTTTCTTAAGATCAGTATAAGCACACTCAGGTTTTGGTGATTTAATGGTGTCCAGTCTTGGTGCTTTTAGAATAACACACACTTGTCAGGTCAGTTGTTGTTGTGGGGTCCAGTCTCAGTGCTTTTAGAATAACACACACTTGTCAGGTCAGTTGTTGTTGTGGGGTCCACGCCTAGTAAATAATATTGTACACATTTAATTACTTTATTTTCACTTTTCTGTCCATAAACTTAAACAAACTCCATGTATCACACATGTCCTTGAACTTGAGGTTAGTTTGCCTTCTACTAGTCAAAGCAGCAGCTGGTCACAGGGTAGTTTATCTTTCAGACTTCACTTTTACTTGATCTCAACTGAAACGATTAGAGCAGGAGACATATTTATGACAGCTCTGAGAACCAACTTGAAGTAAGAATGTTTCTGAGTCAGATACATTTGAACATGTTGTCCGTTGTGTCTTCCTCCAGTCATTGTTGTTGAATTGAAATGATGTTACTGCTGGCCATCTTCTCAGTTATAATATTGAACTCATTCTTCAGGTTGAAGGACAACCTCTTGCCAATGACTCCTCTGAGACTGAGATGTCCAGAACTGCAGAACAGATTCCCCAGGGATCTCCATGCTCCCAGATGCAGGTAATATTTTGACCTGGTTATGTTACTTGTCTTTCAGTTGTTCAGATTTTAGTTTTCAAGCTTTCTCTCTGTAATTACTTGTTGAAGTGTTGGCACTTGAAGGTACGTTTTTAGCTTTCTTAAGATCAGTATAAGCACACTCAGGTTTTGGTGATTTAAAGGTGTCCAGTCTTGGTGCTTTTAGAATAACACACACTTGTCAGGTCTGTTGTTGTTGTGGGGTCCAGTCTCAGTGCTTTTAGAATAACACACACTTGTCAGGTCAGTTGTTGTTGTGGGGTCCACGCCTAGTAAATAATATTGTACACATTTAATTACTTTATTTTCACTTTTCTGTCCATAAACTTAAACAAACTCCATGTATCACACATGTCCTTGAACTTGAGGTTAGTTTGCCTTCTACTAGTCAAAGCAGCAGCTGGTCACAGGGTAGTTTATCTTTCAGACTTCACTTTTACTTGATCTCAACTGAAACGATTAGAGCAGGAGACATATTTATGACAGCTCTGAGAACCAACTTGAAGTAAGAATGTTTCTGAGTCAGATACATTTGAACATGTTGTCCATTGTGTCTTCCTCCAGTCATTGTTGTTGAATTGAAATGATGTTACTGCTGGCCATCTTCTCAGTTATAATATTGAACTCATTCTTCAGGTTGAAGGACAACCTCTTGCCAATGACTCCTCTGAGACTGAGATGTCCAGAACTGCAGAACAGATTCCCCAGGGATCTCCATGCTCCCAGATGCAGGTAATATTTTGACCTGGTTATGTTACTTGTCTTTCAGTTGTTCAGATTTTAGTTTTCAAGCTTTCTCTCTGTAATTACTTGTTGAAGTGTTGGCACTTGAAGGTACGTTTTTAGCTTTCTTAAGATCAGTATAAGCACACTCAGGTTTTGGTGATTTAAAGGTGTCCAGTCTTGGTGCTTTTAGAATAACACACACTTGTCAGGTCTGTTGTTGTTGTGGGGTCCAGTCTCAGTGCTTTTAGAATAACACACACTTGTCAGGTCAGTTGTTGTTGTGGGGTCCACGCCAAGTAAATAATATTGTACACATTTAATGTGTCCAGTCTTGGTGCCTATGGAATTCTAGTCTTTAAAGCAATACTTAAGAACTTTCAGTTTTGGTTGATTTTGGCGGCGCCAGTGGACCAAAGCGGTAGTGTTTTGCCTGAAGGAAGACCACATTTCCCATGAGGACCAGCGCATAGCGTCGTAAAATCCTGATCTCCCGGTCGCCTGCAGTTGGATTGAACTACATTTCTGTTTCCAGTGGCTGTGTGAAGGATGAATAGCGATGTGGTAATGAATCTAATTGTGGCTAAACAATATCATATGACGATGCTGAAAATAAGAAACGTTTGACTTTGGTTTAGTACTTTAGTACCGTATTCCCCCACCGCCCCCCCTCACCCGACTCGTCAGTGGCGAGCGGCTGACGAGTTTAGAGCCTTGAAACCAGATACATAAAACGTTATGTTGGATCATTTCACAGTAAACACACGTACAGATACCGGCAGGAAGGTGCCGCGTTGCCTGAATATCAACCCTGCACAATTCGCACGAATATACAGTTCAGTCTCTCAGGGAAAGTACTACTATTCATTCTAAACAGTTTCTTCACATTGTATTGTTTCATATACTGTTATAATTCTATTATTAGGATTCTATATGGAGAATTATACATACATTTGTTACTAAAATTACTCTATGCGAGTCTGTTATTGTCACTGTCATTTTTGAATTACTAAAAGCCAAGACGAATTCCTGTATGTCCTTGGCACTAAAGTTCAATATGATTCTGATGCTTATTGAACATCAAAATTTTTTTACATTTGTAACATAACATTTCTGTCTGCTGTTTTATCAGGAATTTGCTGTCCTGGACACTACCTCCACCTCTTCTGAGTTTGAGCCCCCACACACTAGTGCTGGCAGAGGCAGGGGCAGAGGGGGGAGGGGAGTAGGTGCAGGCAGAGGGAGAGGGAGGGGAAGAAGTAGGACACCAGAGGACTTGAACCCCGAGACCCAGACAAACTTTTATTTATACACCCTCTTTCACAGTTGTCAAAATTCAAGTACTTTGTCACATTCAACACATTCAAATTGTTATTTTGCCACTTGTCCCTTCACAGTAAAGGAAGTAACAAGTAAAACATACGACCTAGAGAAAAAAAATTACTGTGAATAAAAAACAAAAAACAAAAGGGGAGTGTGATGCATGTACATGGATAAATAGAGCAGGATTAAAATAAACTATGACAGTTAAAATAAGAAACACTGAATAATCTGTGTGACAATGTTAGAAGTTATCTGGAGTCATCTGGAGAGTCATGCCGCTCTTCTTCCTCCACAACACTCAGAGAATGCATGCTGCAGATAGAGTAGATTGTAAGATTCTGCCCCAGCACCTTCTTCCAGCATTTGGACACCCTCTATCGGTTCTCCCCTGAGTCAAAACAGAAAATAGGACATGTTGAAAAATACTAAACATTGCCCAAAACAAACAAATGCAGGCCCTGGGAAACACAAAGTACCTAACACGGTCCGACTCTTCTGTAAAGCTGGAAACTATAGGCTGTAGCGGTTGGAGGTGTTGCTTGTGGGGAGTAAATGTTACTTGCTTCTTTTGATAGCTGTAGAGAAATAACATGTAAGAAATTTATATGGATCAAGAGTAATGCAAGACAAACAAAAGTATACACACTGGAAATAAAGGCACTATATAAACATCACACAATGTAATAAAATGCATCATCTATGTTATACTAGAGAATTATAAGATAAGAATAACAATAATTAGCAATACAACATCAAATATAAAAAGACAATAAAATGAAAAAAATAAATATGGAACAACACCGTACACCTTACACAACACAATGTCCAATAGACACACATAACAATAACAAAAATATCTTGTTATCAGACTGACTTGAACATGTCAGGTTTACTGGCTAACTGAGATTGTAACCTTCAAAGTTAGGTGCTTGGTGCTACTGAAGTGAGCTGCACACAGACCCTTCAGGACTGACTAAATAAACGTTACAAGTAGAATTTTAAACATGCAACAATCCCTGTAATTTTAGCTACACTCAGCACAAGGTGCTATTGATAAGCAGGACTATGAAAAGTCATAACTCAATACACATTGCACACAGGTTTTGTTTTACTGATTATTTAGAGCAAGCAACACGGGTTGACTTCTTTTGCAATCACTGCAGTCAACTCAACAAAAACACGACAAGAATCCCGTTTTTCTCTGAAACTATTACATAACAATCAACTGAAACTACTGTCACGTACATACAAACTGACACGATAACACCACAATGATTCAGTATGACTGATCTTTCCACAATAGGAACCTACATATTTTACTCAAACTTTATATTTGCGGTTTGCAGTCATCGCATTGTTTTTTCTTTATACAGTACTTTGGAGTTTTTTGCGTGGCTGGTCGTGTCGGTGTGGAACTGCAAACTATCAAGCTGGTGGCTATTTATTGCTACCACGCATATTTCCGATAGCTAACATCAGCATTATCATTTTGATTTGAGCATCGAAAGCTACTTACTAGTCCAGCAGGAACAGAGCCAAGGCAGCATCGGTCGGACATCCCTCCTCGTCTTTGAGCTCACGCCAGCGAGTGAAAGCCGGGCCAATGTTGATCCTTGACTGTCCTTTTATCCGGTTAGCTTCCCTCTTTCTTTTTTTGTCTCCTCGGACAAAACCTTTCGTTTCTTTGGTTGTTTTGCATCTTCTGCCATGATAGCAGTAATTGCGCGTAAGCGTTCGCATCGACTTCCGTCTTTGTAACGAATGGGAAAAGGGGGAAGTGACGTATGCCGTAAAGCAGTCAACACATTTGTAGTTTTTTGTGTGGCAGGGTTCCTGCCACCCTCCTCGAAGTTGCTTAGTGCCAGTTAAAACAATACAGACCCCCTCAAGCCATGACAGAGGTGTCATTCAACTAGTTGAATGACACCTCGATGTATCATCACAAAAGTTATGAAAATATTTTATGAAGGTTGAAAAGTTACTTAGTGCTGGTTTAAGTGTAACCACTCCAAATCTCACACACACTTGTCAGGTCTCTTGTTGTGGGGTCCGGTCTTGGTGCTTTTAGATACACCACACACTTGTCAGGTCTCTTGTAGTTGTTTGGATCACCCCAGTTGAATGGCGTACATTTTATTACAACATATTTACGTTTCTGTTCATAAACTTAAACAAACTCCATGTATGACACATGTCTTTGAACTTGAGGTCAATGTGTCTCCTACCAATCAAACCCACTTCACTCACACACACTTTTCATGTCTCATGTAGTTGTTGGGTCCATGCCAAGTGAATAATATTGTGCACATTTAATTATGAGAGAGAGAGAGCGCACACACCGTCTAATTGGATTATTGTTTGTCTCAGACTGATTAATGTACAATATTTTTCAAAAGTTTGAAATCACTGAGAAATTTTTATGTTTTTTAGACTGATGCATTTCATCTCCACAAAAGTAATTAATTTGACTATTTCTGACCACTTCAACAGCAGTTAAATGCCAGCCAACTCATTTTATCTTCAGGACAGTAAAGTAATGGTTGTTGAAATGAGACATTGCACTTTTCTTTGAATAATTAACCTTTAATTTTTCATTTCAAGTTGTAGTACCAATTTTCAAATAAAATAATGTCTTGCCTATATGGCTAAATAAAGTTAATGTTAAAGTTGTTCAAATGCTTGTTCATGTGCATATGTATACATTTGTGCATGTGTGTTCAACATATTTTTCATTATCTTTTTTTTTCTAAAAGGCTCAGATTACCCAGAACCCCTACCTCCAAAGAAAAATATTCAAACGACTCTTTCCCTTGTAAACTACACAGATTCTGATGAATCTCAGGTATTGTGATGTTAATGCATTTGAGCATTATCATGTATTCATCTTTTTGTCTTTACAGTCGTTGCTCTAAATTCCAATTACATACATTTCTTTTTGACACTCTAGACATCACATCCAAGTTCTGAGCCTCAATGTAGCCTCCCAGAACAGGACGAATATTCTGCCCCAAGGCTGAAGAGGACTAAAAGCATACAGGTGATTATCACACACTGTCGAGAAAATATTAATGTATGTGATTTACATTCATAACTGACTTTCATCTTGTGTGATGTAAAGTGCGCATAGCAAATGTTTCATGAGATTACTGACTTTAATTTACTTTTTATTTTCTGAAGATGAACAACCAGATTCATTTCAATTCAGATGAGCTTTACGATCCCTCAGATGATAGTGGAGAGGAATATATCCCTGAAACTAGTACAGATCATTCTGATGATACAGACACAAGTGAGGTTATGGAGTCATCTGACCACAAACTGAGCACTCCCAGGTACCTAAACTTGAAGAAGATCGATGACATCAAAGATACATGTTTAGAGGATTCATCACCAGTTTTGGAACACAATCTTCCTCTTTTCTCAACCTCAGTAACACTGAGCTGGATCAGTTGGCTGATTTCCTTGGCCATGACATTAGAGTGCATCGGCTGAGGGCACCCTCCAGCTTGCTAAAATTAGCAAAGTTCTCATGGCTCTGGAGCAGGGACGCCTGTCAGAGTTCAAGGGCAAGACCCTGGATGACATCAGTATTGATCCTGAAGGTACTAATTATTTATTTTTAACATTTTTCTACATAAAAGAAAATTTATGTGTTGATGTGTTTCCCTTGGGCCATATTGGACTATATCAGAATTAAAGGAATTTAGGGATGTACGATAAATAATTGGACTGATAAATTATGGGCCCTAATAATGGCCTGTCACAGTTGATCAGTTTGTATGGGTATTGGTGTGTATCAGTCGATAAATATCAGCTATACCAAAATCTAATTTAACAGATCATATCAAAACATTTAATTACATTTCTAAAATTCTCTATCAAAGCCAAAATATATTTAAGTTTTTGATGAACTTTGCTCAAGAAAATAAATGACCATCTGAGTAGTCCGAACTGTTTTTTGTTTTTGCTTTTGCCGTAATAGTACTGTTAGATTTGATTCATTCAGAGCTGTGAAATATGAAATCATCCATCTTTGGTCACTACATCTGAGCCTCTCTGACCCTCAGGTCTACATAAACCACAGGTTATTTGAACTTCTTTTTAAAATACAAAAATATGAAAATATCAGTTATCTGTATTAGCCCTGAGAAGCAGGTAAATATCTTATCAGTATTGGCAGAAAAAAATTCATATCATACATCCCTAAATGAATTACAGTTTGCTTCCACTTAAGTCATTCTCGCCTCTCACAACCCCTTTCATAAGCTACTATTGAGATACTGGAGGTCCTGGATTAAGTTGATAGACTTACTGATATGATATGGCTAAACATCAGAACCTGCTAGCTGATTGTTTGCATATTGCTGTGCTAATGATAAGTGCCTTCGGAATTCGGCAAATTTGTGCAGCCTCAAAATTCAGTAACCGCTGTGCCCTGTACAAAGTAGAATACAGTATAATCAGGATGTGACTTTGATTAGATTCAATTTCGCCAATTCCAATCTTTTAATATATGTCCGACTTGGCCCTGATATTGTTCCCTAGGTCAAGCTCAGGACAGCACAGGATTCACTGGGGTGTGACTAATATTTCATAATTTATAATTTTTTATAAATTGGTTTTTATTCTGGTTTTCAGAGAGTCAAGTCTCATGTAATGAGAGGGAAAAGAGCGAAACAACAATTCCAGATGTGAGCCACGTGGATGCAGCACCAAAGCAGGACACTATGACACCTCCACAAGCCCGCTGCAGCTGATCACCAAAAAAAGACAGAGGTAAAGGTTTTAGGTCAAACTTCTTACTGTATGGTTGATGTACTGTTTGAGAGTCAGTGTGCTTTAAGCCTTATTTATGGCTCTGTGTTGAATCAATGATGTCGCTACGTCGTTGCCGTGACGCTGTGGTGAACCCTTCGAACTTCTCCGTCACTCCGTTTCGTCGCGGTGCAATTCACCACGAGAGCGGTAGGGGCCTGCATTCCTTTCCTGAGTGGTTATATGGTATCGTCGTCTCTAGTTGATTCTTTGTTTAGCTTCCGGCTTTTCCGGTCACAGTGAACAATGGCGACCGAGAGAGAGAAAGGAGTTGTTGGATGTCGAAGAAAGTATGTTAATACTGCAACATCTACATCGCAACAGAAGAAGGAGGAGGAGAAGTAGATGTTTAAAGATGGCGGGGATGGCGGAATCTGGAAATACGGATCCGGAAATGTGTTGCTACCAAGCAAACCAATCACAGCCCTGCCGGTCTGCGCTGGGTCTGCGTCGCCTCGACGTGTAGTTACATTTTTGGGGAGGTGCACGTCAGGCTATGCAGGAGGCTACAGCGAGTCTTCTGTGTAGCCCCGTACCTTACAACGTAGCGACGTCGTTGATTCAATGCAGGACCATAAATCAGGCTTTATGTTGCTGCACTGTGACAAACAGAGCTCAACTCAAAAATATTGAGTGACAATGATAAACTTGTTTTTCATTTACCCCTTTTCAACTGAGGCAGGTCCAGGGCTGGTTCAGAGTCAGTCTAATTTAGAACCAGTTAAGAGATTAATCATGAGATTCTCCATATGTAATCAGTTTATCCAAATGATGTCTATCAAGAAAGCTGAAAGTGTTTTGGAGATGCGAGGGGCTGCAAGCCGGTGTTGCATCATATTTGATTACCCACCAGATCTTGCAACCAACATCGTTTGAGTACTCGGATCCTTTACTCAGTGGCACATTTCACCCCAAAATCAAAAGACATATTTCCCCTGGCCGATAGCGCTGTTTATCCATCTCTGCTGTTTTGGCGTGTGGTGCAGAGTTTTGGAGATATCGGCCGTAGAGATGTCTGTCTTCTCTCCAGTATAATGGAACTGGATGGAACTAGTCCTGTGGTTCTCAAAGCACCAAAAATACATACAAATAACGCAACATCAGTGTCTTGTTACAGAAATCAAGACCTGGTTACACAAGACACCAAACAGCTCACTAGGCTCAACTAGGTGGTAGATTATCTTGAGTGACTAGGTCATGATTTCTGGAAAGACACACCGGGGGGGGGGGGGGGTGTTTCAGATGTATTTTTTTGGTGCTTTGAGCGCCACAGGACTGGTGCCATCTAATTCCAGAGTTGGAGAGAAGGCCGACATCTCTGTAACCGATATCTCCAAAACTCTGATGTTCACACTAAGGTAATCTAGATTGATAAATGACACTAAATGCCAGAGAAAAATATGTATTTTGATTTTGTGGTGAACTGTCCCACAAAGTAAAGTATCTGACACATTAAATGTGTTTAGAGGGAAATTTCAGTTTATCTCAACCTGTCTCCTATCGTCCTAAATTTGTTTCAACTGACTAGTGACATAAAAATAATAGTTAGCATGTTAGCCGTTAGCCTAGATACAGCTGGGGCGCATAGTAGCGTCAGACCTGTTAAAATGTAAGTGAAAGGGCACACTTAAAGTGCAAAGTTAGTCCACTAAACAAGCTTTTTTTCCACAAAGACCGCCTCATATTGTTAGGATAAATGTCAGAAAACATATAGAAAACGACATGTAAACGCGTTGTCTTACCTTAACAGTGTGCTGCCATGTTTACCATTTAGCTCCTCTTCTGTGGGCACTGGGGCACAGCATTCACGGGTACACCACCAATCTCCAGAGCTACACAGCCTTGCAGCAGACATTTCTCCTCTCTCGTCCTCCACAAAGTCTAAGTCTGGCAAAAAGTCAGCCATTATTCTATAAATCTTTCATAAAATAAATGAATGAACTTTTCAGGCTACTGTCCGGTTCTGCCTTCAAGCTGTTGCTGTTTGTTCTCATGAGATTTTAGGCACGGTATGAGATCGTTGCTTGTTTTCGCGATATTTTGGCCGTGCTTTGGAAAGCAGAGCTAAACGTGGCAGCACACTGGTAAGGTAAGACAACACGTTTACATGTCGTTTTCTATATGTTCTCTGACATTTATCCTAACGATATGAGGCGGTCTTTGTGGGAAAAAAAGCTACGTTTTAACAGGTCTGACGCTACTATGTGCCCCGGCTGTATCTAGGCTAATGGCTAACATGCTAACTATTATTTTTATGTCACTAGTCACTTGAAACATATTCAGGATGATAGGAGACAGGTTGAAACAAACCGAAATTTCCCTTTAATTAAGTACATCATTTATACTGATAAGTTAATACAGTCCGATCTGAGTACATTGGGCAACTTGACCTATAGGTGCTTGATGTTAAAACTAAACCAATGTCATCATCAAAATCAACAGGGGAGGTGTGTAAAAACAGCTGTTTATACTTTGCAGCTCTCTCTCATTGATTGCCCCTCACTCCACTTGTTTAACTTTTGTCAGTGGATTGCGCACAATGTGGGGAAGTGGAATTAGGGTTAAAATACCATTTACAAACACAAAACCAAAAATTTTCTATCTGTCTATGGATCTCTTCCATTCTGTTTTTAATACTATGGACAGCATTGCACCCACACAAGCACCTGCTAATTTATCCTTGGCCTTTGTTCCTCAAAAAATGCTCTCACAGAGAAACACAGAAATATTCATATCTATTTGTGTTGATTGTTTTACAGGTCATCGACCTGTAAAGAGAAGGATGTGGGACAAAGAGGAGATCCGTGCTGTCGAGACGCACATGATGTCCTTCATCACTTCATGTCGTTTTCCTGGGAAAAGCGACTGTGATAAGTGCCTTGAACTCGAAAAAGTAGCTCTCAAAAACAGAGATTGGTTAGCCATTTAAGTTCTACATTAAGAATCGAATCACAGCTCTCAAGAACAAAGTTTAAAATAATCATTTAATGTTAGCAACACGTTCAGTTGTTTCTTTCATACATTGCTTTGTTTGCAACGCAACTGCTAAATGAATTATTGTTGTACAAGGGGTGTAAATCACCAGCTTCATCACAATACGATATTACTGTATATCGATTTGTTTGTTTTTGTTTGATGACAATACGATGTTTGCCAATTTCACAAAGTCTGTCACAGTACGATTCGATATGATTCAGCAGTCTGCGATCGATATGACGATATCATATGATCTGACCATTTTATTGCTGAGCTCTGTTTGTTGTTTGAGCGGAGGCACTTGCCCGGAAATGGTGACACAGACGGACAGACACAGACATGAATTTCAAAATAAAGGTATATCTTTAAGATGACGATATGGATCGATGTTTTCATTTTGCGTTGATGTAATTGGCTTGTTAGAGGCGCTGTATGTAAGAATGTGGCCAAAACGGTTACTGCACTCAAATTCAAAATACTGCCGCGAGTCGTGTCCGCCCCCCGTCCCCTACAGATCGAGGTTGTTGGACAGCGGCACGCTGGAGACTGTTGCCCACGGGCAGCTGCAGTGGCAGTGTCGCCACATCCTTGATCTTCGGTTTTCCAGCGGACCGTTCAAGCAAGTCTGGCTTCTCTGCTGCTAACGCTGCTGCCGGGATACAGCTTAGGAGGAGCCGGCTGCTAATACTATGTACCGGGACACTGCTAATACTGCTTGCCGTGCTGCTGTAGCTAGGTCATAACTGTAACTGATGCTGAGACTCTACTGACTGTGTGACTGGTAGACGGTGGTGGTTGGCGCAACAGGCCAAAACACAAATTCAAAACATAAACATGATTTGCAGACTGTAAAAATGTTTTTTAAATGCGAATATTCTGGCTTTATTATTGTTGTCGGCGAGATCAGTATGTTATATGAACATTATTCCTTAGTCTCTGTGACATATTAGGATGACTTTACGATTATTTGCTATAGCTTTCATACATGTAGCTCCTTTAATCAATGAATCGATGTATCAATGTGGATCCGTGTATCGTTACACCCCTAACAATAGGATGCTCTTTTTTTTGTTGTAAAGGACATAGGGCTTGCTGTTTGAAATTTTTGATACTGGCACTAATATATCTCTCTTACCTCACCCAGTCTCCTGTTCTGGAGATATCTTACAACTTATATCACCTCATCTTGTCCTGCCTCATGTCATCTCCTGTAACCTCACAAGGGGTTTGACAGAACAGTCGATGATCAAAATCACTACTTGACTCTGAGTCCTTGCATTGGTTGTTCATTTGTGGTTGTAACATAATTTATTCTGTTATCCCTTCAAAAAGAAGCCACATTATCTCCAGCTCAGATAAGCTTGCTGGAGGTTTAGTCCAGTCAGATCACAGCTCATTTAAGACTCTTAGAGCCAATCAAGGACACCATCACCTACCTGCAGGTTGGTCCTGCAGTTTATCATTGTTATTGGGTGAAAAAGGTCATGTTGGCTAAAAGGTATTGGCTAGTCAATTACTTTTTTGGAGTAGTCTGTGACAACAAAAATGCTGTATATTTATGAATGCCCTAATCCATATTATATCTACTTTTATCTCCTATCTTCTTATTTGATCATCACTGTCTCATCTCTTGATTTATTTTATCTAATTTCACTTCATCTTCTCATCTCTTTTATCTTATTTTTTAAGCCATCTTATTTCATCTCATCTTGCACCTCAACGCCTTTAATTTTTCTCTCGTATCTTATTTCATAGCATCACAACTATTCTACCCTTCTCTAATCTCCTCAATTTATTGACTGAAAGGCAAGAGAGTCCAGTGTGACTGATTTAACTTGTGTTGGGTTTTTTTTTGCTTGTTTTGTTTTTTTTTTGTCCAAACTACGGTGTGGTATTTTTGTATGATTCTTTTGATAACTGAATAATTGCACAAAAAAGTTTTGTACATTTAACATTTTAATAAATGTTTAAAATTCATCTAACAACCTAAGTCTCTCATGTGGAGCAACATCTGTTATATTCAGCCAACAAAATGAAAATAGAGGATTGCGCTGGTAATACAGTACCAGGTGTACAGATTGTCAGAAGAACCTGGTCTGATTTTTTTTTTTATTCAGTTAGTTTTTATTCATGATACTTGTATCAGTCTGATGTTGTTACTCAGTCTTGGGACTTTTGTCCTGTGATAGTGATAATATTGACTTAAAATTGTTTTTATTGCTCAAGTCATAATGACAAGACAGTGAAACCTGACAGTATAAGGTGTTTAACCTGAATGTGTGTTAAATGGTACCCAGGAATGAAGAAAATCCAGACAGTGTATATATTGACCCCACTTATATCTAGATACCTGACAGTGTGTATATATTGACCCCACTTATATCTAGATACCTGACAGTGTGTATATATTGACCCCGCTTATATCTAGATACCTGACAGTGTGTATATATTGACCCCACTTATATCTAGATACCTGACAGTGTGTATATATTGACCCCACTTATATCTAGATACCTGACAGTGTGTATATATTGACCCCGCTTATATCTAGATACCTGACAATGTGTATATATTGACCCCACTTGTCACTAAAAACTTGACAAGTCCCCAGGAGGCTGGTTCTAGTCCGGTGAGGGAACTTACTTTGTCTGATTGATAATTTGAAGTGACCTCTGTGTTTATATCCACGCCAGGATCCTGCCTGATTTTTTTTTCAGGGCTGTATAACCTTCAGAAAGGGTGGATCCCACGATGCATGATCTGGTCATGGGTCCTTACAATGTGACAAAGACAAGGATGTGTGCGTGTGCGTGTGTGTCAGAGAGGAGTATCAATTAAGAAAAAGTTTCCAGTAATTATTTCGGTTGTTTATTTATGTTATTCTTATGTTTGTTTGTTTTTATTAAAATGCGTAATATAGCCAACAATATTATAGACCAAAAGGTAATCTAATTATTATTGTAGAATGTATTTAGCAAATCACCACTCTCAACTGGAGACAGCAGCCAAAAAAAAAAGGCATTATAAAAAGCCGACAAATAGTGTTAATTAATTGACATGAGACATTGGAGAGGTTGTCAGTCTAATTCTATAGTCTGTAATTTTTTTTATTTTATTTTATCATAACTTCTCGGAAATTACTCAAAAGTAGAACATGCTAAAAATAAATACAATAATAGGCTAAATAGTATCTAAGCAATAATAAAGTGTCTAAACAATAATAAATAATATCTATTGGGCTGCCATTCCACTTTGTAATTAGATTTTAAAATTTCAATATCATTTTAATATTATTTTTGCTTATTTCATTATTGTTATTATTGGTTTTACTTTTTAGTAGTATTGTATTGTCTAATGATGACTGATTTTAGTAACTATCTACAGTAAAAAAGACAGAAACAAGCAAAGAAAGAAACAAAAGTCATTTTATACACTGGGCCTTCAAAGTGCTCTCTGAAACTACACCTGGCATGGCTTGTGTCCAAAAAATGAAAAAAATCAAAACTTTGTCGTAGAGCTAAACCAAATACATCATTGGAAAGGTCTCAACCTGGAGAGTAACAAATGTCAGTATGATGATTCTACATGGCTCCTGCTTTCAGTCATTGACCTTTGAACCTTGACCTCAGTGCATGTTTGAGGGCTTATAACTTAGCAACAAAAGGGGGTACAGACATGGGACCAACTGTTATAGAGAGCTCTTGACCTCAACTATCACGTGAGTGGAGTCAACAACTGGGGGTGCTGTCAGATATGGGTAAAATATGGATAAAATTAATTTTCACCCATTTAGAAATTAGATATTTTAAATCTGATTACACAAGTGTGTTTACCACCCCCTTAAAGTCCACAGTGTACTCTCAATTGTTTACAACTTCCAAATCTAGGAAAAAACACTTAGATTTAAAAAAAAAAATACAATTCCCTGGGACCGCGCCATGCAGTTTGATACATATCAGCAACATATTTGTAGTTCTTCTGATTTGCAAAGTAGGGCTCTAAATAGGGTTGTAAAAAGATATATCTACCTAATATATCTAATATCTAGTAAAGCCAAATTAGTTATTACACTGCATCTAGACGAACTATGTTAAGAAAAAGTAAAGATGTTGGCTAATTTTCGATATTTTAGCTAATACGCTAGAAACAGCGGTTTTGGGACGGCAGGTTTGTTTGCGGTTTGCTGTAAAATAGGGTTGTAAAAAGATACATCTACATCAAATGTCTAGTAAAGCTGAACTAGTAATGACACTGCACCTAGATGAAATATGTTAAGAAAAAGTAGGCATGACAGGAGCTCTCTAGAAACAGCGTTTTTGGGACTGAATATTTGAATAGGCTATAACTAATATCTAGTACAGCCGAACTATCACGTTATTATCATTATTATTATGATTGGTGGGAAATTATAACAGTGGAGTATATTTGCCGTTTTAATATCAAGAACACTTCCCTGTTTTTGTGTGTATACAAGAATGTTAAAGATACCATTGAGGAAAACGAGGTTGACGTGACGTAATTGAATCAGGGAATCTGTGTGTCCACCACCACAATGGATACTAATTGACTTTACATTGGCATTGTTTCCGTGGTACCGGCACGTAATTTCAACCCATTACGTGCTGCCACCACGGAATGCAGTGTTAAGAGGTCGTGGTCATTTCACGAATTTCTTTGAGATCAGATTGAGTAATATCCTTGATATAATCTTGCTGGTTCTTAATGCAGTGCAGCCTGAGGGGTCAAAGGTCACTAACATTCAGTGTTAGTACTCAGTCTTCCGTTCAGTTCATTTATTGGTCTCCTTAGAGAAATTTGACTTGGAGCTAGGGGTCAGCGTACAATCAACATATAGTTACCAACATAAAATAAATAAATAAATAAATAAAATAAAATAAAGACGTTACAACACATAGTCACCCAGTTAGCCTCGGTGCATCAAATTAAGTACATAATATACGAGCTGGACATACCATATCTTAACACAGACAGAATACTAGCATTGTAAAAAATCATCATTATGTTTCTATTGACCCCAAACAGTCTCCGTAGGAAGTGCAGGAGCTGATGTATCTTTGCACAGACATTTTGCACATGTGAGTGCCAGCTCATAGCACTATCGATCTGTACTCCTAGATATTTATAGGAGACTATAGGAGACGACTTACTGAATTGTTTGGTTATGTATGGAGATTGCAGTGTGGTCTCCTATGGACTTGGGATCCACTACAATTTTTAGCCTTTAATGTATAGGACAGACAAGCGTGAAGGGGGGAGAGAGAGAGGGACTGACATGCAGCAAAAGGGCCACAGGCTGGAGTCAAACTCGGGCTGCTACAGCAACAGCCTTGAACATGGGGCGCCTGCTTTACCACTAAGCCACCAGCACCCCTTACGTGCAGCGATTTTTCCAGATTCTCTGAATCTTTGATAATATTACGAATTGTAGATCGCGAAATCCATAAAGGTCTTGCAAAAGTGCATTGAGAAACGTTCTCAAACAGTTGGACATTTTTCCCTTAGTTTTTCACAAAGTGACCACTCTTGCTAGTGAACACCTGAGCCTTTCAAGGATGCCCCTTACTTCCTTTTTAAAAATATTATTTTTCAATTCAATCAATCAATTTTATTTATAAAGCCCAATATCACAAATCACAATTTGCCTCACAGGGCTTTACAGCTTACGACATCCCTCTGCCCTTTGGACCCTCACAGCAGATAAGGAAAAACTCCCCAAAAAAACCCTTTTAATGGGGGAAAAAAATGGTAGAAACCTCAGGAAGAGCAACTGAGGAGGGATCCCTCTCCCAGGACGGACAGACGTGCAATAGATGTCGTACAGAACAGATCAACATAATAAATTAACAGTAATCTGTATGACACAATGAGACAGAAAGAGAGAGAGACAGAGAGAGAGATGCAGGACAGACGGTAATGACAGTAGCTTACAACAACATTAATGAAAGTAAAAATATTATAATTAATAATAATACATTAATATCTGATAGTAAACATGTGTGACAATAATCATGTGTATAATAACAGTAGAAGTATGACTAATGACAATAGCAGCAGCAGGAGGCATCTGGCAGGACCACGGCAGCAGCACAACCACACACGTCACGCTACGACAGTGGAGCACAAAGGCTCCGGAGAAGAAGCCGAGTTAGTGACATCCAGAATGGCCGAGTTAGCAAGATGCAGTAATAGGATATGAGAGAGAGCGAGAGAGCGAGACAGAGAGAGAGAGAGAGAGAAGGTGCCCGGTGTATTATAGGGGGTCCTCTGGCAGACTAGGCCTAAGTCAGCCAAACTAGGGGCTGGTACAAGGCAAGCCTGAGCCAGCCCTAACTATAAACTTTATCAAAGAGGAAAGTCTTAAGTCTAGGCTTAAATGTGGAGATGGTGTCTGCCTCCCGGACCGTGACAGGAAGATGATTCCACAGGAGAGGAGCCTGATAGCTGAAGGCTCTGGCTCCTGATCTACTTTTGGAGACTTTAGGGACCACGAGTAACCCTGCATTCTCCGAGAGCAGACTTCTGGTGGGATAATATGGCACTATGAGCTCTCTAAGATATGACAGAGCCTGACCATTTAGAGCTTTATAAGTTAACAGTAGGACTTTAAATCCAGCAGAGAAGCTAAAACAGGAGAAATATGATCTTGTTTCTTAGTTCCTGTTGGTACACGTGCTGCTGCATTCTGAATTAGCTGGAGAGTTTTTAAGGACTTACTACAGCTACCTGATAATAGAGAGTTACAGTAATCCAGTCTTGAGGTAACAAAAGCGTGGACCAATTTTTCTGCATCTTTTCGGGTCAGGATAGGCCTAATTTTCGCAATATTACGCAGATGAAAAAATGCAGTCCGTGAGGTTTGTTTTAAATGAGAATTGAAATACAGATCAAATATTACTCCGAGGTTTCTTATGGTAGTGCTAGAGGCCAGAGCAATGCCATCTAGAGAAACTATGTCATCAGATAAAGAGTCTCTGAGTTGTTTGGGGCCAAGAACAATAACTTCAGTTTTGTCTTTATTTAACATAAGGAAATTGGTGCTCATCCAGGTTTTTATGTCTTTAAGGCAATTATGAAGTTTAGTTGATTGATTACTTTCTTCTGGCTTCATAGCTACTTTTGCCTTTATTTGAAAGCTTCAGAGTGAAAGAGGGAGAGAAAGGGGATGACATGCAGCTAAGAGCCATGGGTTGGAATCAAACCTGTGGCCGCTGCAGCATGGACATAGTCTTAGTATATGGGGTGCCCGCTCGACCAGGTGAGCTACTGGGTGCCTCAGAGGAAGTTCCTGTCATACTTTTTAACGATACTATCATCTGTTACCAATGAATCTGCTTACCTGTGGAATGTTCCAAACTGGTGTTTTCTGAGCAGCAACAACTTTCCCTGTCCCAACTTTTTTGGAACGTGTTGCTGGCATCAAATTTAGAATGAGTGTATATTTACAAAAAACAATAAAGCCAGCTTTCATGATGCTCTTGTATGGCTGACAGAGCTGAACAAAGTCTTTCTACTTGCCCATAGCGATGTAAATAAGTCTTTCCAGACCAACACAGTTCCAAAGCTCTCTTATCCAAATTCTTAATTACGGGGCGTCCATACTCTTCCAACATAATGCAACACACTCCTGGCTTGAGGATGGCCAGAAAGTCCAGAAGAGTTTAGTTTAGTTTGGCATTCAAGGAGACTTTGGCATTAAATATTGCTGGCAAACATTTCATAACATTTCTGACAAGTCTGAAATCTTCAGACATTCCAACAGAAGGTAAAATATAGCACCTCTGTTGTTCAAACATTTAGTACAATCATTGGGAACATTATCAGACATTATGACATTTGACAGGAGTTTCATCAACTACATTAATCATTTATATTTAAGTACACTGAACAAAAATTTAAAGGCAAAACTTTTGTTTTTGTTCCAATTTTTCACAGGTTTAAGTTAAAGAGCTAAGACTTTTTAATGCACTTTACAGATAGATTTCTCTCAGATTTTAGTCACAAATTTGTTAAAATCCATGTCAGAGGAGGAGAAATGCTCACTAAGATAATCCATCCACCTGACAGTGTGGCATATTAAAGGTGCTGATGAAACAGCATCATTACAACACTGGTGTGCCTGGGATGGTCACAATAAAAAAAAAAACTGTCAGTTTGATTTTGGGGGGGAAAAAAAGTATTTGGACTCCACAGGACTAGCACTACAGAAATACATTTTTTTTCGGTCACAGATACCCCAAAGAATCAGTCATTATCTGGTGTGAGCCCCATTTTCCTCATGCAGTGGGACACATCTCCTTCACATAGAGTTGATCAGGTTCCTGATTGTGGCCTGTAGAATGTTGCCCCACTCCTCCTCAATGTGCTGGATTTGGAAAATACTGTCTACATGCCGACCAGAGCATCCCAAACATGCCCAGTAGGTGACATGTCTAGTGAGTATGAATGCCATAAAAGAACTGACATGTTTTCAGCCCCTAGGAATTGTGTAAAGATACTTGCAACATGGGGCCGTGCATCAATAAATCAATCAATGCCTTCTTTGTCATTACACAATTGTACAGCGAAATTAGGTGTCTCCACTGGTACAAAGTAATACAGAAATTTGACAGATGAACAGCTACATGAAAAACTGTATACAAAAGTAATTCTATTGTGCATTATAATAATGCAACATGAGTACAGGGCGGTGGATGAGTGGCATGACAGTGGGTCTCAGGCAGAGGTGGGGGACTCGAGTCACATGACTTGACTGACTTGGCTTGGCTTGAGACTTGCTTGACGAACACTGATGAAAGACTCGACTTGACTTGGTATTTGTGACTTGAGACTTGATGCAAATAACGTGAAAGGACTTGACTTTTAGATTATTTGTATCTTTCTAGACATTGAGAAGTTATGTCTTGTTTTTTAAAATATGATGACGCATATGTCGCAGCAGGGGAGGGCCTAATATTCGTGCTCATGCTATGAGAGCTGTCCTCCTGCCTACAGCTCTCCTCGGAGGAATGAAAATATGTGCAGCGGCATCAGGAGTTTCACTGTGTGCTTTTATTCAGTTCTATCTGCATGATACATGTGTGTTAAGTGTGTCAAGAACTCATTCAGTATTGAACAAGCTTTGCAAATAGTGACAAACTAGGCTCGTTCAAGATAAACTGCGCCTCATCTGGAAAGTAGACGAGATCAGGCAGAGGGCGGTGACAAATGAGTCAAAGGTCCATTTATTATAGTTGGCAAAGCCACAAGCCATAATACTGTCATATTCAAAACAAAATGTCCTTTTTATTCAAAACAACAAAAATACATAAAAAATAAAATAAAATAAAATGCCATTTCCATTTTGACATAAACTCAAATAAATACTCAAATAAAACAAAACCTCTCAACACCTTTCTTTTCTTGTCGAACTTGGAACATGCCATTTTCATTCAATCTAGGCTCCTACTGCTGGCAAAGTATCAATAAGCTTACCACTTCAAAAGCTAAAGTAAAAAAGTGCTGTTCTCGCTAACAGCCTATCAGCACATCGTTGGCATGGAGATGACAGCCCACTTAAAGATGCGGACCAAACTGAAATGCACAGAGAAGGAGTCACGTGTTCAGCTCTCGGTCCGCAAATAGGTGGCTTGCGTGCCGCCATTTGATGGCCACTGACGAGACACTAAGTATATTTCCATTAACCCTAGAAATGCGCAAAACCTAAATATCGCAATAAAAAACTGGTGATGGAAACACCTACATTTTGAGAAAACACTTTTTTTTCACAAATATATGTCACCGGACATTCAAGCCCTCTGAATTCGTCGTTCATGATCCTCTCCCACAAATCCTTTATCCGTGGTCGCTGCCACACATCAGTACTTTGCCTTTGGAATACCACTCGCTCTCTTCGTCTTCAGTTGTAGACTACTGCAACAGCAGCAGTGGCAACCGAGATGATTGTTCTCGCGGGACGAGATTTTACGAGAATTATGGCTCATACGCAAAACACCTTTAAATGGAAACACCTGCAAGTCACAATTGTACTTTGTCAAAACTTTTGAAATATCGCATTTATTTTGCGCAAAATTGTAATGGAAACGCGAATCCTGATGAGAACGAGCATGCAGATGAGCTTTACTGAGACAGTCTCTGATGGTTTGTGTGGAAATATTCCGTTGAGCTAACCAGTCATTGCATCTGCTGTTGAAGGTGAAGGTGAAAAAAAGTTTACAGTCTACCTGTTGACAGACTTCCAGTCAAGTTGAACTTATGAACTCATGAGTCTCATAGTCTTTTATTCCTTCACCATTATTCTTTGGTTCAACACTGGAATTGCACCTTATTTTCAGTCTATGTTACACACACCACAATTGCTGCACAACTCACATCTGCTAACAATGACTATATATTTATATTTAGAACATGGCACTCTTAAATACTTGATTCTGACTGGTCAATCAACAAAATTATGTGGTGTTTTTTTCTTGAGGTATCACTGCTGCTCTGCTGCTCTGTTGCTCGGGATGCCATAACAATGGCCTTAGACTGAGGAGCATCAAAATCAGTTAATGTTAGTCCACACAGGCCAAATAGGATCGGGGTGGCAAAATGCAACATTTCTTTTTGAGTCAATAAAACGTGCTTTAATCATTATTTTGTATCACTGAATGTTTTAGTAGTAAGCCATGCTCTAAGTGGGATAATGTATAGTGAGCTGGTGACAGGTGAAAAATAACTCCCTTCAGGGGAATGGAACCTCTCCGCTGCGTGTCGGAGTTCCATTCCTCTGTCGGGAGTTATTTTTCAACAGTCACCGGCTCACTATACATTATCCCTTACATGTTTGTGTGTGTGTGTATGTGAGTATGCGTGAACTTTTAAAACCCAAATACAACACTTTGCTTTTGCTCCCATTTTTCATTTTTATGCACTCAATATTTCTCTCAAATCTCACAAATTTGTTTAAATCTCTGTTAGTGAGCACTCGTTTTCCAAGATCCATCCATCCACCTGACAACTGTGGCATATCAAGATGCTGATTAAATAGCATCATTACCACACAGGTGTGTCTTAAGATGGTCAAAATAAATGCCGCTCTTAAATGTGCAGTTTAATCACATTTAAACACATGGCCATTGGCCCACTGACTGCAGGTATGTCCACCAGAGCTGATGCCTGTGAGCTGAATATTTATTTCACTACCATGAACCATCTCCAATGTCATTTCCCTGAACTGGGATCACGTCCAATCAGCTTCACAACTGCACAAGTCGTGTACAATGACAAACTGCTCTCAGGTCAAGACCACTGTGAGGACCATGAGCATGCAAATGACCTTCCCTGAAATGGTTTTTGGCTATTTGTGCAGAAATTCTGTGGTCGTTCAAACCAATTATTGCCTCAGCTGTTTGGGTGGCTACTCTCAGACAATCTTGCAGGAGAAGACACTGGATGTGGAGGACTGGTGCATGATTACATGTGGTCTAAAGCTGGTTTAATGTACTGCCAAAGTAATAGAAACAACACTGGAGGTGGTCAATGTGGTCAAATTTTGGATTTTATTTATTATTTGTTCGCAGTATTGTTTTTAGAGTAGATTGTTTTATAGAGTTTGTTTTTTTTATTCTTCCTTGCACCATCAGAGGCAGCTGTTTTAATTTCGTCATACACATGTTGAACGATGACAATGTAGGTCTTTCTATTTTTTCTTCCATTATGGTAGTGAAATAATGATTCAATTTACGGGCAACAGCTCTGGTGGACATTCCTGCAGTCAGCATGCCAATAGCACACTCCCTCAAAACTTGTGACATTTGTGGCATTGTGTTGTGTGATCAAACTGCACATTTTAGAGAGGTCTTTTATTGCGACCATCCCAAGGCACACCTGTGTAGTAATCATGCTGTGTAATCCGCAACTAAAACCTATCAATAGTACATTTTTGTGTGCAGCATGCCAAACTGAAATTGCATTGTTAAGAAAAGGATTTATGTGATATTTTATGATATGATGCTTAATTTTATTTTCATGATTGTAGGAAAAAAAGTGGAACACAAGTACCAGTAGCATGCATAGTAACAGACCAACACAAAAAGTACTTCAAACACTTCAAATATCAAAATTTAAGGATACAATCAACACTTCTTAATTTGAGGAGCAACGCTGAGTCAAAGTCAGGAAAGAGAAACTAACGTTTGCTAAGTGACATCACATCACAGCCGCTGTGAGAACACTGTGATCAGAATGTCTATTGTTATTTGTCAAAAAATGAGACGTCCTGGGGACAAGTGTTGCAGGCTATTGCTTTCAGTTCATTTACTGTCATGTCCCCAGCTCACATCTTTTTTCCATACTACCACAAGAAGTTGCCAAAGACAGTTTCAAATCTTACGCTTAGTGGCTTCAAGGTAACTCAGCAACTACCAATTACCTTCAACTGTCTTCTGACTTCCCTCTAAATACAATCAAACAATCACCATATTTAATGGTTTTCCTTAAGATATTAGATGACTGCCAATAACCAGAGGTTTTCACACTGTGTCCTTCTAAAATGTTATCCACAAAAGGTCTACACTGATGGAAAGAAAGTTATTACATGAACTCCTGGTAACTGCTGAGCTTTTAGTGTACCTGTCCTTTCAGTGTTTATTTTATCCATTTAAAAAAAAACAAAAAACAGTGGGTTTTGAGCAAATAAAAAAACTGTTTTAAAACAGCCCCTGATCTAATCTAATCACAGACACCCTGTTGCTCCTGTTGTAGCCTAAAATATAGCATCAATAATACAATAAGAGCAAATATTAAAAAAAAAAAAACTAAATGAAAATCTGTTTCAAAAATGACATAGCCAATGACTTATTTTCTTCAAAGACACAGCTGGTCACTTGAGCATGGTTTTTAAAAGAAGAAAAAGGGTTTTGAACTATAATACTAATTTTGTTCAACAAACGTGTTATTTTGCTTCTCCAGGTGAAAATACATCTACCAAAAGCAGTTTTGCATTTTTATGAAAAATAAAACCATTTATATGGATATACACTAAAAAAGATAGAAAATTAGTTCCAGTATTACAGTTGGCAGCAGACTGGCTGGGCTCAGAGGAGGAGGAGGCTGGTTGGTGTGGTGGGATCACATGATGGAGCAGCCTCTCTTTGCAGTGCGGGGGTCCCCCTGCACAGAAACATTAATTCACAGAGCCATTCCAAACACGGTGCTACAAATGCTCTGATGTTTGGCTGACACCATTGCCTGACTTCAAACAGTGAAATACACAACTTGAAATACACTTGTATGCAGCCTTGAGGCCTTTGCACATTAAATCTGTGTTTTTCATCCAAAATTGTTCCACGTTTCAAAATAAATATGTTTTCATGCGTCAGTCATGTTTACTCTGAAATTATTTTCTGTCATCAAAGTTTCCGGAACAGGTTTGATTTCTGCCTTTTTCCTTCCCATCCGTCAAAAGCCTTTTAAGAGTTATGTGACAAAGAAGCAGTGAACAAAATATGGCATAACCTACGGGACACACATCCACAACAAGGAAGAGGAACAGAGCGGGCAGAAATATGGGCAGAAATTTAATATAATATAATAAGTATGTGTTATTTAGTGTTCAATCACCTAAAAATAAAAACTGTTGTGTTGTCTTCACCTCAGGATGAGCATCTTCAAGATCACCATCTTGCACCCGGCATGTTTCTACAGTGGCCCAGAATGGACAAACCAAACACTGGTTCTAGATAAGGCTATTCACGTTTTTGTTTTGGCCACCCTAGTATGAAGCCCAACTGTAATGTGCAGTGGCAGAGTTCCAGATTTGTAACATCAAACTGCTTTACTCAGTGTTTTTATCAGCCTCAATCTGATCAGCCAGCTCCCTCTGAAATGCCCCTGTTGCTAGGAACCCCAGTGTGGTCAGCACCAGTACTGATACAGGCAGGGCCGTTGCAACTGGACAGGCAAACTAGGCAATTGCCTAGGGCCCCGAGCTGGAAGGGGGCCCCCAGAGACGGCTGACAATGGTCCATATCAATGACAATATGATGGAACCCCTTTTATAGACACTGCAACAACGTCAACACATTGGAATCCCCCCTAATGGGGCCCCCTACTAGCTGCTGCTTGCGAGTGGCTAAGTAGGGTGACCAGACGTCCCGCACTGTGCTGGACTGCACAGCATTTCTCTTTTCACGCGTCATGCAAATTGAGACCATGTCCCGCATGATTGGTTGCCACCCGCGCTAGTATTGTTGGAGTACCACAGTATTACAGTACCTCATGGCAAGAGGGTGAGTGTCCATGCGCAACGGCACATGGACACTCACCCTCTTGCGCAAGCAAAACAAATCATTCAGCACGCAATGCAAGTACAGATTTCAACCAGCAGCAGAAACTAAAGGCAAATCCTGGCGGTTGTGGATTGAACGAGGGTCACAGACGCTGTATTCCTGTCAAATACGCTGCAAGATAAGGCTTACCGGCGACAGGGAAGTCCGGCTCCAGGTCCAATAATTTCCTTTTTGTTGATTTCATGACTGCCCAGAAATACCTGAACACCTGAGCTGTGGCGGCATACAGGGATGTGATGTGTCAGAGGAGAAATGAGCTGTTAACATTTCTCTCTTTGTGTCAGGTAATGGCCCACAAACCTCACCGCACTTTAGGGACTGTTCTTTACTTGTCAGGGGAGGAGGGTGGCTGCTTGATTTTTATTTTATTTATTTATTTTATTTTGATCCCCCCTATATTAATCACTTATTGATGCTGTTTTTGAAGTATGAATAAGTAAATAATAATAAAAGTGATTTATTCCATTGAAATATCATTGTTGTATTATAGAAAAGTGATTTATCTTTTTATAAATGACAAAAGGCACATCTACCTAATTTTTGCTGTGGTATCGTGATACTACTCAGAACCTTGATACTTTCACTGGTATTGTACTTTCACTGGTATCTGGGGGGGGGCTCCAAGGTGCCTCTTGCCTAGGGCCCCCAGAGTGTCTTGAAACAGCCCATGGCTCCTCCCTGTGTTGCGCTCCAAGGCTGGCTGCAGCTCCGATGAACCATACATCTGAACTTTGACGTGGAAAAGGATGTACGCCACGTTTTTGTGTTCACCCTTTGTACATGAGGCCACAGGTCTTTTTGTTTTGGAAAGAAGGAGACCCCTGTGGATAATTTATCTCAAGGTAAAAACTTCCTGAACATCTGGATCACAAAAGGTTAACACACAGTAACTTATGAGAGCAAAGGGGAGAGCACACAAAAGCATGTTGTGGGAGAGCCCTGAGATGCCAAATAGTGACAGAGATGCACTGATTTGTAGGGATGGTACCTTTCACATTTGAACCGATACGGTACAGATACCCGGTACCTGGGAATCGGTACTGGTTAACAATGGTACATGTTTTCGGTACTTTTTTTGCATGCATGTGTGGTGATAAAGGGTATTTCATTTAGAAAACTAACATTTATTTCTCAATATCAAACAGGATAAAACAACATCTAACACTGTTTGTAACATAATATCAAAAGGTAGCCTATGTAATTGACTATGCAGCTGTTCTTTTTATTGCACAAAATAAACCCAATCCTACTACCTCCTGACGTGATCATACTCTCGTGTGTACAATGCTGCGTTCACAGTAGGCAGCGAAAACATCACTCTTCCACTCTTGAAGTCCCGAAGATGCGTTCAGGTACCAAAATGTGGTACCATTTGATTTTACGTGAATCGATACTCGGGATTACCGGTCGAATTCGGTTGGTACCAATAAAAGTATGGAACTCGGTGCCCATCCCTACTGATTTGTAACGTGAAACAGCTTTATTAGTGTTGTTGTTCAGTGATTAAATTCGCCTGGTCCATTTGTGTTGGAGAAGAGACCTCTGTCGATAATTCGGCTCCTGATGAAAAAACTCCCGAACAATGGAGGAATTCTGGCCAGCAGAGGTTTTTAGCTGGTTGCAATCTGCAATTCACCGCTAGACATAACCGAATCTTACACACTTCACCTTTAAGGTGGATGATGCGGGAGAGGTAGAGGGTGAAATAATGGATGAAGACCACACAAAGGAGAGAGGACAGCTCAGTCCACCACCACAGTGCAAAATGCAAGACACGGACAGAGTGGTGAAAGCCAGGGAGGTACCTCCAGTGGAGAGACACAAGGGATACATCCAAGGATGTATTTTTCTTATTTATTTATTTTTTTTTGGTGTGCAAAGGCCTTTAGAGTCAGGTTGGAAAACAAACATCAGCTTCCTTTCTGAACACAGGAGCTATGTTACTAGTTGATCTTTTATTCTATCTATGTGTGACACAGACAAGCCTTTTTCCCAAAAATGTGTTCATATTGTCAAAGTAAACGTAAATATTTTGAACAGAGTGTGGGGCTGGTAGTCTCACCTGCTGTTGGAAGAGGTCCTCCTCAGTGGCCTCCATTCCATCATCATCATTTTCCTCACAAAGCTCATCTAATGCTGTCTTGTATGTTGTGGTTCTCTTTGCCACTTCCTGCCACGCACGCATGCACGCACAGGCACACACATACACACACACACAACATTGAGAATATATACCCAAGGGTACTTTGCTTTGCTTCTTTTCCTTGACACAGAGCTGACTAACAAACACTGCTCTAAGGCTGTATGATAAGCTTGGGCAGTTTCACAGTATACCAGAGTTGGGAGATCCCAACGATAGGATTTTCAATACTGTCAAAAATACATGATCATCTATTTATTAACCTCATACTGGAGAGGCTGTACTGAGGATATTTTGTATGTAGTGCATACCATGGGACACTAGAGGTCACTGTGGTGCAAAAGCTGAGCGGACTGTGAGTGGAGATAAATGTAGTCTCGCCATCAGACAATCAGAGATCTCTGCCTTCTGATAGTCTGGGAACACTCCTTTCTAAAGTGTGTTTAACACACCGGAGAAAATGGCCGGCAACAAAGCAACACCTCTTGCATTTTTGAAAAGGACATGCCCTCCCAGAAATGTGCACTCGCTCCCCCTTTTCTTGTCCGCAAGGAAACAAACACACTGAGAGCTTGAAAATGGATGCCAAGAGATTTAACTCTGTTTTATCAAATGTGTGCTCAGTTCAGCGAGCCACCGAGGGACCGCCCTGTGGATTTACTATTGGTTCTGCAATGTAGGGAATTTTTTTAAACTCTGAAATTGTATCCGCCCATCTAAACACAAAATCAGGGAGAAAGACATCAGTCTTTAGTTAAACAAAGTGTCTAAAGACTGACTTGAAGTCTAATGAAACGGGACTGAAATTAAAAACCCAGCACGTTGTACCCCCAGCAGAAAGAGAGCAGAGAGACCGCAGAAATCAGAGCTGGCGCTTATTGGAACAGTGGACTGACGAACTAATAACTAACTAATACCCCTTTTCCATTACAATGGCCTGATTCAGCTTTACTTGGTTCGACTGGGCCAGTCAGCCTGGTACAGCAGAGCTTTGCATTTCCATTACAAGAGGGCTCCCTGCTTGAAGTTGTGTCTTTAAATGATGACAGCATGTCTTGAATCATGATGATGTTTAAAAGCAGCGGGCTGATCCGGGGCTTAAGTCCCCTGTTATTTTTGCTGAATGTGTTTTTCTACCTCACAGCAGGGCAGATAAAGAAGACATTTGCCTGTTGGAGCTGAGATGTTTGCAGAGGTGCAGTAAGAGCCTGTCATCAGCAGCTCTTCATCATCATCTCATTGTGGCTGTTTCTGATGGCCAGATATAGTGACTTTTCAGAGCCTTTAGTGAATTTATTTCTAAAAGGCATCCTGCTGCCACTGCAACCACTTAAGGTTTAGCCTATTGTGCTCTCATTATGTTAAGCGGTGAAGCTCTCAGGATGCGTACAAACAGGCTGCTGACGGCATCGCCACCTGCTGAGTGGCAGGTTTGCTTCATTGAAGCCTGAGGCTGATTGACCGCTGAGCGTGTAGCAAGAGACGTTGCGTGTCCTTTTGTGAATAAAGTCGTGGACATTGAGGCACAGTTTATTCGGGGCTGTTGCGTAAGGAGATGTTGATTAGACCTCGTTTAGATGTCTTCCCGGAGGAGTGTCTGTATGAAAGACACAATTTCACCTCACACCCTATCTTTTATCTGAACAATCTGTTCCACCCAGATATATCAAATATTACAAATCATGGATTTGGATTATTATTGGAGCAAATTTTATGCATTGCCCTTCGATTCTTGGGCAACAGCAGTTTACTTTATAACATCAGATACTAAACACCTCAAGGCAACTGTTTGTTGTGCCGTAAGAAAAGTGACTCTGGCTCTGAAAAGACGTTGAAATGAAAGCATATGGAGCTTTAGCTTTGTTACAATGTGCTTTTACATGAGCATTTTAGTCAGCCAGCAGTGCCTGCTCTGTATAACTGAGCACAAGCTGCAGTTCAGGATTTATCAACAGGTCAGTCTTATGATGGAGAATAACACTACGGACATGTGTTATTTTTTTTCCTTAGAGACAGTATGTCAGTATTTAAGCCCCTTAACAAGAATGATGGTCAATGAGCCACCTACAGTTGAATTATATTTAAGGTTAGTAGTAATCATTAGATAATTGTGATCTTAATATTGACCTAAATAATCACAATAATCAAGCAGCCCTTCACTGCTCTACAGCTTTGTTGCAAAAAACAAGACATCTGACAATGACCAACAAAAACAGGTGTGGGGATGGATGGGTGACGATTACACAAGCCTAGAAATGGTGATAGTATATCATTGTAAATCTGTGCGTGAAGTCTGAACAGAGGGTGGATGACAGTGACAGGGACAGAGATGGTGGATGGATGTGTGTATATGGTCTCACCTCTCCCTGTGGGTTGATCAGCACCACATGGACGTTCTCTCTTGAACCCCAGGACAACTGGTTCTTCCATACTAGATCTGTGGGAGGTTTAGAGCTGACACCAGCATCAGACGCCCAAATCTGCACATAGCAAACACCGTCATAGGACTGTTCAAAAAGCACCAAATCCATCTACATATTCAAGGCTGAACAACAACCTGCTAAGGACCAACTTTCATTTTCAGTAATGCAGACCTGCCAACCTTGAAGAAAGGTTATTAGTACTATCTTACCCGGCACTCGCAACCCCCTGAACGCAACACAGGCTCCGCTCCATTAGTGCCGTGCTGCTGGTTCAAGCTGGGCTCAGGTGTAATTGTCTCAGACTTGGGTCAAGTTCGGTCAGGATAATGCAGCCCCAGCCGTGCTCTAGTGGGCTCACCTGTGTGTGTGTGTGTGTGTGTGTGTGTGTGTGTGTGTGTGTGTGTGTGTGTGCGTGTGTGTGTGTGTATCGGGGTGAAGCTCCGTCACGTGTGATGCAGAGGAGAATTGTAAACGTGCGAACATGTAGAGACAGAAAATGTAGGGCTGCACGATTCTGGAAAAAATGAGAATCGATTTTTTTGTCTTATAATTGTTGCGCGACATCCTGTTCTTGCAATTCGGATAAGCACAAACACGAACCATTGTTTTCAATCGATGCAGTAAAACTCTCAGCTGTACTCTGGGACAACCAGCGCCACTCGGAGCGGTGCTCTGCATGGCTCCTCTGTTTTCTTCCGGCAACAAGCAAAGCTCTTGCGAGATGACGTCACAGCCCAGATCAAGTGAAGGGTAAGGGAAACGCTTAATATGCTATTTACAGAGATAACACTGGCGACCTGAACCGGTCAGTGGTGAAAAAAAAGCAATTTTAATGTGCAAACTTATATGGGTCGCATTTGCCCCCGTTACCGTTTTAGCTCGTTTCGCGGCTCCCGGCTGCATCCGGCTCCCTCAATACTGAACCAATTTTAGAACGAGTGGTACCTATGAATCATCTAATCATCTAACCCTAACCCTAACCCACACATACACACGTGGAAATAGGGCCCAGGTTGAAAAATACCAAAGTTATCCTTAAAATGCAACAGCTGACAGCCTGACCCTAACTGTAAAAACAATAAACTTAAGTCTTGTCTTCTCCTACAGCTTTTGAACAATTTTAACAATAATATCAATGTTGAACATTTTTCTGAGGTAGGTACCAGGCCTGGAATTAAGTCATTTTTAGGGCAAGGCCACTTTGGCCTTTGAGAAATACAAATTTATTGGGGCATCACAGCCAAATGTGGGGCACCAAGGCCAAAACCAATGGCGCAATAACAGTATGTGCTAATTACATTGAATGAAGACAAAACAATATATGTGTTGAAAAAGAGTACTGAGTTTATTAAAACTGTAAACTGAACATTTGACTTTTCCACAAAATGCTGTGTAATAAATGTTATTAAAATTAAATTAAAATATGAACAATTCATAATATGCATTGTTACTGTTATGATAAAATAAAGTCTAAATAGACTAAGGAAAATCAAAATTAAATGTTTCAACACAGGGCCTTCCCTGACCAATTTGGCACCCCCACGGTTCGGTTCAAACCTCGGTTTTCAAAAACTACTAAAGAAACATTTCAAAAACTTCCTGAAAAATGTCTGGATTTTATTAATTATTAAACAAATGTTGCATTGCAATAAAGAACATTACATTACTTAAGTTATATTAACTTACAGTTCACAAAAAATAAAAAAACTTGTTAATCTCTTAATAGTCTATATTCTCTAAATAATCTTATTTCTCCACTGGCAGTTTGTGTGTGGGAGGGAGATGCACTTGAGGCTGCATCACTTGGTGCTGAGGTGGATGAGGTGGCTGCAGTTACATTAGTAGGCCCAGGATTTGCAGCAGTGGGGACAAATACTTCAGAAGTGCATCTAAAAAGAGGAGATACGTATATTTGACAAACTGGGCTTTAACAATATATTAATCAAATAGCTGTTGTGAAACCATCATGGCATAACCATAATAGCACCTATCATTACAGCCTGCCTTGATCTAATGACATTTTAAACACAGCAAACAGCCAAAATATAAAAAATGCAACTGTAACATCACAAATTGCACAAATCTGGAAATTGGAAAACATAAATATACAGTATATGAAGATATGCCTAGTTGGTAAACAGTGAGTGGTTTGTGCAGCAGCACACTAAACATTAAAAGAAAAGTTAGGCCAATATATTCAATTATGTTGCTTATTCATTCCCCTAAACACTTTGAGTCTTTCTTTCCAACTTTCTCAAAGATGGGAGCAACATTAACTGACATTAACTCTAGCTGAATGCTTAAAGTGTTCCTAAAACAAGTGGCTAATGAAGTCGCAGTAACAGTGACGTTACGTAGTAGTAGCGCTAACCATTAGCGGCTAATGAGCTGACGTTAGCTTGCGAGTGCTTCAGTAACTGTAACTTGCGTTGTGTTTCTATCATTTTAAAAGAAGTGTTCCATCACATCACATCATTACCTCGGTCTCGTTCACGTTTCTCCTCCTCTTCTTCGTTTTTGTACTGCTCCCTATGACTGCGCCCCAGAGGGCTTTAGCCTCTTCATGACGATGGCACCCGGCTGTCAGTTTGTCACTCAGCAGCATCACATTACAGAAGACTACAAGTAGCGGGGGGAGGAGGGAGGGGGCGCGGTTAGGGACCGTGGCGAAATTGGTGCTGCCTGCCAGAGAGGCAGAAGGATGCCAGACAGGCAGAAATTTAAATTAGAAATATTATTTAATTATTATTTAAAGACGTATGGCTATATGTACTGTTGTTGTTTTGTAGTGTATTCTTGTCTAATTCTTTGAATAGAATGGGGAAGAAAGAAAAAAAAAAAAAACACCTCACTCCCTGGCCCCTCTGGCATGCTGGCGCCTCTAGCATTTGCCTAACCTGCCCTATGGGCAGCACGGCCCTGTTTCAACACCATGCATTTGACAGGAGTATTCACCTAACATAGCCTACATATCTTTATTTATATAATTATTTATATGTCTCGATGTATATTTTTACATAAATCCCCAATATTTTATTTGCCTTTAAAAAAAATCCTCTTCCTTCATTTAATTTGACAATGTTTATTGTATTGTATTATATGTATTAATTCTCTACAGGATCTTGTATGTTCTTTAATGTGTGTTCAATTTTTTAAAAGAAAAAAACAACAACAAAAAAAAACGTTTTGGTGAACCCTGCAGCCAAAGTGAATCCTCTTTCTCAGAGAGGATCTTTGCCTCCTAGTTTGTTCCTGGCGGCAGAGCAGAGTGGACCGTCTTTCTTCTCAGAGGATCTTTGTCCCATGAGAGCAGGCACTCAGCTGCTCTCCGTGTCCGCATTTTATACAACTTTCACTGGCGAGTTGACAGTCACTAGAAGCACCATTATGACCCTTTGTAAAAGTTTCTTTGTGGTACCTGTGTTGTACATGAGCTAACGTTAACGGCTAAGGACTGAAAGACTGTCCGGTATGTGTGTGTGTGTGTGTGTGTGTGTCTGTCTGTCTGTCTGAGGAGTGTCAGTACATTAACTTGTTAACTTGCTGTATCGTCGGCAGCCCTGAATAGCTTGTAAAGCTTAAGCATAGTTAGTTAACACATTTGTTATCGGCCCATGTGTTTACTGCTTCAGAAAATTAATAAATCTTTGGTTTATTTGCACAACGTCGCCTCTGTGCTGTCTTTTATCACGCTAGCTAACGCTAGGTTAACTTTACCAGCAGATCTGTATGAGGCACAGACTGAGGCTACAGTTAGCAGTGTGTTTCCCTCCTGTCTCGCTGCTTTCCAAACTGCCGGTGTGCCGGATTAACTGGTGTTGGATCAACTGGTGAGAGACAGATGTGGTGTGGGCGTGGCCTGTGTGAACCCATTGTCCGCTAACCAGGAAATAAACATCGCGATCGCTTCGCGTCTGTATTTCATTCATTTAAGGGCCTCGGTGGCACAGCTCAGACTGTGTGTTTCACTTACGGCTGTATGTAACGTTAGCCTGTGTATAAAGTTCTCAGACCAACTTTACACTACGTTAGTGATGTTACAAACATAAGACTGACCATAGAAACATGTAGCCTTTATTGACATTTTATGAGCCTATATTTATTATATTTATTGACCTTGCCACTTTTTCTATTTATTGATTCCTGATTCCACTGTATTCACTCCTAGCATATTTGTATTTTTTATTCTACGTGTTTATTGTATGTGTTGTGTTCACATGTTGTTGTGCTGGGCTGCTCAGACCAATTGCCCCATGTGGGATCAAGAAAGTTGTCTGAGTCTAAAAGATTTGCTGACGCTCGCCGTGTTTTGAACCGTAATCGATACTTCGTCATTATATGCCTCTCTGAGATCTGCATCAAAACCACAGCCTCACACAAACATTTACCGACTAGTTAATTTAAAACTATGTGGGATTTATTACATAGCCTATTTTATGTTGCCAAGGCCTCTTACACTGAACTGCGATGACAACGGAGTGGGCAATGTAGGTTTCTTGACCGCAGTGTCTTGCCTGTTTACAAAAGTAAGTAAGTAAGTAAAATTTATTTGTATAGCACTTCTCACAGAGAGGACTCATGAAGTGCTTCACAGGATTAACATACCAACAAGAATAAAAACTGTAAATGTCAGTAAATCGTTTACGAAATGTTCCTGTCATCAGTCTTTATCATATATCATTATTAATTCCATATCAAGTGGATGTGTGAGCTGTCTGTGCTTCCCCACGGCCTGTGAGTTACACGTACAGTCAGAAGTGTTGGCGTGTAGTGTGGAGCAGCTCACTGTGGGAACATGTGATGCGCTCAGATTAACTTGTGATACTATCATCGATCGTGTTTTACACCAAATGCTACACACTTTAATTTCGCTCAACACAACGGTATTCTTTACAGTTCATGTAAACTCATTCATAAACATGTGACATGACTGAACTCTAATTTTAAAGCGATTTGGATGCACAGGTGCGCACAGGTGTAGGGAACGCGAATCATCAGAGGCACGGACTAACCTCAGTATTGTAGCCTATAGACTTATATCGTGTGACTATAACATGTCAACCCGCTCACATTTTGGATGCATTCAGGTTTTTATTGTTGCGAACGATTGTGGAGCGTTTGCTGAATGTCACGGGGAATCGTGCTCTGCTGACTCTCGTCTTGGCTTGATGTCTCCGTGGCTCAACGTGTCTGTGGAGGATATCAGTGGAAACGGCGACTCATTAATGTGAGTGATGTCCAGACCAGTATATTGTGTCATGATGTTGCAAACGACAGCTTTAAATGAATGAAATACAGACGCGAAGCGATCG
The DNA here is from genome assembly GCA_035609425.1 of Epinephelus awoara. Taxonomy (NCBI): domain Eukaryota; kingdom Metazoa; phylum Chordata; class Actinopteri; order Perciformes; family Serranidae; genus Epinephelus; species Epinephelus awoara. The sequence goes on from CM069312.1 coordinate 36,359,104, forward strand.
CGATGTTTATTTCCTGGTTAGCGGACAATGGGTTCACACAGGCCATGCCCACACCACATCTGTCTCTCACCAGTTGATCCAACACCAGTTAATCCGGCACACCGGCCGGCTGTCACTCTGCATCATGTGGTATAACGCTGCGTCATTGGGAACGCTTGCTTTCATGCAGATGATGTCCCGTCTCCCAGACCTGTTCTATAGGTCTGGCTATGAAGCGTCCGTAGTGCCAAATAATATAAAGGTAGTTTCTAAAGAGCTAAGACGGAAAAAAAACAAAAAACATCAGCGGTCACATTTCGGCAAGTTGCATATAGGGGAAACACTGACTTCAAACAGCCAATGGTTTTATTGTCAGAAGAGCGGCACAGTTGATTTAGAATCACCTCATTTAGATATCATCTAGATATCACTAACTCTCAGATAGAACCTTGCTTGCTCTCTCCAATCTGGCACAACCCGGACTTTGAAATCAACAAAAGACCTCTCCATTTTAGCACATGGGAGTTGAAGGGAGTAACTCATCTCCATCACCTTTTCCAAGACAATATACTTATGACATACACAAACTTATTTCAAACTTTTGAAATAAGAAATGGAAATTTTCTACAATATTTACAACTGACAAAAACAATCAAGAAGAGAATTCCAGCGCCTCAGGACACTTTGCAGCCACCAGAATTTGCCAAACATATTACAAAGCTTTCTCCGAGTAATAAGAAGAACCTTTCTAAGATTTATAAATTACTGTCAAAGACCAGCTCTATACATTTACCAATTTTAAAATGGGAAAAGGAGCTGGGTGCTTAACCCGACCCTGACTTCTGGACTCAGATATGCAAAAATACATTTAAGATGACAAGACACACTAATATACAGCTTATCCAATTTAAAGTACTCCACTGAACACACATCACCCAACAAAAGATGAATAGAATGGGCTTTAGTCAATCTGACACATGCACTCAGTCTACTCAGAACACTGCAGACACCTACTTTCATGCACTCTGGTTATGTTCACCCGTCCAGCACTTCTGGTCAACAGTCACTCAAAAACTCTCCTCCATTTTGGACTGCAGGATCCCATTATCTCCCAACCTGTGCTTAATTGGTGACCTGATGACAATTGACCTCCCAAACAGCCACTGCAACTCTCTTCTTGTAGCTCTCGCCATCGCCAAGAAAACAATCCTAGTCAATTGGAAAGATAAACAGACCCTCAACATCAACCATTGGCTGAATCTCCTTGCAGAACATATTTCGCTGGAGAAAATTTCTGCCAGCCACAGAAATCAATTAACATACTTTACAGAAAAATGGTCACCATTTATTCTCTCACTAAACATGTCTGTATAGTGCCACTCAGCCTGTGAGCATATGCCACCTGTACATATAAATATTACAAGTCTGTAAAGACTGTTGTGTCATATGTAACCTGTTTCTGTTTCTGTTAATGATGTAACCCCTATTCCCTCTATCTCTCACACCACAATATACCACAGCGGTTCATCAGATTTCAAGGTCTTAAGCATGTGTTAGGCGCACCTTCTCCCCCTTGAATCCGGGCCTGCTCCCTGGCTCTGTGTGGGGTCGGGCGGTTTCCCCTGGGGGCGGTGCGTCTGGACTGCTCGTCCTGTGTGCCCGGAGGCGGCGGGGTCTCCCCGTGCTCCCTGGGCCGAGGGCGGCGTGGCCGGTCCCCCTTGGGGGGCTGTTTCCGCCCTGGGTGGTGCGGGGTGGGTGGGCTCCCCCCCCCTTCGCTCCGCTCCCGCCCTGGTCCAGGTCGGGACCATTGCGGGGGCCTGGCGCTGCAGTTGCTTGGGGGGCGGGGCTGGGTGGGGGCCTGTTGGGTTTCCTTGGGGCCCGCCTGGCCCGCTGTCCATGGGCACTGGGGGCCTCGCGGCGCCGGGGTCTGGTTGGCGCCACCTTCTAGCCCCTGTCATCCATCCCTCCAGCCTTCGGGCCGGGCCCACACTGGCCTGGCCTCCTAAACCACATTTTGTTCACTCTCCACACACTCCACAGTTTTTAACGCACCACATACACTCACTCTTCGAGGCGCAGACCACAGATGGATTGGGGGGCTTCATGATGGGGCAGGCTATGGGACAGTGGTGTCCGGTAGCCCTCCATGCTGCCCCCCGGCCCATCCTTTTCTGTCCTCTAATTTTAAAGCACCACATACACCTACATTTTGGGGGACAAATGGGAACAGGTTCCAGGTGCCTTACGGCTGCACGGGCTGCAGGACAGCAGTGTGCTGTGCTTGGGTGGTCGGGGGTGGGTGGTGGTTGGGAGCGGTCCGCGTCGGGCGGTGGGTGGGTGGGTGGGCCCTCCTGTCCCGCCTGTCTGGGGTGTGTCTCTGGCTCTCTGGGGGGGCCGGCCATTGCCGCCCCTGGTCCTGGGGCCTGCGGGGCGTCCTGCCGCCTCTGTGGCTCCCTGGTCGTAAGGGTCTGGGCGCTCCTGTGGTCTTGGGGTGACGGGCCGCCCCCCTTCCCCCGCAGGGCCGGCCCTGGACCCTGGTGTTGGTTTTCATAAACACATTGGGAGGGTTCAAATACACGCATGCATGTTCGTTACTTCAGCCCCGTGACGCATCACAAAGAACCGATGGGATCACTTCAAAGGGGCCCACTTGCTTCTCAAACTTTCCACACTGCGCTCTCTTCTCTACAGGCGGGCTTTCCCCCTCCACCAAGACTCTCACATTTTTGGTGTTCAGTATAGACTTCTCTTTTGCTTCTGTTTCTCAGTACAGTATAGTAGACATGTATATGTTTATTTCTGATAATCTGCATGGAGCACAACCACCTCAAGCTACACTGCCTGTTTATCCCTTTTTTTTTTTGTCTTGTTTGTTTGTTTGTTTGTTTTCCCTCCTTCTCCTCCGCATGCACTGTCACTATATAACTCAGGACTAGCACCTGCCCCCTCCCCCTTGCTTGTTCCTTACTTTCCCCTTAACACACCTTGGTGTATCACAGCCCTCTCTGGCTCATATTCGGAAGCTTTTCCAATAAAGGCTGATAGGCTAGTCTCCAGGGAGGGTGGGTGACAGTCACAACCACGCATTGTGGGTATAAAATACTTGACTGCAAGATTAACAGTGCATCAATCTTCACAAGAAGCTTGCACCCTTTTGTGGCGCTAAGCTATGAAGACCAATGCAGACAAGTAGGAGAAAAAAAGAAAAAAAAAAAAAAAATAGAATCACCTCATTTCACCCGTGGTTTCACTCTAGGGCTTATTGGAGAGGCTCCAGCTATCAGCCTGATACCGTTTACCAGACTGAACCGACTGAACACACGCTAACGCCGGTCTAAGCTGACGGTGAGGAGCTAATAGGAGCTAACTGCTAACAGACAGAAGCTAACTGCTAAGACACTGTAGCTAACTGTTTACAGACAAAAGCTAACAGCTAAGAGATATGACTCTAATAGACACAAGCTAATGCATGCTAAAGCATATGCAGCACTCTGATGGGTTGAAATCTCTTCGTTCCACCTACGCACCTATGCTCACCGGGCATCAACTTGAGAGTGCATAGACTAATAGACTGAAACCAGCAAAATGCGAGAGCTCGTATCGTACCAGCGTACTTTGATGTCAAAATGCGTGCCTGGTACGCAAAATGCATACAGGTTGGCAGGTCTGGTCATGTTCCAATGATTCACGTCAGTCAGTGGATCTGCTGATACAGAGTACCTATATACATCTGAGAAAAACGGAGCAATTCTGATATTCCTCCAAAGACTCTTTTTTCTTTTTTAAAAACATTACAAATGTAAAAACGACATGGACATGATTTAAGACTGATAGTTTTTAACGGGTTCAGCAGAAAATGCTTAAAATCTAACAAAAGACAAACTCTTACCGTGACTTTCTGGCCAACCTTCAGGACATATTTAGGTGTGAACTTGTAGGTGGCTGTAGCATTTCCAATTGTCTTAATCATCTCATAACCGACCATTGCTTTGTCCTGAGACATACACAATTATTGACACAATAAAGACATCAGTCAGATACAAAGGTTATACCGGGTGATTTTCAGCTGGATCTCCACGAGCATTAAGTAACTACAAGAATGTCACATCTAAAAACCCAGGTGCTCACCTCATCCCCATTGTTGAGGAGGCAGATGAACTTGCCATCTGTGTCAATCTCATCGATGCAGATAGGTCCTGTGGCAGAGGCAGAGTGAGCAATGGACACTGAGCTGCTGGCTTCCTGTTCCTCCACATCAACACGTTTCCTCTTTCCCTGAGTAGTCCGTACGCTGCGGCTGCTGGACAAGGCCCGAGACAACGTGACACGACTTGAAGGACTCGGAGACAGTTTCAGTCTGGGGTTGGAAAACACAATTAGATATCCAGGTCACCAAAAAAAAAAGAAAAATATCAGCCGGTGCATCAAAACAGAGTAAAAATTGAACTGATGCCATCACTACTAGCAAACTTCCGGAGTCCTCACCTCTCTTCTTCTCCCTCCAGAAGTTTGCGGTAGGCGTTGATCTCCATGTCCAGTGCCAGTTTAACATCCAGCAGCTGCTCGTACTCATTCAGCTGTTCCTGCATCTTGGCCTGGATCTCAGCCACCTCGCGATCTTTGTCTGCCAGCAGCTTGCGGCTTCTTGCTTTCTCCTGAGCCAACTCCTCCTCCAGCTCCACTATACGGTCACGCCAACCACGAGTCTGAATAAAGATGAGGATATAGATGAGGAGGTCAGAGTCGGAGGTGGCAATGTTGCCCATGTGTCACAGAGCAGGTCAGCACTTAATCATGTGTTATTTAAAAAGATTAAGCCCTGTTTCCACCAAATACTTGCAGTATAGTACCTTTGGAACCAAAAGTAACCCCTTAGAGTCTCTTACCATGGGATATTCCAAAATAACGCATTTATGCATTTAGTCCTTGACAAACAAGAGCACAGTTTCGTGTTGTCGTAGCCTACAGGAACAACACTCCGCGACAAGTGAGGATTAGAATATGTGCAGTTAATGTTATCGGGTCGAAATTAATATATATTTTTAAACACTTGAACATCCACTAATTACTAAAAGTGTATGTCGTCCAAGAGAGACAATAAAAACTAACAGTCAAAGTTGTCTTATTAAAATTTAAGCTGGGTTGATGGATTCACGTCACCAACTCATGCATTAAGTAACATTACATGTAAATGTTCAACTTTAAAAGTTGCCGGCAGGCCTAGTGAATTGTTTTGTTTTTTTCAGGCTACAGTTCCTGCAAAAGGCAGCAAAACATCCTTTCATTTTAAAGTTAAAGTTACAGCACTGGACAAGAGTGACTGTTTACTATGACAAAGAAACGCACAACAGGGTTTCTAGCTCCACCTTTTAGATACCAGATCTGTGCGCTAGGCACCCCAACAGAGGGGTGACCAAACACGGGGATGTAAGAAATGGTTCCATTGGGACCATCCACCACTTATCACAGAGGAAACACAAAAAAATGCGTACCCAACTGCACTGAACCATACCGGACTCCTTGGGCGAAACAGGGCCTTTGATAAATTCAATAAAGTCACTGACTTACTTGACTAAAGCCATTTGCTCATCTAGGGAGCACAGGCCTTTGACAAATGTCCTCCTCCTTGCACAGGGATCAGATCCGTTTGGTAAGGCTAAATCTTGCCTTAATGTGACACAGTGGGCTTGATTTGTTATACATAATCAATCTGATTTGTGACACTTGTGGTTTGTAAATGCTAAACTGAGGTTTTCAGGAGTACAGTTTAAATTGTTTTTGGTATTAGCATTCTGGTTGAGATTTTTGGGAGTATCACAAAAGGATTTTTGTTTGTTTATCTTTGTGTAGTTCATTTGTGTGAATGATGAAAGGTAGCATCATCCCCCCCCCCCCTTTGTTTGATTGTAAGCCCATGTTTTAGGAGTTTGGAAAAAGTACTGGTGTGTAAATGGTGCATGTAGCCACATTAGTTTGAAGGAGCCATGCATCCCCTCTGTAGGCGTAAGTGGAACAGGAGTTCAACCAGTTTGTTGTTTTCACTTAGTGTGGCAGAAAATGTGGTTGAAGACAATGTCTTAGGAGCATTTCCCTGGTTTCCTGTTTTCATGTTTTCACCTGCTCTCTCCCTTCCTGCAGCAGACATCCACCTGGCATCATTGCTTTTGTTTTGCATTTTCAGCACCTCCACAGCATGCCTGACACACACCCATGCATGGCTTTCATTAATGATTTTGCTGACATGCACACTCCATTGGTTCTTCAAGTTAACCTTACTTTAATAAATTCTGCTTAGATTTTTTTTTAACTTAATCTTTTGTGTGGTCTCCCTACTTGTGATACTCCTTGAGCCAATTTGTGGCACTCAGTCATTGAGGCAACAGTAAGTGAGATCCAGACATGTGAAAAATGATTTTGAGCGATGGGGATTGATCTATAAAAACTGAACAAAGGTGGGTGTAACACAGAGTTTAGTTATGCTTAAAAACCAGGCCAAACTGTTTTCATATAGACAATTGTCATATTGTATCACATCATGGTCACAAGCTTCTTCAAGCACATTAAAACCTATAATCTCAATATACAAGCAGGCAATAAAAATCATGGACCGGAAACCAATGAGATGGCATCACTGCCGCATTTTAAGAAACACAACCTTCTCACCTTTGAAAATTTTATGAATTTTAGTACTCTTAAATTGTTTTTTAAATGTCTAAATAATCATGTGTCAGTACTGTTTTCTGAACTGGCCATCAGGCGTCAGAGCTCTCACAGAGTGACCACACGAGCCTCCACCAGTGGTGATTGTCTTGTCCCAAGATACAAGACTTCATTCTGTCAGTCTGCTCTTTCTGTAAAGGGGGCAAAACTTTGGAACTCTCTACCCATTAATCTAAAATTAGAGACCAACAGTATTGCTTTTAACAAAGGACTCAAACAATGGTTAAAATCAAAACAACAGTGCTCACATGAGTAGTTTTAACTGGTTGATTGCGTGATCATGTTGCCTTTGCTCTGTAGCTTATGTATGTATTCTAATCTGAAAAATTGCTTCTCTTTTACTGTTGTATGTTATTGTATTCTGCATTTTTTCTTTTCTTTTCTTTTCTTTTCCTTTCCTTTTACATTCATTATTTTTATCATTTCAAAAGCCTCCTGTGGACAAGTGTTGCGAATTAGCACGTGTGCTAAAACACTCAAACAATGCATCTGGTCCGTCCAATGCAATTGTGATGTCCATATCCAATAAACAATAAATAAATAAATTTAGATGGGGGTTTAGGCATGGCTGTCACAATGGCAGCATAGTCCGTACTTATAATGTTTAGGAAGCCCAGTGAAACCTGTGGTAGTCTTTTATTGTGACGTCAGAATGCCATGACGAGAAAAATTAATCTAACTGCAGCTGCAACCTTGAGAGGCGAGACTGAGAAACAGAATGAATCAGCTGCACTTGAAAACATATTTGGTTATGCTCCATAAATGTGTGATTTACGGTCTGCTTTAATAAAGATATTTGATGTTTTACTTAGAGAAAACACAAAGCTTATAGTATCTGGTAACTTTCCGTAAAGGATCAATCTGATAAAGTGTTTCTTATCTTCACAATCTTTACCAAATAGGTGTTGGAAAAAGGTAAGACATCAGATTTATCATTTTGATTTTACAGGGTTTTACTTAGGATACCAATTTGATTAAAAAAAAAAAAAAGTTGATGAGTAAAATAAAATGTTAACCTCCTTCTGCATTCCTGCCAGCTGGGTGGTGAGGCTCTCGATTCTCGTGGTGGACTCTCTGAGCTCCTCTCGGGCCATGTTGGCAGATGCTCCGTTCATCTCAGACAACCTACGCAGGTCCTCCAGCTGAGAGACAAACACACACAGATGGTTAAAGAGTCAACAACATCAACAGTTTCCTTCTCATTACACCCCGAAAGAGGAACTGAGCTGGGTCAGTCACTTCCTGACATGCAGGAAGTTAGAAACATGCTGTTTGGTATCTTGGCTTTCTACATGTGTTACTTGCAGTTTCACTTAAATGCAAGATAAAAAAACAAAAAACCATTATTGCTTATTTAACCCTCTGTTGCCAAATATGCTAAATGTTAGGATGGGCTACTATTTGAATTTTCAATAAACAGGATCCTGATGTTCTCAACAGTTGATGTTGAGCTGGCTAAATTTCCAGTTTACCAAATTAATGGTCAATCAGGCTTAAGAGAAAACCATAAACAAGGTAGAATTTATGATAACCACAGGATATGTAAAGTAACAATCTATGGTGAATAACTAATGTATAATAATGTGGTGCCTCCACGGTGGCATTACTAGCCTCATACACTATGAGCTGTGCCCGTATTCCCCAGAAACAATAGCAAGTATTTTAAACCTTAGTATATGTACTTTGTGATAAGAAATCAATTCAGTATAAAATGAATAATGATTAAAAAATATATTCATTTTTGTATTTTGGTGAATATTATTCTCTGAACAAACTTTTTTTTTAACTCAATAAAATCAATACCAGTTTGTTACCATAATAAAAGTTTCAAGTCAATTCAGTCATCTTATATTGACCCTTTAACATATACGACACTTAAAATATTTAGGCTGTTCACAACCATAACCTTACAGGAAAAAATAGGAACCTCCCTCTTTTTTTTCCTCACAGGGAAAAACCGAGGTGAAGTAGGTTTGACATTGGATATTAAAGTCCATTTTCTTCAATAGCTTTCACATTACTGGACCCAGACAACCCACACCAATGTAAAATGGTTTGGGCAAGTGGGTATAATAGGGCACACCTCTTTTTAAATGGGTTTCATGGTCTTTCTATTTCATACAAATTTTTTTAAACAAACTCCACTGGTTTTCTATGAAAAAAAGTCTTTTCTTCAATAGCTTTCACATTACTGGACCCAGACAACCCACACCAATGTAGAATGGTTTGGCCAAGTAGGCCTAATAAGGCACACCGCGTCTTTCTGCCGAGCATCCACACACCGCTCTCCCTCTGGAAATCGTCTCTCTGCCGAACTTGACTCTTTTCCCCACCCCCAAAGTCCTTTATGATTGGCTCAGAGTACATCACAAAGTAGAAATACACTGGCTCATTACCAGAACCCCCAAAATTGTCAACAAACATGGGAATCATGGGAAATGTAGTTCTTTTCACAGATAAAGTAAAGAAACACACACCTTTATGTTGTTCCCTTTCATTTACCAGCATTTTAGAGGTCCCTTTAACAACTTCTCCAACTCGTGTTTCAGAAGTGTACGATCTGAGTGATTTGTCTGTATATGATTGGCAGTTGCCTTCTGACTGATAGCTCCAATACAGGGGTCACTTTTCTGAGCAGCTTGCAGCTCAGCTGGACTGAATTCGGGCAGCTAATCAGCTACTACAGCAGCAACATAGCAGAAAGTCATGGGAACTGCAGACACATGACACTTGTTGAATCACACATGGATGAGAGTGTCCTGATCATGGATTACTTGACACTGTCTGAGAGAGAGCTTGTACGCCTGGCACTGGAATCTCTTGCCACTCATTATCTGGTGTCATGTGGATGCCGAGACAATGAGTCTGGATCAAGGTTATGTCCACCTGGTCTACACTTAGAGGCAACAGATAGGATTCGTTTTGGGTTTTTTTAGCCTGGCGCCACCTAGCGTCAGTGGTGTTGCACACACTGTCGCAAAGACCAAATTGAGCATGGGGATCGGAGATAATCAATAAAATGTAGGCTGTAAAGCCACCAGTATACCTCTCTGTGTATGTAGAATGAGAAAGTGTGTGGACACTATACTAAAAAAATGAGTCAAGAGACCGAGCAACAATTATCAGATTTATCTGAAGAAAAAAATAAATAGTAATACAAATAATTATACCAGAATGCACAGTACCAGTACAAACAACTCACAGTAAATTATACCAATATGCAGAGTATCAGTACAAACAACAGTAGACACGTAAGTAATGAATAGTGAGCTGGTGACTGTTGAAAAATAACTCCCGACAGGGGAATGGAACCCAGACGCACAGCGGAGTTATTTTTCAACAGTCACCAGCTCACTATACATTCTCACACACAAACACTCACTACTAAAACATTCAAATGTTACAACTGGCATCAATATTATTATATTGCTGGCAGAGTGTGTTGACAGAGGACAGGCGTTCACCAGACAAACGGGAGCAGAGGAGAGGATCTTACTCCACTTCTCCCGGTTGGAGAGACTGGGTGCCCAGTAGCTGCGGCGGTGGCAGCAGGTGGGTGGGGGTAATCACTGTCCGAGGGCTGCCGTAGAACGGCAATGGGGATGCCAGTGATCAACACTCGCTACCCACTCCCTGGTTGCGGCGATTTGTGATGATGGCCAGCTAGGAATGAACTAGCAGCCAGTACAGTACAGTCCTCTTGCGGCTCGCTAACATTTAGCCATGTTACTTACTGATGCATTAGAAAGAAAGCTAGCTGGACATCGGTTCTGAAGCCTCTTCGGTCACGGAGCTCCCTCCATCTCTTGAACACCTGACTGAGGTTAACTCTTGTTTCTCCTCTTCTTTCACTCTCCTTTTTGTGCATCCTCGCCTCCTCAGACAGATTAGCTCATTTTCTTTTGCTAGGCCGTTTTTCACTTATCTCCAAACTTTGCCAATGTGCTCCTGATTCAACTATCTCATGCCCCGGCCAGTTCCTCATAAGGACCAGCTCCAGTCCCTGATTGGCTGACCAACCAGTTTGGCAATACATGACGCATTTCCTGCGGTAAAGCAGATTTTTTTCCACGGTGGCAGAAGTTTATTGCAAAGTTACTAAATAACCTATGTAAATGCTGATTTTACTGTGTATACTACCCTGTGCAACCCACATTATTTTCATAATGATATATATAGGTAAAAATGCTGTCTGTTGCTTCTTTAATGATGAAGTTGTAGGTGGACAGTGCTGAGAGCCAGCGATGACCAGTAGCGTCCAACTTAGCTGACGTCAAGATGTATGTCAGTGGATTGTTGTTTGTTCTGACTTGTACAGTAGCTCCGTAAAGATAGTCATGTAGCTTATTCACAATAGCCCACTTGAGAGCTAAAAACTCCAGTTTGTGGATGGATAATTTTTCTTGGATGGTAAATGGTAAATGGACCTGCATTTGTATAGCGCCTTTCTAGTCATCTAGTGACCACTCAAAGCGTTTTTTACACTACGAGTCACGTTCACCTATTCACACACACATTCATACACTGGTGGCCGAGGCTACCATACAAGGTGCCACCTGCTACTCAGTTTTAACACACTCACACACCGATGGAACAGCCATCGGGAGCAATTTGGGGTTCAGTATCTTGCTCAAGGATACTTCAACATGCAACCTGGAAGAGCCTGGGATCGAACCCGCTGATCTTTCAATTGGTGGATGACCCACTCTCCCTCTGAGCCACAGCCGCCACAGCCGGATGGTGAGAGACTTCTGACTTCTGCTGATAAATGCAACTGGACGTAGACCATCCTCATGATCTTGGTATAGAACACCACCTAGTCCATGCAGACTAGCATTCACATGCAAAATGTAGGGCTTGGATCTGCAAACACCAATACAGGAGCTTTGGTGAGTCCTGTCTTGAGTTCTTCGAAAGCATGTTTGCACTGCTCATTCCATCGAGAGCCAAAGGGCACAGAAGGCTGAAAATAAGTCTTGTCGGTTGAAGGTGCAGTCTGCCTCCCCTTGGAGTGGGATTTAGGAGGATATCCTTGAAGGAGCTCATTGAGAGGGCAACAGTTGTCACAAAATCGGAGGAGGGATCTGAGCTCTGTCACAGTTTGCGGTCTTGGCCAAGACAACAGCCTCTACCTTGGATGGATCTGTCGCTATTCCATCCTGCGACACAACATGTCCAATGTAAGACAGAAGTCCTGCCAAACTGGCACTTGTCAAGTGAGAGTTTCAGACCTTCCTCTTTGAGACGGTCAAGCACTTTCAACAACCGCTCCTTATGTTCTTCGAGGGTTTGCCCAAAAACAATGAGGTCATCCAGATACACTAACACCTCCAGAAAGTTCATGTCACCAACAGTACGCTCCATGACCATCTGTAAAGTAGCTGGTGCACCTGAAATCCCTTGGGGCATGTGCTTGAATTGGTAAGAGTGGTGAAAGCGGTCTTCTCCTCACTCATGGAAATTTGATAGTACCCACTCTTGAGGTCGAGGACAGTAAACCATTTACTTCCAGACAAGCAGTGAAGAGCATCCTCTATCATTGAGATGGTGTACTGGTCTGGTATTGTTCTGAGGTTAAGGGTTTGGTAGTCCACGCACATTTGTACCTTCCCTGAATTCTTGCGTATGACTCCAGTTGGCGATACATAGGGACTAGGTGATTCAGTTATGATGCCATATCTTTGTAGTTCCTGCAGATGCTGGCGCACATCCACAAGGTCAGCAGCTGACAAGCGACATAACCTCTCTCGGAAGGGCCTTGCATCCTTCAGTCTCATTTCATGGCTTGTACTTTAGAACTTCCTACATCCCACTAATGATGAGCGAAAACTTCTTTCCACTCATTTTCTCACACAGGCACTTTTTCGCCTCCTCTGGCATAGGAGAGGTTCCAAAATCAAAAGATGAAGGGGTCAGTTCACTTACATCTTCATTAACACGCTCATGCTGTTTCACTGGCAGAGGAACAAGGGATACCAGAAAAATGCGAGCAAGTGGAGTTCCACGTTTCAAGTAGACTTCTCTTGATGACAGGTTCTTTACAGTCACAGTAATGCCCTTGCTGAAAACAACTGACGAAGGATGAACTTCAGGCCTCAACCACAACTCTCCAGGGTAACAAGTTTTGTCAGTCTGATCTATCCATGCCAGCTGCTTTGTAAAATCACCAGGAAACTTTGGGCGGCCAAAGACTTTAAACACTTGTTCTGGCTGTAAGGCGACTAGCTTGCACTGGGTAAATCACACAGTCCCATGCTTATCTACCTCTCCTGTCGTTTCGGACTGGGTGACTGTCTCATAAGCTTCTCGGAGCATGGGATGTATGGTGAAAGTGTGTAGGAATTGTTCGCCTGCTTGCTCTTTACAGGACTCAACTATCTTTTTCACCAGTCAGGTATTTGTCCCTACCAGCACAGCAATGCTGGTCAGGACAAAGCAAAGCCTGCGGTTTCAACGGTCTGAGGCACTCCGGTGACAGCTGCAGTGAACTCAAGTTTTATGGACAGGTAACCATCATATGGGTATTAATTAGTGCTTAAACCCCATATTTCCAGGTCTTGGCTGGATAGATAAGTATTTCAGGTGCCTGTCATAGCAACTATAATACAAAATGGTTACTTAGGAACCACTGTCAAGCAAAGCTCTAGCATAAAGTCCTTCTATTTGCACTGGTACATCTGATATGGGCCCCACTAAACCTTCAGGTAACTGTTTTGAGCCTTGCTGTGCTGGGGATGAACACTATCTGGGAACGTATCTCTCCCATATCTCTCCTGGAACCAAGTACCATTCCTTTACCTGGTTCCTGTGAAGTTTCCTTGCTGTCTGTTTACTTTGATCAGCATCTGATTGACTTTTCTCAGATCCTCAGGTTCTTTGCACTCCCTCTTTGTATGCCCATCTTGCCCACAATTGTAACTAAAGATTCCTGCAAGTGGCGGTCTGGACATATTTGTTCTGGATGACGCATTCCGAGCAGCAGCTTCTGGCGCTTGCTGTGCAGTCTAGGGATGGGAATTGAGAACCGGTTCCTGTTAAGAACCGGTTCCAACTGGTTCAATTTATCAACATCATTAGCCTTTATGCTTAACAATTCCCTTATCGATTCTTTTCATTATGCTGAATCTTTATGTCGATGACGCACAACAGCACGAAGTGCAATTTATGCAGCACCGTAACTGCATGCAAGGGCGGAAACACCACCAATGCTACAGTGATTTGTTTTCCACTACAGGGCTCTACTGTGTGAGCATTTTAACGTTACTCGCATTAGCGACTAAAAATAGTTCTGTGCAAGCAAAATAAATCATTCAGCACGCTGTGCGAGTACAGATTTCAACCAGCAGCAGAAACGAAAAGGGAATCCAGCCGGTTGTGGGTTGAACGGGGGTCACAGACACGGGCACGGACAGGAATATGTATTCCTGTCAAATACAGCGGCAATAGTGCTCCGCGGCGCAAGATAATGGCTTACCGGCAACCAAGAAGCCCGGCTCCAGGTCCAATAATTTCTTTTTCCTGGTGTCATGACTGCCCAAATGTACCTGAACAGCCGAGCCGTGGAGGCACACAGGTATGTGACGTGTCAGAGAAGAAACGAGCCGTTCACATTTCCACAAACCTCACAGCACTTAAGGGACTTTTCTTAACCTGTCAGGGGAGGAGGGTGGCTGGTTGATTTTTATTTTATTTATTTATTTTATTTTATTTATTTGATCCCCCCTATGTTAATCACTTATTGATGCTGTTTTTGAAGTATGAATAAGTCAATAAGTAATTTATCCTTTTGAAATATAATTTCTGTATTATAGAAAAGTGATTTATCTTTTTTATAAATGTCAAAAGGCACATCTGCCTCATTTTTGCTGTGGTATCGTGGTACTACTCAGAACTGTGATACTTTCACCGGTATCGTACCGTGGGTCCCAATTTTGGTACCGTGACAACACTAACAGATTCTGTAACTAGGGATAGGAATTGATAGGATTTTATTGATATCAATGCCATTATTGATTCTGCTTACTGATCCGATTCTTTATCGATCCCCTTATCAATTCCTCCTGTGAATTTTCTGTGTAGAAAAAGTAGACCTTATAGGTTTTTGGTATCAACAACATACATTTTATTGCGTTTCTATTCTAAACAAGAGATACATGCTAAGTAAGTAAGTAAGTAAGTGAACAAAATATGAAATTGGCCGACTGCTTTCATCTAAAATGGAACAAATGAAAGAATATTTGTACAACATTTGTTTTCATCTACGTCAAATAACATTACAGAATCTGTTAGTGTTGTCACCAGGGCAGGAATTTCACGAGGGCCACAGCTCTTGTGCCCTCCTCATTTGGTCCTGTGCCCTTGAAAAAAATATCTGCCCTCAGGCCACAGTGGCCTTGATGCCCCGCCCGCACTGCTCCAGGTGATTTTGCGTTTTTCTCCTGTGCCTCTTCCCTGTCAACATGGCTTTGACACCTGCGTCTATTGACAAAATAAATGAGATGACATTCTGGATTCTTACAGAGCAACATCAAATGAGACGATGCGTACATCACCAGAGGTGAGTTTGATTCGAACCTGGTATGAACGGGCTGTAACGACAGTTACAGTCTATCACCGGCCAACCAGGAGGCTTCATGAAACGCCCGGGCAGGGATCAGTACCGAGACCCAGTATTAAACAACCAAAGGCAAGTTTAATCAACACTGTAATAACAGTAAGCTCCGCCATTATTGGCGTCACTTTTTAAAGTTTCGGTTTCATGTATCATCATTCTGCAGCGGTGGGGCCACGGTACAGATGAACAGAATATAACTTCAAGATTACTCTAGTTAACGACAGCTACACTTGTTACTGTGAGTAAGTGCAATAAAGCCTCTGCCAGCCAAGCCAATACTTTATCAATACATGTGATCAGCATGTAGAAAGCCACATTTCAATCTAGTCTGTCCGCAGTCTCTCATTCACCGCTATTAAGATTTATCATCGCAGTCGATACAATCACGCTCGCGGTGCTAACAGCAAAGTGTTAAAGACAACTACAAAGGAAAGCTGTCTGTATGTAGGCTAACACTTTATCTGACCATGTACCTGAGGCAGCTGACCTGCAGACAGTGAGTGTCCTGAGTAGAGGAAGGACAGAGAGCAGGATGAATGACTGATACTGATGTTTGTCTTCATGCTGAGATAACGTGACTTTTCACTCAGTATTGTGATGTCAGGAGGAATATTTATATTCCAGTGAGATATTATTGGGTTTGAAATAGTGACTTTGTTGTTGTAAACATGACTGTTGCTGCCATGGACTGTATAAACGTATATCCCGTATATCCACGTATATCCACTAGGGCTGTACCCAAATATTTGGATATTCGAACATTCGTTTCTATGGGTTCGTATTCGTTATGAAAATTTGGTTTTCAATATTCATTTTTTTATTTACTTTTTTTTTTTTTATTTATTATTATTATTATTTTTACATATTTTTTTGGTGCTAAATGTGGTCTTTTTGTTGTTGGTAAATGTAGGTTATCAATAAAAATCTCAACTTTTAAATTGCATTGTTAAAAATGTGAAAATATAGTATCGCCTACCAACGGAGCTTGTGCGCACGGCATGTTTGAGCGCATCCGTCTGAGGCTGTGGATCAATGCCAAGTTTTACCACTTTATCACTATTCCCTCTAACTTGTAGCTGGTTTTTCGTTATCTTTTGAATTTAATATGAATTATGGAACCATTTTTGTCAACATTTGTTTCCCCTGTTTTGTACAATTAATTATTGTTTAAAGTTTTAACAAGTTTCTTTTGAAGTGTGTGACACAAGTGTGTTTTGAAAATGGCCGCGGACTGTCACCTGCTCAACGCATCAGTAGGCCTACCTTCGGATGCCATGACAGTAATAGATTATAGATTAATAGATAATAATAGTAATGTCAAAATATCATTTACAGAGCGATTTAACAGACGATCACTGCTGCCCGACCCACAGGTCCATTTGTGGGTCCCGTGGGTTACGGGTCGACCTGCGCATCACTAATCAGCTCAGCCTATAAAGGCTGTACACAGCAGTAGACATTATACTCCATTCAGGCTGGCAGAACCAGCAGCGCATCAGCTCTACAGTGCACAACACTGCTGATTAACCATTTTATTGCAGCACAGAGTGTCTGCCAGGAACCAATTACTTGCAGAGGCTTCCTACAACTTGTTTCAACGGTTCTGATTTAATCAGAAGACAAATTAAACAGGATGACTAGCCAATGTGAAAATCAAAAGAAAGCATAGAATAATGTACTGAAGGAGACTGTTGTGCCACCACATTTTTTTGTGGTTTGAGAGCAAAGATCCAGTCGCCAAAACTCCGCAATACAATTAGGTCCGAAAAAACCCTGGAGGAGTGCTTTGCATGGAGTCTTTGAAAGGAGCCGAGCCTGGCATAAAACCGGAGAGAGCATCCTGGTTTTGAAATGCGGCCCAGTTGAAATAGTAGCATAATTGAAAAGCCCTGCTGTTGTTTGTTTGTTTGTTAGCTATCCAACAACACATCAAAAACAATTGTAAGCCAGTCTTGTTCAGTGAATCAGTCTATCATTTACACTCAAAAAATATTTAGGCCTAATATTTAAGATTGTTTGCCTATAAATACATGAATGTGGTTGTTCTATATTTAAAACACATTGGGTTTATGAGTGCTATTAAATAAATCACATTATTACTTATTACTTGAGCTTGTTTTATTTATTCATTTCACAGATAGTTATACATCGTCCTTAAATTCATTATGAACATGGACTTAAAATCATTGTTTTATTTTATGGCCTTGCTGCCCTGGCTTTTGGCCTTTGTGCCCTCAAAAAATTGACAATATGAAAGACAAAGTGGCCTTGCCCCTAAAATGACGAAATTCCAGGTCTGTTTGTCACGGTACCAAAATTGGGACCCACGGTACGATACCACTGAAAGTATCATAGTTCTGAGTAGTATCACGATACCACAGCAAAAATGAGGCAGATGTGCCTTTTGTCATTCATAAAAAGATAAATCACTTTTCTATAACACAGAAATGATATTTCAATGGAATAAATTACTTACTTACTTCTCAAAACAGCATCAATAAGTGATTAACATAGGGGGGATCAAAATACATAAAATGAAAATCAACTAGCCACCCTCCTCCCCTGACAAGTTAAGAACAGTCCCTTAAGTGCGGTGAAATTTGTGGAAATGTGAACGGCTTGTTTCTCCTCTGACACGTCACATACCTATGTGCTGCTGCGGCTTGGCTGTTCAGGTACTTTTGGGCAGTCATGACTAGGGATGTCACGATTACTTGATTTCACTATTAACCGCGATTTTAAACGCCACAGTTAATTATTCGTAAAGATTCCTCAACACCGTCACTCTCCAAAGATTATGCCGCGACGCAGAACCTATACAGTAGGTCAGCGCAACTCGCATGGAATGAAAACAAAGTTACACAAGCGGCGTCTCCGAGTGATGAAGTATGGATGAAGAATACTTATTCCCCGCCAAAAAAGAGATAAAGTCAGCCGTGTGGGATCATTTTGGTTATTGCATATGACCAAGGGGTCATTGTTGACGACGGCTTTCCAGTTTGTAAAACATGCCGCAAAAAAGTCGTGGCCAAAGGATCAAACAAGAGCAGCATGATACAACACCTGCGGGTCAACCACCCGGCTTTACATGCGTAAAGGTAAATGCACAATAACTGGGTTAAAATACGTCAATCTCAACTTATCTAATGTAACACTGAATTAAAAAATTATATGTTAGCGTGTAATTTGCAATTAATGGCGTAGTGGTATGATACGAGTTGGGCTTACAGTGCAACGTGACAAGCTAAGGCACGTCTCAAAAACTTTTTTGATGGATAGTTTTACAGTTTGTGTGCACACAGCGTGAGGTCGTAATGGTTTTGGGTCTGTGTAGCTCTTTGGAGTGAGACGACAGGCAGAAACTCACGTCCACACATACTTATAACCTTCACTGTTGTGTTGAGAGATAAAAGAGAAAGCAGGAGCACATGGAAATAAATGAAACTTAAAGATCTATAAGGAGTGTGCATGTGATTTTACAGATTTATAGTGTGAAATTAATTAATGCATAATAATCGTGATAATCGTAAAACCGGGATTATTTCTCTGACAATAATCGTACCAAGAAAATCTATAATCGTGACATCCCTAGTCATGACACCAGGAAAAGGAAACTATTGGACCTGGAGCAAAGGCTTCTCGGTCGCCGGTAAGCCGTTATCTTGCGCTGCGGAGCACTATGGCTGCCATATCTGACAGGAATACGTATTCTTGGTTGAAATCTGTACTCGCACATTATGCTGAGTGATTTATTTTGCTCGCAAAAAAATATTTTTAGTCGCAAATGCGAGTAACGTTAAAATGCTCAAACAGTAGAGCCCTGCAGTGGAAAACAAATCACTGTAGCATTGGTGGTGTTTCCGAATCATTAAGCATAAAGGCTAATGATGTCGATGAATTGAACCAGTCTCGATTCCCATCCCTATCTGTAACATTATTTGATGTAGATGAAAACAAATGCTGTACAAATATTCTTTCATTTGTTCCATTTTAGATGATAGCAGTGGACCAATTTCATATTTTGTTTACTTACTTACTTAGCACTTATCTCTTGTTTAGAATAGAAACTCAATAAAATTTATGTTGTTGACACCAAAAACCTGCAAGGTCTACTTTTTCTACACAGAAAATTCACAGGATGAATCGATAAGGGAATCGATAATGGCACTGATATCAATAAAATGCTATCAATTCCCATCCCTAGTGTAGACGCAGTCTTTGCTGTGGCACTTGTGAATAGGGGTAACTGGGGTGGATTTCAATAGTCTGGACACCTTAGAAGTTCCTTTACCTCACTCCTGAGGCTGTTGAGCTCAGATGTAACTGAGGATTGGGGTACATTAACAGTGGTGGCAGTTATTATTCCTCTGGCACTAATCCAACTTTCTTCCTCTCTTACATCATGCATCAGCTGGGAAAAAGACAAGGTATTTTCCAGTGAATGGCTCATCCTTACACAGAGAGCAACCATGTCTTGTGTGAGTGCACTGTTGACTAGCTGTTCCATACGAGCTCCATTCATGCATGTAGCTTTAATTCCTCCCTTAAGAGTACAATGAAGAAGTTTCTCCAGACGATACAGAAAAGCAGAGTGCTTTTCTCCTTCATTTTGGTATGTGTGCGTGAACTTGGCCAAGATGTCTACTCCACTCTCTGTGGTGTCGTAAGCTGTGTCAAGAGCAGATAAGTACTCAGTGGCTGTGGGAATGCTAACTTTCAGAAATCGGACAATGTCAGCTGCGGGCCCTCTTAAGCTCTCCACTATACGCTGTCTCTTAACAGCGCCAGTGCATTTCCACTCACTGATCATTTGGGTAGCTTGCCTTCTTGTTGTAGTAATAAGTACAGCTTGGCATGGAAATCATCTTCTTTAGGAACAGATTCATCTGTGACAAGGCTCTCCAACATCTGTACGTTCCATGGTCCAGCTTCTCCTTCAATCCCTACGTGTGCAGGTACAGTATCAGGGGATAACTCAAAGCCAGTCTCTACTAATATGAATAACTGTGTGCCAGTTGGATCCTCACTACGTCCACAGATCTTGATATGTCCAAAGACCTTGATTGTGTCTAACACTTTAGCAACAGTCTGATTATAAGTGTTAATTGGCACAACACCCAGCATCACGAGAAAGAGTGACATCCTTCTGCCAGCTCCAGTCAGTAGCCTGAGAAATATTCATTATTTAGGTAAACTGTTAGCACTGGAAAAGGAAATCTTCAATTTATGTATTTATGATTGGGTTAACTGCTACCAACGTACAAATGAGAAGAAATATTAGCCTGATTGGTAAACAGAAATCCCAGAGGCACCTCCAAAACTGTAACCCTCTGTTGCCAAATATGCTAAATGCTAGGATGGGCTACTATTTAAATTTTCAATAAACAGGATCCTGATGTTCTTAACAGTTGATGTTGAGCTGGCTAAATTTCCAGTTTACCAAATTAATGGTCAATCAGGCTTAAGAGAAAACCATAAACAAGGTAGAAATGATGATAACCACAGGGTATGTAGAGTAACAATCTACGGTGAATAGCTTTCGCCGCATTAGCTTTAAAACTTTGTTTCAAAGTTAATGAAAACAACAAACGTGTCTAACCTGACTGCACTTTCACTTCAAACTGGAGCCAAACCATAATACAAAACCGCAACATGCGAGAAATCAAGCTACAAAATAATACTTGCGCCAACACAAACAAGTGTTTTAGTCTGCAAATATTGTCCACCTCAATGTTAAACTTGCTTCTTTTTGCTGACCATCCACACACCGCTCTCCCTCCTTCACATACGTCTGGACATTGTCTCTCTGCTGAACTTGACTCTTTTCCCTACCCACAAAGTCCTTTCTGATTGGCTCAGAGTACATCACAAATACATCCCTACATTTAGTTCGACTGATAATGGATTTTTAAAGGTCAATATTATAACAGTAGTTTTTGAACAGGAATTACACTTGACAACTGTAGTCGGCAGGTGGCAGCAGAGAGCTTGAATACTGCTAAAAGGGTTTAGAGACAATTCCAACTTCGACCACGTCAGTTGCAACAAAAAGTGGCGCTGTCCATGAATCTGACAGTTTTCAGCATTCTTCAAAGCAGAATATACAGGAAGTCACAGAAATGTTTAAATCCTGTTAGAGAATGAATGAAATATATCAGTCTACTCAAACTTGTCGCCAGTGCTCGAGTTGAGGGGGGTCATCCAAATAAAAATGGTCAAAATTGTCCCCCTTCCCATCACTTGTGTCATTTTATCAATGAATGTGGTGCTTCCGTCACCAGATTCATCACTAATTCATAAACATACACAAATATTCAAGTCGCAGTTCACACTGCAGCGAATGCTTCTGTAGGATACTTTAAGTCACATAACCAACCACATAAAGAAAGAAAATGAAGAAAATGTAACATTAACAATTCTGCGTAGGGCTGGACTCGATTTCAAATTCGATTTTAATAAGAAGACTTCATTTTCAAGCCCCAAAGGCCAAGATCTAATTCTAAGTGGTCTGTTGTTGACTTATCTGTTTAAATCTAACGCTGGATCACAGTTTAAATTGTAGTTTATATTTAAAAATGAACTCTGCCATGGCCTGTTTTAAGGATGGACCACTAATATCAGTCATAAAAAATGCTGAGAATTGCAATAGCCTAAATCACAACTGCGTTGTGTAATCTTTTTCAGGGAAAGATAAAAGTGGCCTAAACTTCATTTTGTGGCTATATTGTCAGGCTAATTATTTAATTTAAATAACACCACTTGTGTGGGGTGGATTTGGTTTGTCTGTTGATCACAGAAACATAAAAGTGCACATACATCATAGAAATCTTTGGTATTTTATTTAACACTTTCACTGTTCTCACCTCTAACTGAATCATTACCACTTCAATACAGGTTAAGTAGGGGAACACAAACAACCATTCTGAACGTAACAGGCAGCCTAATCTCATTCAATCGATGGCCGGGGGTGAATAGGCAGGGGGAGGGTTGCGACAAAGCTGAAATGGCCGCGTTTCCCAATAAAGATCTTTCTTAGGATCTCAGCCATGACACTGTTAATTCATGTTCTGTGTTGATTGGGATTTCTGTGATCTCACAACTCAGAAAATTAACAGTGGTGTGTGTCAATACCAGAAAAATAATTGGCTATTATAATATAATAGTCACTGGCACCAACTTCAGGTCAACATTGGGGGGTCACAATGTTTTCTTATTAAATCTTGAGGTGAAGTAGGAATATTTATTTGTACTACTTATCATACACAGC
This sequence comes from Epinephelus awoara, assembly GCA_035609425.1. Classification (NCBI taxonomy): domain Eukaryota; kingdom Metazoa; phylum Chordata; class Actinopteri; order Perciformes; family Serranidae; genus Epinephelus; species Epinephelus awoara. The sequence goes on from CM069312.1 coordinate 36,381,684, forward strand.
GTGTTAACATAAGAGTCAACACAGCTGACGAAATGTAATGGTCAAAACTTTAAATTAAAAAAATACCAAAATAATTAGGCTACTTAACACCAGCACTGTATTTGATTATTTATTCATCTCTGTTTAATTGTTATGAATATAATCGATAATATACAGAAAACCCGTATTTTCCGGACTATAAATAGCCTATTAGTCGCATCAGTCAAAAACTGCGTCATGAAGAGGAAAAAAAAACATAATAAATTGCATCGGAAAGAGATTACGGCTGTGATCAACAGCGAACTCCAGCTGAGGTTTGTATTAACTTTTATACATCCCTGATTAATATCTGTTTATTTTGGCTTTTATCACTAATCTAAAACCGCTTTATCATAGCCTTCAATACAATACTTTATCAGATATTTAAATGTGCTGTCCATATTGAAAAGAATGACACAGATGAGTTTATTCATTTTATTGATCAGAGCCACAGCCGCACCAGCAGTCAGCAAGTGGTGAGAGAGCCGGATGAATGTCCTCCGCTCTTCTGGCATAGATAGCGCATCTCTACTGTGTACTGCTCAGACACAGGAAGAATGTGTTTATGTTTCTCCTCAATTAATTGCGTCTATATTCACTGACATTGTGATTGTGAAATCATTATTTAATAACACAAAATATAGTTATGGTGTCTTTTGAACACTGGAAATAATTTATTAGTCTAAATGTTTCGGGGAAAATTGAAATGATAACTCGTATCAAACCCGACGCTCCGGATTTTTAGCCTCACCTGACTGAATGGAAATAAAATATAAATAGCCTATTTACAAAGTGTTTCTTGCTGACAGACAGACTATCTGATCCATAATCAAAGTGAACGGAGGAAATAAATCATGAAAAGAAAACTAGTAAATGCAGAAAGTTGTTTAGGCTATGTTTCTTTTGTTGTTCAGACCAACAATTAACAGATTAACTAGATGGTGAGCAGGCATCTCAAAGCAGCCACCTCCAACAGTAATTCCGATTTACAGTATACTATTGTTTAAAATTTTGATTTAGGCTATTGCAATTCTCAGCATTTTTTATGACAGATATTAGCGGTCCATCCTTAAAACACGCCATGGCAGAGTTCATTTATAAAGCCCTATGCGGAATTGTTAATTAGGGTTGCACCAAAATGAAAATTTGTGGCCGAAGCCGAATAAAATTAAATGCTTGGCTGAACACCGAGTACAGAATACCGTTGTTTAGTTTTTCATTAGTTTTTGCAGATGAACCCCCTCCAGATTAGTATTGTCATGGTACCAATATTGGGACCCACGGTGAAAGTATCACGATACCACAGCGAAAATGAGGCAGATGTGCCATTTGTCATTTATAAAAAGATAAATCACTTTTCTATAATACATCAATGATATTTCAATAGGATAAATTACTTATTGACTTATTCATACTTCAAAAACAGCATCAATAAGTGATTAACATAAGGGGGATCAAAATAAAATAAAAATCAACCAGCCACCCTCCTCCCCTGACAAGTAAAGAACAGTCCCTTCATAAGTAAAGAACAGCCCCTAAAGTGCGGTGAGGTTTGTGGACCGTTACCTCCAAGAAGAGGACATTATTGAAGCTGGACTTGTCCGTCGCCGGTTAGCCCCATCTTGCGCTGCGGAGCACTATGGCGGCCATATTGCTGCTGCTGGTTGAAATCTGTACTGGCACAGCCTGCTGAATGATTTATTTCGCTGGCACAAAACTATTTTTAGTTGCAAATGCGAGTCCCTATGCTGTTTGATTGCCTTATCAAAACACGCCACTATTATACGGCCTTGCTTTTAACTTATTCCACTTCCGAACCGAATGTATTCAGCCGAATACATTCGGTTACCGAATATTCGGTGCATCCCTATTGTTAATGTTAAATTTTCTTCATTTTCTTTCTTTATGTGGCTGGTTACAGTATCCTACAAAAGCATTCACTGCAGTACATGTGAACAGCTATTGCAGCTGAATAGGAGCAAAATCGCTGCAGCCAGGAGTGCTAGTTTTAACGCCGAGAGTTTTGGCAGTGTACCAACTGTTGTGTATCAGCTGCAGCATGCTAGTTGTCTAAACAGTTAATCAGGATAGTAAAGCTCAACCATTTGTGTCAAACTGTATGTCGACAGTGTTCAGCTGAATCTGAGTAGGTCTTTAGATACTAGGACTGTAAACTCCGGGTCGGTTGGTCAATTGGTTGGATGATATGCTCTTGTCCGACCAATTTCTTACTGGTCAGACAGTGTAACTGCTGGTGTTACTTCAATAAGGCCGTGTGTTCAACAAAGTGTTTTTTTCCAGCTTAAAACAGCAGTCGTTGTTCAGCACTTGTATTTATTGCTTTGTGGGGGTTTTTTCTACTGATGCCACCTGTTTGCACTATCCCTCTGCAGTACTCGAGTTGAGGGGGGATGGCATCCCCCTTGAAATAAAAATGGTCAAAATCATCCCCCTTCCAAAACTGTCATCCCCCTTTCCACCCCTTGTGTCACTTTTTGAATGAATGTGGTATTACTGCTATTTCAACATTTAGTTTTACCTTTGGTTTCACACATATCGAGTAAAATACTGTGGGCGAGGGCACACATGCAAATATATTTTTATATTCTATCTCAGCGAGCTGTGCCGTGGATGTTATGCCAGTGCCCTATAGAGGGCGCCCGAACAACGCATAGTGCGTCCAAATTCACACTTGTTCTTCTCTATGGATTTTCTCTGCAACCGTGCATTGTAGTGAGAAGGCACTCATATCACGTGAAACAGCGGAACCGCAGCTTTCCGACAAGACCAAGCACTTGTCGGTAGTCTCAGCGAAAAAAATTATAAAATTACACTAAAATTATGTATAACAAAGCTTTCACACAGCTTTGCACACACATTACTCTTGGATGGTTTATTCACGAATGCAGGGTCGCACAGAAATGCCACACATATCACATTAAAGTGCAGGACCAGAGCTAACCAATGATACCACACACATCATTGTTCTGTGATCCCATCATGCTATATATACAGATTAAATGTCTACAAAATAAAAACCTGACGAATTTCTTTACTATCCATGATAAAGACCTTGTTATCAGTCACTTTATATAGTGAGGAATAATATTACTACTATTTTTCTATTATCTTAGATGTAAATATTGCATGTTTCTTTAAAATAAAAACACATTTTTGACTTATGAATGAGTCAATGTAATTTCTTACAATAATGAAAAAATACTGGCTATCATGTCCACCTGGCACACGGACTGTGATATGAGCTTAAAAGTAAAGGCAGGAAAAATACCCCAAAAAGGCCTAGGGCCCAAAGGGTTAAACAGCGATATTAAAAGGAAGGTGAGAAATTATTTTCAGCCTTTCAGCCCCAAAACTATTTCATCTTCAGTGGGTTTTTTTTTGGGTTTTTTTAAATCCACACTTGAATGTTGGGCATTTTCAAGAAAATATGTAGTTTTCGTAAAAATCAACTGGAAGAGTAATTTCATGTGCTTGCATAAGATTTCTGCTCAGTCATTCGAACAAAACCATAATGAGCTTATTTTCTTCACATAGAAATATTGAGAACAAAAAGTATGACTATGAAAATCTCTGGAAACTTTTATGAGATAGGGGAGAGTGGGGTAGGCGCCATAGAATTGGTCCTATGTATTTTGTGTTATTTGTATTTTTAATATATTTTTATATTTTAAGATTCAATTTGCACTCCAATTTCTTTTTCATTTTTTCATGAAGGGGTTTTAATTTATATGATTTAATGAATGACAATTAAAAATAACCCTTAGATACCAGTTTTGATCATATACCACTAACTGCTTTTTTGATTCAATATTATAATTCAATATTCTAAAAGCAAAATTGACTTTGATTATTATTAGTATCATCGGTTGACCAAAGTAGAAGAAGAAGAAATGATTTTGCACTTGTTCTGTACATTGACCCTAACTATGTAACAGCAGTGGTGCTATGGCAGACCCTCTGCGCTGTCATCAGCACAAATTATGATTTTTTTTTATTTCTTTTTTTTACAACTTTAGTTCTGTCCCTCTGCTTGCTGTGATGTTGCAAAGTATGCCAGAAGAAGAAGAAATCATGTTATATTAGCCTGTGTCTGTATTAACATAGCTGGAAGCTCAACATGTGCAGAGACATTAACTCCCCTCATTCATTCATTCATTCATCTTCTAACCGCTTCATCCTCGTGAGGGTCGCGGGGGGGCTGGAGCCTATCCCAGCTGACATCGGGCGAGAGGCAGGGTACACCCTGGACAGTTCGCCAGACCATCGCAGGGCTGACACATAGAGACAGACAACCATTCACACTCACATTCACACCTATGGACAATTTAGAGTAATCAATTAACCTAGTCCCCAAATCGCATGTCTTTGGACTGTGGGAGGAAGCCGGAGTGCCCGGACACGGGGAGAACATGCAAACTCCACACAGAAGGGCTCCCACACCCGGGATCGAACCGGCAACCCTCTTGCTGTGAGGCGACAGTGCTAACCACCACACCACCGTGCTGCCCCCATTAACTCCCCTCGCCCCCGTTAATCAATTACAGCGACTGCACTGGCAACGGGAGTGGCACGACAACTCTATTTTACGCTGCTCTTCTATTTTTGTCGCGCTACGCTCCCCCTACGCGACCATCCAGCAGATAAAAACTCCATGAAATAGTGTGCTAAATGAGCTTAATGTGTTTTTAAACGAATAAACCATTATCAGAGGTGATATGTGATGATTTTTTTTCATGCATTTTATCCATGTTTATCCGTGACATTGTGTAAATGTCCATGGCGGACATTTGAAAGCGAGTAGATGACAAACAGTACAGTAAACTTGTAGATAACTCAAATATATGTAATAACTTAGGTGGGAAATGCTTTAACATTTCATGCACCCTAGTTTGTTTTTATTTCATTTTGAGGAGTAGCCTGTTCTGACTAGGGCTGCAGTCAACCAAAGAAATTCTTGGTCGACTAAAGTCGTACATAATCTTCAACTAATCGATTAGCTGTGGGGAAAAAAAAATCTGCACGTTATTTTTTACTTCTGCAGTTGTGTGTCTGTGTCACTCTGCAGTTACACCTCTAAAACACTAGTTGGCGGTGGAGGACTGTGTTTAAGTGCTGTAAAGTTTTGTTGATTCAAAACACACATTAAATATGGCTTAAAAGAGACAATTTCAAACACAAGTACACAAATTGGCTTCACTATAAATCACAGAATTGACAGACAAACACTTTATCTGGACACATTCCCCCCGCTAATACAACGTGCTATCGTTATTAGCACAAGCCTATGGCATTTTACATTGTATAAATTAGCCTAGCGTCTAGCGATCTTTTCCATCTCTCATATAAAACCAGGGACAACAGCAACATTAAACAAAAGGTAACATCACACAATTTAGCTTTATTACAACTCACAAGATTCACCAACAAAACAACTGTTTTATACTAAACACGTTTTCCAAGCAAATACAACATGCTAACGTTATTAGTGCCAGCCTATGGCATTTTACATTGTATAAATTAGCCTAGCAACTAGCGATCTTTCCCTTGTCTCCTATGATGCCAGGATAAATCCCGAAGTATAAATCCCTTAAGGATAGATCACACACAAGACTTAAAATGCTAATTTAGTGGAGGTTTTACTGTCTTCACAATTTATTGTTTCTTATCTGTGAAATACAAGTAAACACAAGCTTCGTTTCCACTGAGGGAAATGCTGTCGGTATACAGAAACTTACAGGAGGTCTGCGTCACCGCTGTATAGCACACATTTTGGTTACTGTCGTTGTTATTTATTGTTACTTTTTTTGAAAGTGGACTGTAGCCCACAGACAATTTGTTGTTATTTCATTCTATTTGGCTGACGGCTGTATTTGCGTATTTGTTAATAAAAGTTGTTAATGTTGTACATGTTTTGTTGTTATTTTTTCAGTATTCTTAGGCTTACGTAATGTTTGCTATTCTGTTTCTGAACGGTACAGCCGCAAGCTGACATTTTGACGACTCCCTCTGAGCCCTTCAAAGTGATTTTTAATTAGTCACGGTAATACCAGGGGTAATATTCCCTGGGAAAATGTGGCGAAGGTTTAACGGTATCAAAATTTGGATACTGCCCAACTCTAACCGAGGTCTTGTTGGAGTAGCATGAAGGCTAATGTTAGCTACTGGGCTAAAAATAGTAAGTCTCTCTCTTGCATGCAGCATTACAGAGATATTTAACGTTTAAAACACTGTTGTATAGGACACTGTCAAACCCAGAGTAACATTCTAGTGTCCAGTATGTGGGATTTCTATCAACAGTCTTGTTCAACACTTTGGTGGGGAGACAAATGCTTGCACGCATTTCAACTGGATGCTTGCAGCGATACAGTGCGTTTTTTATTTTCAGATAACATTACAGTGGACATCCTATTTTATTTATTTTTTTCACGAGGCATTCCATTTGCCAAGCCACTAAGTTAATAACTTGCCCTGGGCGAGTTATTTTGGTGGACACACAATGCCACCAGGTGTACTGCACTCCGTGCACTGTGGTGATTTAGTTATTCTGAAAATAAGGTACAGACCCAATCTATTGGTTTAAGGTTCAGTCAACCAAGATTTTCTTTGGTTGATTACAGCCCTAGATTGTAAATCACTCCTCCTGTCCCAGCAGGTATGGACAGGTTTTTTTATTTTTATTTTAGTGAGCTCTTTCACAATGGATTATGTAATTGGGGAATATGTACCAAGACAGTGTATGCGCTGACAGTGTGTGTGTTAATACTTTGGCCGTGTAGGTGCTCTCCATGTTTTCCTTGTAGATCTTGATCTGCTCCTCATTCTGAGCCCTCATGTCAGTCAGTGCCTGACTCAGTTTGTATTCGTACTCCTCCTTCCGTCCAGAGTCCACCTCCACCAGTCGGTTCTCGTACCGCTGCCGGGCCTCCTTCACTTCCTGTAGCACAGCAAACAGTCAGCAAGGATCAAGAATACCTTTATTTTCCCTGAGGGGCAATCTGTTGTTCAGCCAGAAGGAATCACACAACCAACAGACAAACAACAAACAATCTATACAAATACAAAACAATATAAAGATCACATTGAGCAATTTCAAAAGGCCACAGAAAGCATGGACACATGAAATATTAAGTCTACTGGTCCTGCAAGTTGGTAGACTGTATCTGCTGACGGACAGAAGGAACTCCTTGGACAGGGTGTTGTGGGTCAGCCAGGATCGACTGGGCAGTCTCCAAAGTCCTAACCTTGTGCAGACTTTGGTCATGCCTGCAATTGAAAAATGAAAAATATGGAGCGTGGACTGGTAGCTGGAGAGGTGCTAGTTCACCTCCTGGACACTGCCGAGGTGCCCCTGAGCAAGGCACCGAACCCCCCAACCGCTCAGAGCTCACTCTGACATCTCTCCACTCAGTGCATGTATAGGTCAAGTTTGTGCATGTGTGTGTTCGGACCTGTGTGTAATTGACAGAGTGAAAAATTGAATTTCCTCTTAGGGATTAATAAAGTATATATATATATATATATATATATATATATATATATATATATATATATATGTATATATATATATATATATATATATATATATATATATATATATATATATATATATATGTATATATATGTATATATGTATATATGTAAAATAATAATAATAATTAATAAATAATACATTTAAAAAAAAAAATTCTGCTGCACTTTCAGATTTTGGGATGATGTATTGTATGTACATTAGGGATGGGCAAATGATCAAAATTCATTATTCGATCATCAAAAAAAAAGTATTCAAAAGAGAAAACGAGTGCAGTGCAGACTGTCGCCGCAAGAGAGCGCAGCTGCCCCAGTTTTGAGCTTCAATCCCCCAGACCAAATAGGAAGAATGGCGCACATGTGCAGTTCACCCCTGGGTGTTTACAACCGTTGCCAGCCAGGGGTTACAGGCTTCAGTTTTCAGCGAAACCTCCGTCTTTCAATGGCGTAGTGTTTTCAGAGACCTCTAGGGAAGGTGCCGAGGCTTTGGAGAGCAATGAGAGCCTCCATCTGTTTATGATTTTTTGCCTGGTATAGGTCTGGCGGGGGGTCTCGTAGGCATGGCGGCTCATAATGTACATAGTTGATATCCTTGGTTGGGCTATAAACTATGTATGGTAATTAACAGCTGAGAATGGATATGGAGGTTATGCAAGGCATGTTGTTTCTTCAATCATGCTAATTAGTAGTTTTAACAACAAAGGTAAACAACAGGCAGAAGAGAAAACAGGGCATCTGCTTAGCCAACTGGAATGATTAAAAAATTTGGTTTGATAGTGATCGCCTTGAGAATTATATTTTCCATACCAGTTCTAATGAATCTTTTAGATGATTAGTGAAAGTTACTGTGGTAGACCATATTTTTTATTTCTTATTTAACCGTTACTTCTCTTTTGATTCTCTGTTTTGTCAGCTTGTACACTCTTTATTGTGCTTATAATGTCTTCTTGTTGGTTCACTTTATTCTGTGTTTGGTTGTAATGGCTTTATTTTATTATAAAAACTTGAACCACACAACTGCACCAACTTTGTGAACACTAAAGTAGCTACAATAAAAATACATGTGATAAAAAAGAGTGTAGAGAATGATCAAAGTCGTGTTCACCATTCTGCAGATTAACTACTTGAATTCAACAAACTGATAAATCAGTCAGACAGCCTGCTAAGACATATAATGATTCTGCATCAGTATCATTAACCTTAAAGTTACAATGTGTAATTTACGTGGTTGTTTATTAGCAAATATCAACTATTGCTTTCATAAATATATATTTACTAAAGTGTAATGCAATTCACATACAAATGGAAGCTTTCTCATAGGCTTAGAATGATTTCTCTATATATACACAGGCAGGGCGCGGTCTGCTGGAGGCTGCCCTCTTGCATCGCCATATTTGTATACAGTGGCCGAAAGGGATATAAGCGCTTCACCTTAACCGTCTGCAGTGACAGCAAGTTCTAGGTAAACGCAAAAGGCGAAGATCAATCCGGGGTGCTTCTGCGTGACCCTGCTTTGTATTTTTATGATTCTGTCACACTTTAAATGGAGGACCACACATATGTTTTGCCCCGTAACAGGGAAACCACGCCAACAAATAAAAGAAAAAGATCAGATAAGCAAGGACGGGACAAAACGCAAGTGAATATCAACATTGCTTATTCCAGGTGGAAAGAACTCCTGAAGGAGAAGGATTTCACAAGGGATGCGGAGGTTGCCTGCTTTTTGCAAGACAGGCAATTCAATCTGATATTTTAAAATCATTTTGGCTTCATGTTTGCAACTACTTTTCCCTCTCATCGAAGTTCGAGTGACGGCTACATTTACGTGCTAACGTTATCCCAGAGCTACAGCTAAATGGTTAGCCTAGCCTACAGCGTAATCTGTTGATTCCTCTCGCGCTGCTGCTAAGGCTGCCACCCTCTCCTCCTCCTCTTACCTCTGGGTAGCCGAGATACTACCTCCGCGCCTGGCCATTCCTGCACCACCTCTACCCCCTTGCCCCCTTCCTCTCCCTGGTCTTCTTCCTCTCCCTGTGTCCTGTGGAAGAATACTCTGGAAACGCATATATTATAATCGTACCAACCTATATTTTCTGCACTGTGCCATGACTATCACATAAAACGTGTTATTTTAGCATTACTGTGCTAATGTTTGCTCGTGTTAACAGAACAATTACAAATAAAACACTCCTAACATATATCTCACAGATAACCTATATCTCACTGGTAAGCTATAACCTATCGTAACATGGTTTTGATTGCTAAATAAATATTCACTTCGTCGCTAGATACTCCTGAAAAACTCGAAAAACTCGTGGATGATGCCATCTCTGCTGTCTGTGCAAGGCTTTTTGTCCTACGAGGCCACTGTCACTCACACACGGGAGGGGTGGGTGAGTGAGTGAGTGAGTGAGTGCGAGTGAGCGCTGCAATCTAGAAATTGACCACTGATGTCACTGTTACTCATCATTTACACACTGAGGCTTTAATAACATGACAAATTCTGACCTCCTCTTGCATGCTCTTACGGAAGATCATTTCCTCTGTCAGACTCTGGCAGCGGTTTTCTAAGTCGATGCGCAGGAGCATCTCATCTGCAAGGTGCTTCTTGGCCTGAGCAAGACCTGTTTCCAGCTGACAACACACAAAAACAACAGGTATTGCTTTGAGAATAAGTATCAATTAATGGACACGGCTTAGGAAGTCAAGAAGAGCTCAAGAGAAAAGAAAAAGCCATAAAAACGTAAGAGGCAATCACAAACAACATTTAGTTGATGCACAAGATTCAGAAAAAAGAGGATACTATTCAAAAATAAACTTTTGTTTTTAACAAGCACAGTTGACTTCTTTGCATCACTCCTTAAATGGTCAAAGAAATATCTTTCTAGTCTCATAATATACATGTTACAGTAATGCTGTACCTCCTGCAGCTGTTCTCGCAGGTCAGCCAGTTTGGCCTCCAGGCCTCTGTTCTCAGACAGCGCTGTAGCCAACATGGCCTCTTTGGAGTTCATCTGAGCCTCCAAATCCAGCAGCTTCGCCTGGGCTCCTGCTGCCTCAGAGTCCCTCTTGTTGCAGCTAGGAGGAGGATGAAAAGGCATGGTAAGTGCATGTGGATGACAGCGTGTGACTGAACTGAAAAGATGGCAATCCTGCTGCAGCCACAGCAGAAGTGCAGAGAAAGGACAAATAGACCAAATGGTGCAAACCTGTCACATGAAAAGCTACATCAGCAACCTCAGTTTGCTAAAATTAGAACCCTGACATCTAGTTACCGTCTGGTGACATACATTTATAATTTATCTTCATGTGGTGTGATGGTGGTGTGTTTTTTTTCCAGTATGCTGCATTAATAAAAGGTACAGATACACCTACAGCTAATGCTAAAGTGCTTGTAGACTTCAAATAAGAGGGATTCTCTCTACTGGCTGTGTGTGGTGACCATCTCGGCCTTACTGATTACGTGTACATGCATATGGCTAATAAAAATGAATATAGATAGATAAAGATAGATAAAACTTTATTATCCACCGTAGTGGAAATTTGTCTTCGGCCTCTCCAGACACTGAACTACACAAGACAAAGCCAGGACACTCATCAAGACCCACAACAAAAGGAAAAGAAAAGTTGAGTTAAGTTGTTGTGCAAATAGCAAAAAAATAAAAAAAAAATAAAATAAAAAACAGCAACAGCAGGTACAATCATGTTATGTTCAGAGCATGTATGGCATGTGGAATGAAAGATTTCTTATATATGTTTCGACTCTGAGTGTAAGGGGTGTGAAGTATCCCCAGATATCTGTCTGGCCCTCCTGACAACTGCCCCATTGAACAGCTCACCAAGTTGAAGTTGTGGCTTACCAACCACCTTCCTGCAATTTTCACAACTGAGGAAAGCTTGTTTTTCTGCTTCACATTCAGATTCCCTTACCAAGCAGCTATATTAAACTGCAAGATGCTTTCCACAAGACCTCTGTATGCCATTTCCAATACATGATTGCTTACACCAAAGCTCTTCAATTTTCCTTTTAAAAACAGTCGCTGATTTGCTCTCCTAAAAATGCTATCAGAGTGCTCATTAAAACTCAAGATGTAACCAATGATTGTACCCAAATACTTTAAATGATCCACAACCTCCACAGGCTGGTTGTTAAGCACAACAGGGGTAACATTAGTAATTCCCTTAGCATGTACTACAAGTTCTTTTGTTTTGGCCACATTCATTTCCAAATAACTGGCCTGGCGCCAGTCCTGCAATTCCAAAACATATCTCAAATAAGCTTCCTCGTGTGTTGGGTTAGTTTCTGATACAAGCCCATCCAAGACCATCTGCATATTTAAACAGTTGAACATTTTTGTCATTCACAGTGAAGGCATTAATGTAGATGGAAAACAACTGAGGTGACAGCACACAGCCTTGCGGCGCTCCAGTATTTAAAAGCAGCTCATCTGAGTAGACCCCATTCATAAAAACCCTCTGAGGGTGGTCAGTTAAAAAACATCTAATCCAGTGAATCAGCCCACCATTCACATTCATCATAAAAAGTCGTTCTAAAAGAGTATCAATTTGCATAGTATTAAAAGCAGAACTAAAACCAATAAAAAGAACCCAGGTCAGTGCATTTGGCTGTTGCAGATGATTGGCTATATAGTCCACCCGGGTAACAGCTGCATCTTCTGTGATGATGATGAGGTGGCCGGCTTGCTGACTAGTATGCGTCAGGGATATTCCTGAAGCACTGGTCCAGTATGCGAGTGGGCGTGGTTACATACTGCTGCAGAGTTGGGAGATGCGGTGACAGCCGATAGGTGGGTAAAATGGTCTGAAAAAAACAGACAGCAGGTCATAGTCTCTAGTGCACACTCTCTGGAGCACTTTGAATTGTGTGGCCCAGGAATTAGCAATGCACATGCAGAGACCTCCACCGATGGATATGTAAGATGACACACTATCCCAGTCAGCCCTTATGAGCGAGTATCCTTCTATGTCGACACGCGTGCTGTCCTCGTGGAGCCATGTCTCAGTAAAGCAGATCAAGCTACTCCTCTGACAGTCCTCATCAAAACGAAGGTGAGCTGTGATTTCATTAATTTTATTGTTCTGTAATCTGACATTTGATAGTGTCATAACGGGGAGTGGGTGTCTGCTTCCCCGCTTCCTCAGTCTATTGCAAATCCCCCCCCTCGAGTCTCTTCTCTTCCTTCCTATATACACATATATATACATAAACATACAGTACAGGCCAAAAGTTTGGACACACCTTCTCATTCAATGCGTTTTCTTTATTTTCATGACTATTTACATTGTAGATTCTCACTGAAGGCATCAAAACTATGAATGAACACATGTGGAGTTATGTACTTAACAAAAAAAGGTGAAATAACTGAAAACATGTTTTATATTCTAGTTTCTTCAAAATAGCCACCCTTTGCTCTGATTACTGCTTTGCACACTCTTGGCATTCTCTCGATGAGCTTCAAGAGGTAGTCACCTGAAATGGTTTCCACTTCACAGGTGTGCCTTATCAGGGTTAATTAGTGTGGAATTTCTTGCTTTATCAATGGGGTTGGGACCATCAGTTGTGTTGTGCAGAAGTCAAATTAATACACAGCCGACAGCCCTATTGGACAACTGTTAAAATTCATATAATGGCAAGAACCAATCAGCTAACTAAAGAAAAACGAGTGGCCATCATTACATTAAGAAATGAAGGTCAGTCAGTCCGGAAAATTGCAAAAACTTTAAAAGTGTCCCCAAGTGGAGTCGCAAAAACCATCAAGCGCTACAACAAAACTGGCACACATGAGGACCAACCCAGGAAAGGAAGACCAAGAGTCACCTCTGCTTCTGAGGATAAGTTCATCCGAGTCACCAGCCTCAGAAATCGCAAGTTAACAGCAGCTCAGATCAGAGACCAGATGAATGCCACACAGAGTTCTAGCAGCAGACCCATTTCTAGAACAACTGTTAAGAGGAGACTGCGCGAATCAGGTCTTCATGGTCATATAGCTGCTAGGAAACCACTGCTAAGGAGAGGCAACAAGCAGAAGAGATTTGTTTGGGCCAAGAAACACAAGGAATGGACATTAGACCAGTGGAAATCTGTGCTTTGGTCTGATGAGTCCAAATTTGAGATCTTTGGTTCCAACCGCTGTGTCTTTGTGAGACGCAGAAAAGGTGAACGGATGGATGCACACACATGCCTGGTTCCCACTGTGAAGCATGGAGGAGGAGGTGTGATGGTGTGGGGGTGTTTTGCTGGTGACACTGTTGGGGATTTATTCAAAATTGAAGGCACACTGAACCAGCATGGCTACCACAGCATCCTGCAGCGACATGCCATCCCATCCGGTTTGCGTTTAGTTGGACGATCATTTATTTTTCAACAGGACAATGACCCCAAATACACCTCCAGGCTGTGTAAGGGCTATTTGACCAAGAAGGAGAGTGATGGAGTGCTGCGGCAGATGACCTGGCCTCCACAGTCATCGGACCTGAACCCAATCAAGATGGTTTGGGGTGAGCTGGACCGCAGAGTGAAGGCAAAGGGGCCAACAAGTACTAAACACCTCTGGGGACTCCAAGACTGTTGGAAAAACATTTCAGGTGACTACCTCTTGAAGCTCATCGAGAGAATGCCAAGAGTGTGCAAAGCAGTAATCAGAGCAAAGGGTGGCTATTTTGAAGAAACTAGAATATAAAACATGTTTTCAGTTATTTCACCTTTTTTGTTAAGTACATAACTCCACATGTGTTCATTCATAGTTTTGATGCCTTCAGTGAGAATCTACAATGTAAATAGTCATGAAAATAAAGAAAACGCATTGAATGAGAAGGTGTGTCCAAACTTTTGGCCTGTACTGTGTATATATATATATATATACTATGAACTAAGCTGTTGTCGCAGTGAGCCGACAACAGCTTAGTTCAGCGAGCCGGGGTCGACTCCAGTCTGAGATCCCCCTGTATGTTATGTGTTACACACTTTTATCTCTCCTCTCACAACATTATACACAGTTCACTTATTCATAAAATTAGACATGACTGTCACCTCTTAGCTACGAGGACAACACTTGGCCTGCTATTATTATTGTCTGCCCCCGATCGGTTTAGTTTAGCCTACTACACTCGTGTGTATTACTGTCCTTGCTAAAAACAATAGTTACCTGACATGTCTAATTTGTATTAATGAGTATTAGTGAATTGTGTAAAATAGCCTATCTTTATAAGGAGATAGATAAAAGTGTGTCGCCTTCTATATCTATGATTTAATTGAGACAGATGTCGAATCACAAGTTAATCTGAGCGCATCACAATTTGCCACAGCAGAGTGTGAGCTGGGTGGAAACAGCTCAGACTGTGTGATCCACTTTTGGCTGTATGTTATGTTAGCCTGTGTATAAAGTTCTCAGACCAACTGTACACTATGTTAGTGATATTACAAATATAAGACTGACCATAGAAACCTGTAGCCTTTGACATTTTATGAGCCGATATTTATTATATTTATTAACCTTGCCACTTTTCTATTTATTGATTCCTGATTCCACTGTATTCCTAATATCTTTGTATTTTTTATTCTACAAGTTTATTGTATGTGTTGTGTTCACATGTTGTTGTGCTGGGCTGATCAAATCAATTGCCCTGTGTGGGATTAATAAAGTTGTGTGAGTCTGAATCTAAAAGATTTGCTGACGCTGGCTGTGTTTTGAACCGTAATCGATACTTCGTCATTATATGCCTCTCTGAGATCTGCATCAAAACCACAGCTTATTGTTTATTGATTTAAAAACCCTTAAATTGTATGATTTAGTTGAATTTGAAATGGCACAGATGATGTAGGTTACAAAGTACATAATAATTTACTTTGCTGCAGTACTCAGAGGCTGTCTGAAATCAGAGAGAGTCGCTATAATCTCAGGGGAACAGGGTTTTTCAAGAAAAATTAAGATAAGAACAAGTATAACGCAGAGATGTGCTTCTGTGTAATAGCTGTGAAGATGAATTAAAAATGTGTAGTTTACTTTCCACATTTAAACATATGTTTAAAACTAAAGTCCTAAAAAAATATAAAAATCAGTTATGAAGAAGAGTATGAAAATACTGAAACTCTTGGTTGTATTTGCTTGGATTTTTGTTATGGAACTTTATTTATTTCTGTTGGATGTTGAAAGCTTGTTTGTTCTGGAGCTTTATAGTCTAACTTAGATTATGAAGTTAAAGAGTTGCCTTGCTAAAGTTGTTTTTTGGTAAAAAAAAAAGAAAAAAAAAAGGGTAGGCATAATAAGCATGAGCTTCAGCCTACACCTTTTCGATTAGCTTCATCCCTTGTGTTATGTTTGTGGTTGAGGTTAATCTATGTATCTTGTGGAGGGTGTTTTTCTGAATGTTAATCGAAATAAACTAAACTAAACTAAAGTAAACTAAACAGCCTCACGCAAACATCTACCGACCAGTTAATTTAAAACTTTGTGGGATTTATTACATATTTTATGTAGGCCTAGGCCTCTTTACATTGAATTGCAATGATAACGGACTGGGCAACGTATGTTTCTTGACCGCAGTGTGTCTTGCCTGTTTACAAAACTGTAAATGTCAGTAAGTCCTTTACAAAATGTTCCTATCATCAGTCTTGATCATATATCATTATTAATTCCATATCAAGTGGATGTGTGAGCTGTCTGTGCTTTCCCACAGCCTGTGAGTTACACATAGCCTACAGTCAGAAGTGTTGGCATGTAGTGTGGAGCAGCTCACTGTGGGAACATGCGCTCAGATTAACTTGTGATACTATCACCAAATTCTACACACGTTAATTTTGCTCAACACAACGATATTCTTTACAGTTCATTTAAACTCATTCATAAACATTTCACATGACTGTGAACTAATTTTAAAGCGATTTGGATGCACAGGTGCGCACAGGGGTAGGGAACGCGAATCATCAGATCAGATCAGAGGCACACACTCTTCCTGTTGCTATCTGGAGACGTGCACCAGTGCCCCGGACCGAACACACGAAATGCCAGAAATGAAGACGCAAAATGCAAAGATCCTGGCTCTCAGGTATGTGGTAATTACAGTGAAAGCACAGTGATTGAATTACTCCACCAACCTAATTTGTTGTCTCGCATCTGCTGTCCGAGTGGAGTGGAGGGGCTACTGGAGGCGCGTCAACCGGGAGATGGCTCAGTCTGTGTGGGAGAGTGAAGGCCCGGGGCTCCGAGGGCTGTGGATACGGGGGATCGGGGCCGACCAGCTGTGGGTGTGCAGAGCGACGGGGAGACTACAGTACCTCTGAGGGCTGTGGATGCGGGCGATGGATGCGTCGTAGACCGGGGCCGACCAGCTGTGGGCGCGCGGAGCGACGGGGAGACTACGGCAGCCATGGAGAAACAGTAGGGTAGACTGAGTACAGTTGAGACACTTTTTGCTTCTCCATTTTTGAACAGATATTGCACAAAAACTATACACTGAAAATAAGTGATTTTTCATATGCAGTTTAATTTGTTTGTATACTAAGTTATTATTGATGAATATCATTTATAAGTTGTTTATTTTTTCCACAATCAGGTCATAAACATGAGGTGCATTTTTACCATGGTACCGTCTCAACTATACCCCATATGTGTACAGTTGAGACAGTACCATGGTACAGTTGAGACACCTATTGAAACCCATTGATGATGACTGAACATCAATTGTAAATGCAATAAACTTTTTTTAAAAATGACAATTTGACAAGATATTTCAATATAAATTCATTTCTCTTTATTGAAATTAAAAACAATGGAATATTGTTGTAAACAAGCAATAATAAAACACCAGCAATGCCTAAAATGTCAAGACCTGTACTGGCACTCTGTGCGACCTGTGTGGGGCATCCTGCAATAGGCATAGCACAAGAAGACAAACAAACAAAAAAAATCATACAGGCTACACAACATAGCTAACATACACACACTGCATGCCTTTTTATTTCTGAAATCTGAAGTAGGCTAGGCTACATACATCCAATAAAGGCTGTATCAACTGTACCCGTTCTACCACCTTGCCTATTACACCACACACTAAATTATCCTTATATCATTCATGGTTAAAAAGATGTCCATTAATATAACACAGTTCAAGTAACACAAATATTAAATTTTATTTTCATTTTCTTTGTTTGTGGTCTTATTATGACTTGTAACCTGTTATCTTTACGCTGCACAACTTAACAGCATGTGATGTAATAGAACTCTATCACGGGTACAGTTGAGACATTGTGTCTCAACTGTACCCTGCTAACCACCTTGTGTATTTCTCTAGATTATGCAGTGACCTAACATGCTAGAATAGCATGAAATATGTGAGTTTTTAGGGCACAGAATAATGTTTGCAATGATGTAAGTTATGTTTGATGGTCACAAAAGGATTATAAGCTATTCATTGTGGAAGGGACATGGTAAAGTGAAATTCTTACCTTTACAATTCTTAAACTAATTGTTATATATCGTCCACCATTCTCCAGCAATGACTTCTACGGCACACTTTAAAAACTGCTTAAAGTATCTGACCCCAAAACAGAGGTTATATTACTTGGTGACCTGAATTGTAACTGGCTGGACAAGACAAACAGAAGAGCTCTCAAACAGATTACAGATATTTTGGATTTTGCACAACTGACTGTAGGACCGACTAGAATAACTATCTCCTCCCAAACCCAAATTGATTTTGTCGTATACTGATGACGTAATCAGCAGGAGACTACATGTGTGAAATTAACAGGCGAGAGCGCGGTGACGCTGTGATATGGGAAGAGTGAAACTGTTCATTAAAGCTGGTCGCTGAAGTTCAAGTCTGGATGATTTAATTCGTAGTATGTACAGCCAGTATCAAACAGATTTAATATTCAGTAACAAGCCTGAGAGAGTCGTTAAAACATATAATCTACTTACGGGACTATCTGACCATAATTTAATATTAATGTGCAGAAAACTCACAAAAAAAGCGCTTTAATGGCCCTAACAAATCCAAAGAACTCGTGAAAAAAAATCCGAAAAAATAACTAGTAACTTTTGAAAGAGCAGTGCAACAGACTGATTGGGAAAATATGCTAACTGGGACTAACGTGTAAGCAGACTGCAAACTGTTTAAAAGGAACTACAAAATCTGGTTGAGGAGTTCATTAGAAAAGTGAAGAGCAGGAAGAAAGACAAAAACAATACAATTCCCTGGTTCAATGACGACATATTCAATTTAATGAAGGAAAGAGATGGTGCACTAAAAAGAGCTTTGAAGACTAATTCAATTAGTCATAGGTACCGTTTCACCTCAGTGCGTAACAAAGTTACAAAAATGATCAGAAAAGTCAAAGCTAACTTCTTCATAACAATTATTGATAAGACAAAAGGCAACACTAAACTGATTTGGGAACAAATTAAAAACTTAATAGGAATCAATCACAGGCCTAAAAAAGAGTTGGTGCTGGAACAGAATGACCAGCTGGTGCAAGACCCAGTGCAAGTTGCAACAGCATTTAACAAATACTTCATTAGTTCTGTGGATGCGATTGCACAAAGCTTTTCTTTACCTATAGTCAATATTGCTGAAGTTGATGAAAGTAAAACATCTTTCAGCATTCTACCCATCTCTGACTCTGACTCCCTTAAAACCTCAACAGCTAAAGCCCAGCATACACTGTACGATATTTGACCGGATTTGACCCGATTTTTGAGACGCACGACCTACCAACGCACGGGCCGGATTTCCGCTTCATCGTGCGTCTTTTGCCGTGCAGTGTACGGGGGGAGCGAGGGTCGATCATCTGTTCCTGAACCACGGTCGGATGAATTTCTGACATGTCAGAAATTTTGGTTGACTGGCACAGGCGTTCACACAGTTGAAGCAGAGCCACAAGCTGATTCGCCAACGTCTGTGCATTTATCCCTCACTGCGCCTGCGCGAAGACAGAGATCACCATGGCGATGTGTCAGTGGACTCAAAATATGGAGGCCAGGTTGGTTGAGCTGTGGCAACAGTATGAGTGCCTTGACGTTTCCTCTGCCACCTACCAAGACTGCTATCAACATGAAATGCTGGCAGGAGATGGCTAATATTCTTCAGCTGCCTGGTAAGTTTTTTCTGCTCTCATTTTCAAGCAAGCGCAACAAACATACAAGCTAGCGCACTAGACGAGGTACAACAGCAGTTACAACAGTTACAGTTACACACACACAGAGGGTGCACCCTCTGTGTCGGCTGGCACAAACCATCTACAGAGGTGCACTCTGTGTGTGTGTGTGTGTGTGTGTGTGTGTGTGTGTGTGTGTGTGTGTGAGAGAGAGTGAGTGAGTGGGAGAGAGACAGAAAGAGAGAGATAAGAAAAAAGAGAACGTTAAACAAAAAAGAAAAATAAGAAGTGAGAGAGGAAAAGAGAGACAAAGAGAAAGAGAGGAAAAGAGAGAGAAGAGAGAAAAAACTTGCACTGACCTTTTGTGCATATAGGCTATATGAGGAGGACATATGAAACAGACTATTGCAGATCAATTAGGCTACAAAGAGAAAAATGTACATTGTACTTTTGATTTGTCTGGCCAGGGTCCTAATGTGTTCCCATCTTTATGCAGTCAATGAAGGAAAACCAGAGCTGCATCTCTCAGGACCCAATATGGTAAACTTTGCCAAAAGTAAGTGGCAGTGGACAGAAGCCACTAACACCAAAACAAAGATGGATCCTGGCACACTTGGAGTTTTTAAAGCCCCATATGATGCACAGAGCAACGGAATCGACCTTAAGAGTAAGTGTTCTCAAGCATGTGCAATCTGTTCACCAAAAAAAAAAAACATTCTTTCATGATCTATTCACACTCGTGGATTGAATAATGGGTTAAGTTTTTTAGTTCACAAAACACTGCTGGTGTTTCAGAGGAAAAGGGTTTGCAGTTATTGCCCTAACAATTGAAGCAAATGGTGACCAGGATTCAGATTTAATTAAAATACATAATACAACCATATAATTCCTCCACAAAGCTCATAACAAAGTAATCCAGGTGTCCTAAAGCCCTGATATGCACTGCTGTATTAATAACATCACTGGCGCCATGTTTTTAGCCTTACTTGTATGCCATGTTTGATCCTATGTGAACATGGCTCCCATATAAAAAGCCACCGGCAGCACACATTAAGGTTAAAAACATAGTGTTTCTGACATTTTCCAAAACAGGACACTTGGATAATTACTTTGTATGAGTTATGTGGGGACACGGTTTTATTATACATTTTATTTTGGTTTGAACCAATGTCACCATTTCATTCAAATGTTTGGGGGATAACTGCAAACCGTTTTCTTCTGAAACACCAACAGTGTATTGTGAGCTAAAAAACTTCACCCATCCTTCCACTTCCATGGGTGAGTAGATGACTGAACTTTAATTTTTGGGTGAACTGTCTGTCACTTTCAGTTGTGTTGAAAAGATTTAGATCTCAACAAAAAGGTCTAGTTGGCATCCCTTCTGTTATCTAATTTTTTTCTGCATGTCTTTACCTGTGTTGTTTACTACAGCTTGACGCCGAGGACTCTGAGGACATTGATGAGACAGAAGGGGCAAATGGAAGACGAAGATGTGGTGCTTGACATGTCAACTGACAACAATGAAATGTCCCAGATGTTCTCCCCTCCATCAACCTCTGCTCTGTCCTCTAGAAGTTCAGTCTCTGCCACTGTAGAGGGGTAAACATCTTCGACTGAATTAGCATCATGCATGATGAGACCCCCAAAAGACAACGCTTTAGCAAAGCAAAGGGAAAGTCCTCTGATGCTAGCAATATTGAGTTTGCGAAGTTAACTTTGTTAAAACAGGTTCATAATACTTTGTCTTCTACAACTAATGACAGTGAGGACGTATTTGGTCAACAAAATGCAAATGAGCTAAGAAGCATTAAAGATCGAGTGCTTCAGTTAAGAGTTAGGAGAAATATTATGAACATACTGTATGATGCCCTAGAGGCAGAGCAGGCCCGGGAACACGCAACCCTCAGTCAGTACCAACCAGGGGGAGTACCATTTATGGGATCCCAGTCAACTCAGGGAAGGTATGATTGTTACACATCTGTGCCAATGCAAGTGCCACATCCACCATATCAGAGCCAGCACAGTCACCAGCTCCAGCGCCAACCAGCCCAACAGACCCAGTCTCAAAGCCTCCAGCCTCAACCAATGTCCTTCATTAGGATGGTAAATGAAGACAAATAATAGTTGAAAATTGGCAGCGGTTGATCAGGATGCAAGTTAACTTTTGCACTTTATTTTTGCACTACTGTTCTCTTCTAAGTGCCTTGAAAAGAGATTTGTTTATGTATATGGACATGTTATCATTCACTCTGTAGTGATGAGTGCATTTTTTTAGACTGTTGTACATATTTTAGTACAGATGAGTATTTTTTAAATGTTTTCAGTATTTATATATTTATATTTGAATGCTCTGAACTGTTTTTGGTCATTGACTTTTATGACTTATGACACAAAATAAAACAAAATTGAGTACATGCATAGCAGTCAAGTGTTCTGTTTGCATTGTTTTAATAAACAGTTTAAAACAGAATAAGGTAAATCTTTTCAAATATCATTGACTTAAAGCCACACAAATAACTAGAATATAATAATATTGTAATAATAAAAACAAAGTGTAAAGAGAACTATTTTTTTTAGAAAGGTACACTGGCTAAAATCAAACCACTCTCACTCTTAAAAGTTATAGTGCAATAACTATTACATATTAAATTAATGTCAAGCAATGTTCGCTACATTCAAGCCATTGCCAAATGAGTTGACATGATCATTGCTCACTCTTATTCAAAGCATGTCACACTACAGATCTGTGACAGAAACAAGAAATACATTTACTAAATGAAATAATAAATTCATATGTCCTGTAACCAGTGAAGCAGGAAATTGAGAGACAGATAACAAGCTACACATCTAACCTGTCTGTGTTTATGCATCAGATACACAGAAAATACAATGGATGTTCTGAAATGAAATATAAAAAATAACAAAGGGTGGATTTCAACGGTCACACTCTCCCCACTGGTGCAGGCTGTAGTATGCCCTCTCTCCTCCATGCACCTTCAATCAGCTGATGGTTGGCATCTTCTGAATTCACATAGGCAGGTGGCAAGTAGGCATCAGATCTTCTGTCACGTAAGAAGTTATGCAGGCACAGACATGCAAAGATGATATTCATGACCTTGAATCCAGGGAAATAGTTGTTCTAAAAACTCTGAAGCGATTGGCTAATATTCCAAAGGTATTTTCCACTACTCGTCGAGCCCGAGACAGACGGTAATTGAAGAGCCTCTGACTCCTGTTCAGGTTTTGGAAGGGGTAAGGCTTCATGAGGTCTGCTCTGAGTGGATAGGCCTCATCTCCAATTAACATGTAGGGCATCAAGATATCAGGGGGGACATGAAGTAGGCCTTTGTCCATTGCGGCTCTCAAGTCTCATTGTGCAAACATGCCAGCGTCTGACACTCTGCCCTGGGTTCCTGCACTTGCATAAACATATGCAAACTTATAATTTGCATCAACTACAGCCATGAGTATGATGGAAAACCAGGACTTGTAGTTGTAATGCATGCTTCCACTGTTGGCAGGAGGTTGGATAAAAATGTGTTTACCGTCCACTGCACCCAGGCAGTGTGGAAACTGCCACTTGTTATGGAAGTCTTTGGCAATGGCTTTCCACTCTGGCTCAGTTCTTGGTGTCTGTGAACCAAAAGTGAGATAAAGAAATGTTAACAATGACTTATATATGCACAAAAACAAAAGAAATTCAAACAATCATATAATATTGAGTAGGATGTAATTGATAGCATGGTTAGTTGACATTTCACACCATACCATCACACCCTTCAGTAAAGTTAAAAAAAAAAGGTGTGATTAAAAATATTCAATAGTGAAAGCATAATTCTTGTGTATTGTGCTTAAAGAAATCATCACAGATCATGTGACGTACAGTTAGGGCCGTAAGTGTTTCTGCCTGTGTTACCTTCAGGAAATCCTCGTGTAACACAGATGTTAGGACTGCACAGGTCTCCATCACAATCCTGCTCAGTTGTCCTTCCAATCTGATATCGGAAACTCAATGAGTTGAATGTTTCACCTGTCAAAGTGAATACAGATTCTTAAATGACAATTCGATAAAGTGGAATAATAGTGGGAAATTAGTTTGTTGACATTCAATGACATGAAAATGACATTATTCTAATACACAATTATGTAAATCTTCATCAATCAAAATGTTACTGATTAGTTGGTGTTGGCTGCTTTCTTCTTGGACTTAATGATACATGGAAAAAATGTAGCATCATGTTTCTCTTAGTTTCTCCAGTAATTCATTCAATTCCATCTTTTCAGAAAAAAAAGTCCACTCTCATTGGGTTTCCACCACAAAATCTTATTACTGTCTTAATGCATGAAAATTGCATATTTATTGCTGATGGCATCATAAAAACAAAAGAGATGTCACACTCTACATCAATTAGTTCTATGATTTGTACACCGTATATTATTGTAAATTGTCCAGCCATACTATCAAGATTTGTGTGGACTGTAGACTGACCTGTAGCCAGGAACCGTAATGTCACAGAGAGCCTGTCCTTTGGGCTAACGGCCTTTCTTAGATGGGTGTCCCGCTTCTGGATGATAGGTGTTACTCTGTCCAGAAGGTGACTGAAGTCCTCCACAGACATTCTTAGAAGGTTGCGAAATCCCTTCATATCGTCCACCTACATAAATACATACATAAAAATAGACAGGGTTCAAAATTAAAACATAATTTCAGAAGGTTGGTGACATGATTAAGCTGACAAGATCAATTTTGCTTTGAGTGTAAGGTACTGTTGTGATGTTAAGGCATGTTTGGTGGTAACATATGTCAGTGTGTTTTTGTTTATTGCTGATAATATCATAAAGCAAAGTTATAATGTTTATTGATGTGCCCACATACAGTATGGCTAGGCTACAATTTGACAATAATTACAACAAGAGTTGTAAGTCAGCAACATTTAGGCCCACCAGCCAAATGCTAGTAAAATATGCAAGTGACAAGTATATTTCATTTCATTTATTTATCTGTTTTCCGATCATGGCAATATTCAAAATCATACAACTATCAACTGAAACATATTCCTTGACCTAAAAAGGAGCAGGAAGAAGAAAATCTTATTTTACCTGCCCATCACTCAAAACACAAATAAACAATAGAAACAGATGGTCTATCCGATTACAGTTAGGCCTACTCTATAGTCAATATAACATTAACATGAAAGGAAAACAGAAATAAATTCATTCTGTCTCAACACTCGTACAAAATATAGAAACCTAACTATCAAGTTCAATCAATGCAACTATTCTTTCTTTAAAAATTTTTTTGAACTGAAACATGTTCAAACAGCCCTTTAAATCACTCTGTAAGGAATTCCACAGCTACAGAAATACACATCTGCTTTAAAGTTGTTCGTGCAAACTGGTGCTTAAATCTATTGCGTGTGGCTGGTAAAACTTTAACATTTACTGGCCACTAGCTGGTGGACAGAAAGTTAATTATGTCCCCTGATTAAAACAAGTATTTGTGATATGAAGTCAGAACGTATTTGGGGCTAATAGCTACCGCACAAAAGGGAACGTTAGCGTACGGTTGTTATCAAGCTAACAGTAAAGTACCGGCCGGCTTACCTCCAACTCTCGTTGTAAAATGGACAAACCATACTGTCCACGTCTCTCAAGCCATCTGCGAGTCCATATGCGCCGACGCCTCTTCTTTTTGGATGTTTCCGTACACAGTATAGCGCAAATCATCAAAGCAAACCGCTTGTCCTGCGTCATTTGCAACATCGGCACTTACGGAACAAATCGGAACTTTCAAATGTATCTTTATTGACAGCTGTCAAAGGGCAGGACAGTCAGCAGGGGCTGCCGTGGCGTTTTCACCCGTACAGTGGGAGCTCTCTGATCGTGCTTGATGATCGGAAAGTACAGTGTGAGCACATAAATCGTGAGCTTTGGCCACACATCGTAGATGATTCACTTGTACAGTGTGAGCTGGTATTAACAACAAGATGTTAAAAATCGTACAGTGTATGCTGGGCTTAAGGATGTTTACGGTATGGATTCCACAGTGCTCAAGTCTCTGAAAGATTCCCTGGTATGTCCAATCACACAAATTGTTAATTTATCAGGCTTACAGGGACATTTCCCAAATGCCTGGAATTGTGTCTCCCATCTTCAAGTCAGATGATCCTCAGAAAATTAGTAACTACCACTCGATCAGTATCTAACCTGTGGCATCTAAGGGTGCCGAGAAATGGGTAAGAGAGCAGCTTGTTTCATTTCGGAAGAACAGTCCATTCAATTTGCACCCTATGCAATTTGGCTTTAGGGCTAATTATTCCACCGAAACAGCCAACTGCCTTTTTATAGAAAAGGTCAGAGAAAGGGTTGACAAAGGAGTTACTGTTGGTGCAGTGTTCTTAGACCTGCGTAAAGCCTTTGACACTGTGAATCACAAGGTCCTTCTAGCTAAACTATCCACCTTTAATTTCTCCCCATTAGCAATCAGCTGGATTGAAACATATTTAACTGGAAGACATCAACATGTTATCATTAGCAACCAACTATCTCCAGCTCTTGACTTGTGAACTGGAGTACCACAAGGGTCAATACTTGGACCGCTCCTGTTCTCACTATATATCAATGATCTACCATCATGATGTCCAGATGTGGAAACACAGTTATACTGTGATCTTTGTGCATGCCAAGACAAAGCAAATGGCTGCTGATAAACTAAACTCCGCCCTGCAGCGTACCCCAACTGGCTCAACTGTTCCTCCCTCCAACTAAACGTTACAAAAAAAGTGGGAATGTTTTTTACAAAACAACAATGTAACATTATGCCAGACGTTAAAATCTCAGGCCAAAACATCACCATTGTGCCAGAAGTCAAATACCTGGGAATCATTATTGATTTCAATTTGACTTTTAAAGCACATATTAAAAAAGTGTTTAAGTTTAGCTTAGCTAATTTCAGATACATACGGAACACAATGACTCTACATGCTGCCATGCTATATGTGAATGTTATGATCATGCCACATTTAACATATTGTCTCACAAGCTAGCTGGGGACAAACAAACAGTTCAACATTGAAACCACTGGCCACTCTCTATAAGCAAACTGTTAAAGTACTGGATAAGAGACCGAACAACTCCCATCATTGTCCGATTCTGAAAAAACATAAACTTCCAAGTTGGAAAGATGTAATAAAATACAGGAACATCTGCCTTGTCCACAAAAGTTTGCACAATACAGCTCCTCCCCCTCTTAACTCACTCATAAGTCAACGTAACAGTAACAGTCAAACTACCAGAAGCATTACACGTGGCGACCTGTTAGTCCCTTTCAGGAAAAGTACATTTGATCAACTATCCTTCTCAGTTACAGCCACTCAGAATTGGAACTCTCTACCCACCCAAATCAAAGACATACATACATACATACATACTCCACCTTCACTTCACACTTAATAACCTGGTTCGCTGACAACTACACCTGCACACACTAGACTGGATTGGATATGACATATGTGTTGCATGTAACATGATCATAGTGATAGATATTGCCCGTCTGTTTTTGTGATTATATGTGCTGCTTCTGTGTTGTGATCATTGTGATGTGCTGCATGGGATTATATGTGCTGCTTCTGTGTTGTGAACATGTGATGTGCTGCATGTGATTATATGTGCTGCTTCTGAGTTGTGAACTTCGTGATGTGCTGCATGTGATTATATGTGCTGCTTCTGTGTTGTGAACATGTGATGTGCTGCATGTGATTGTCAGAGTGAGACAGAATTCAAGCATTCACTACTTGATCTTGTATTTTGATTTTGCATGTCCTATTTTATTGTGTTTTATTATATGCATTTTTAATTGGTTTTGTGGTGCATGTTTTTATATATGGGTTTATACTAGTTTTTATTATATGGTGTTTGACTGTGGGACTGAGCGAACTGAACTCTTACTGATCAAGTAATGAACTAATTCAGAACAGCTGAAGTGATTGCGGGACACCCCCCCCTCGGCTCAGGATTGGCGAACTGGACTGAGTGCTTTGTTCTACGCTGGGGGAGTAGCAGGTAAATGAGAGGACGGGGAGAAGGAAAGAGGAGGAAGAGAGCAACGAACGTGGAGAGGTGGACTCCACAGGAAAGAGATTGCAGCGGGACGCGGAGACCGTACGACAGATATCACTCGTGGGTTAGCGAGGAGATGCCAGCCGGGAGGTGCAGCTGAGGCGAGGAAACAGACGGGCCGCAGCGGGACGAGCCAGACGCAGAGGACAGAGACTTGGTTCAACGCACACCATTGAGATAAGTAAAGGGATGTGAACCAAGTTATCACTCTGTGGGCATGCGTGTGTACTGCGAGTTGTGCGCCACCTGATTGAGAGCAATTATCTCCTTCCTATAGCGGCGGCGTGTGGAGGAGCCTGGAAGGAGCGGCGTGAGTGGAGCCACGAGGAGCCGTCAGCTTCAGGAACCCCCTTCTTTATAAAAATAAATAAATAAAAAAAACGAGTCCGCACCATTTTCTGGAAGCCCTCTTTAGTGACTGAATACACGGGAATCATGTGTAGCAATATGGTACGTTATAGCGTTTGTAATGTCTTTGTGTCATTATGCTACTGAATGCATCGGCAATCCAACCTTGCTTGGGCTTGACACAGGAGGCCCCAGATGTCCCCGCCGTGTCTTTTATTGCAAGGCGCTGTTCATACAGTACTCTGTAGTGTTGTCACAGTACCAAAATTGGGACCTACGGTACAATACCAGTGAAAGTATCACGGTTCTGAGTAGTATCACGATACCACAGCAAAAATGAGGTAGATGTGCCTTTTGTCATTTATAAAAAGATAAATCACTTTTCTACAATACATTAATGATATTTCAATGGAATAAATTACTTATTGACTCATACATACTTCAAAAACAGCATCAATAAGTGATTAACATAGGGGGGATCAAAATAAAATGAATATATAAAATAAAAATCAACCAGCCACCCTCCTGCCCTGACAAGTAAAGAACAGTCCTTAAAGTGCGGTGAGGTTTGTGGAAATGTGAACGGCTCGTTTCTCCTCTGACACGTCACATACTTGTGTGCCACCATGGCTCGGCTGTTCAGGTACTACTGGGCAATCATGACACCAACTTATTCACCAGGAGCCGGGCTTCTCGGTCACCGGCAGCCTCTAGTCACCAGGCTCTTCACGTACGGTGAAACGCCGATAAACTGCGTTATCTTGCGGCAGCCATAGCGCTCCGCCGTATTCCCGTCTGCGACCCCCGTTCAAACCATAACAGGTAGGATTCGCCTTTCGTTTCTGCTGCTGGTTGAAATCTGTACTCACACAGCGTGCTGAATGATTTATTTTGCTCGAACAAAACTATTTTAGTCGCAAATGTGTTGTGTGTACTAGCAAGTTGCTAGCAGCAGCATGTCTCCCTCGCTCAAGGGGATGTTTGTGATTGGCTGGTTTTGCTGTCAGGAAATGAGGTTTGTGATTGGCTGAGCTGTACATGCAGGTCACACTGCCTGCGAAGCGCAGCGCACCGAAATTCTCGCGTGCGCCAGAGCACCTCCGTTCACATCAGACACGCATTTTCCACGCCGGTCAACAAGCGATTCTGCTCCCAGCTGTTGTTTTTCCATCTTGCCCAGCTTGACACATTTGCTCGCAGCTTGCGCAGAAAATAGACCAGATGCCAAAATGATCTCTGCAGGGCCGGCGGCGGAGCTGACACAATCGGTTAACATGGGCGCCGAAAGGAAACTGGCTTCACTTCTCGGCGCTTCGAGGCTATTCGCGGCGCTTCCGCGGGCGGTGTGGCCCTGGCGTAAGAAAATCAGCAGTAATTGTTTAATTCCAGACTTTAAAATAAATGCAATAATAAATTGGCCACAAATGTGCTTATTATTTAACTTAAAATAAGAGCATATGACTCTATCCTAATGCATCTAATTTTACGCACAATATAATTGTCCGCCCTGTCCTGCCCAGCCCTGCTCTTGTATTACATAAGCCCAATTTATATCTCCATGGCTCACAGCCATGAACTAAGGTAGGTAGTAGGTAGGTATAAATTGGGCAATAGGCCCTACAGTCAACTTTTAGTCAAGTTATTACTACAACAAAAAAATCCCACTTAGCACTACTAAAAAGGTTTTCCTCTGGCTAAAATGCATAGCAGGCTATACCTTCACATTGCACCTGTCATATTTCTGCTCTCATCCTCCTCCTCATCACGACTGGGGTTAGTCTGTCCCTTAGCTTCATTTTCCTTGGGACTGGGAGCACCACCTAACATTAACAGTGTGCATCCACTGGAAAAAAGCAGGCATATTTTCTTTTAGTACAGGTTTAAATTATAATGACCTATTGCAATACCTAGTAGGCCAGTTGGCCTCTTGAAATGGACACCTAGAAGAAATACGCAATTTGGGGCGTCAGTGGCTTAGTAGATAGAGCAGGTGCCCCATATACAAGGTTGTTACCACAGCGGCCCGGATCGACCCCAGCCTGTGGCCCTTTGCTGCATGTCACTCCCTCTCTCTCCCCCTTTCACACCTGAATGTCCTATCAATTAAAGGCAAAAATGCCCTAAAAAAGAAAAGATATACACAATTTGCCAAAGCCAAACCTGCACATTACGCACTCACGAACGTTAGCTAACGTTAATATACCTGCTATAATGGCACTGTCTGCTCCATCTCCGTGGTTAGCAACACCAGCAGCCTCAGCCCGTCGACCAACGGCGTGGCCCAACAGGTCGGTTATTTTGGAGCACTTAGCTGCCTCTTCTTGTAAAGATTTAAGTTTTTTTTATTCAAGTTTTTTCCGCACCATCCTTTCTTTTTTTTTTTTAAACCAGCTTTATCCATGTTTTATGTTTAACCGTCAAACTAGCCTGATCTGCCATGAGTAATGACTGATGACTGCAGCTGAGCCAATGAGATTTCAAGAAAAACAAGAGCCTCTTTCATATTGGAAGAGGCTGCTCTTATCTCCTCCTTCAAGCATCAAAACATAAGATTGACACCTACGTTCCCTCTTGTTACAGATGTGTATGTGTTCTGTGCTGCTGTCCCTTTTTCCCTCCCTTGTAGATCTGCTCAGGTGTGTGCTGCATTACCTAACAAGGTGCAGCACACCTGGCATGGAGGAGGTGCTTAAGAGCTCCTGTGCCAGCAGCAGAGAAGGGAAGCCTCTGGTGTGCGGACTGCTGGTCCTGCTGCCTCTCACAGTGGGATTGTTGTTGTCTTGCCTTCATTCTAATAAATCCCATGGATTTGATTGTTTTGAAAAGCTGTTTATGTGGTTATTATTGGGTCAGTGATGGAGTTTTGTTAGTTTTTGTCACTACAAAAACTTAGCCTTTGTTACCCTAAGATGTACATAAACTACAGGTTATACACTTCTTTTTAAAATAAAAAAATGTTAAATTGTTGGTTATCGTACCCGTTATTGGTCATTAGAAGCAGGTAATTATTGGTCATCCTACTGGCTGAAGAAAATCCATATCGGTGCATCCCTAATCCCAGGGTACATTTTTTGTATTTGGGAACTGGTAAAATGTATAATTTGTGGTAGATTTTATTTTATTTAACTATTATTATTGTATACAGAACCTGAATTGCTGTTGTTCACAAATAAAAGAAATAGGCCATATCGCCAACCTTTAGTTTCCTCCAGCACCTGCTGGCTTGCTGAAGGCCACTGTGCTAACTTTCGATGATGTAAAGTAATATGTGCACTGCTGTTGATTGAATTTCCACAGTACGTTACTAGACCATGACAGAGTTTGTATGCAGCTTTAGCCATGTCCAGCTCTGTTTTTTTTCCTGGCAATGCGTCAAACTAAAAGTACTTCCTACTCTGGATTTAAAATGAGATGGTGCAGCCCTCATCTCCGTAGACCTTGAAATGGCATCCATCACCGTCTGCCTCCCGGCTTTGTTTTTCTTCAACCTGATATGACAGCAAATTAGTCATAGATCACCACAATTAAGGTTGTAACTTCTTTCCACCTCTGTATAGGCCAACATTTTGCAACTGAATATATTAAATATTAATTCAGGAATTAATAAGTCAAATGCCAGCTGAAAATGATTCCTTTCAGGTGGTCACTGAATGGTAAGTTTTAAAATGTTTTGTGATTCATATTAATGTTACTTCGTAGAATAGTTAGCATAACTTTTACATGCAATGTTAGCTGAGATGAATGACAATGGGAGGCTAGCGCTTTGCCTTTCTTCATTGAGATACATTTTCATTGAAAACATAAATCTGCTCCGTTTTTCTGATAATAGCCTTTTTCATTCAAACACATCCAGTCTTAATAGATTAAATATGTCTTTACGCTGACACACACACACAAACACCGACCCTCAAAGTGGGAGAGACCAGTGCCGGTCGGGCGTCTCTTTGGCGTTGTGTAGAAGTATTTGTCCGCCTCGAATAATGTTCCCCTCCAGCTAAAATTGTGTTGTTTCCTGCAGGAGGTGTTTATGCGTAGCAAAGCTAACTGCTTGGGGTCGGGGCTGGGGTTTGGGGTGAGGAAGGGTGCACATTACGTCCCCTCCCCGTGAGTCGACACCGGCACCGGGCACGGGGGAGGCTGGCCACTCACAAGCCGCCTCTTCTTGCAACCCCACGAGCTGCAAAGGCTCGGATTGTCCGGGCACTGGAGCCAGTCAACGTGATTCAAGTGCTGCTGGGAGCTCAGCCGAGCGGTTCACCCAGTTTACAATCTGTTTTTTCTAAACATCAGATTAGAAAGCTGTTTCTCAGACTCCACTGAACAATAAAATAATTTTAAGTAACACTGCTGTCCTGAGCTCTATAAAATCTGTCATCTGATGTTTTCAATTGGCTGAATAAAAGTTTTAGTTTAGATAATCAAGATATTTTTCTGTCATGCCACCTTGATTATTCCAGTGAGCTTTTGTTGCGCTGCCACTGGGGGGCGGGATGAGACAACTGATGGATGATTTATGATTGGTTTGGAATTTATTGTGTAATAAATCTCAGATAACCACGGCCAAATCAAACCCAATTTCAAGAATGTACAAAAACTTAAAAGACAGATATTTCGAATTTGGATGGAAACTTATTTCTAATTGTTTTTACATGTTTTATATTATGTAAATAAGACCCTAAATTACATAGTTAGAAGGCTATTGTGGATTTGGGTTTCCAGAGGCTTTAAAACCAAAACACCTGACAATCAGGACAAACAGGCAATGAAATGCTCAGTCAAACAGTCAAGCAGCCTAGCTTTATCAGAGATTAAGAGCCCTTGACAATGCATGAGGGGAGCTTAATACCTTTATTTATGGTCAGTTAAAGATTTAATAGTCTTCCAGAACACCTTTGGGTTTGTTTGGGGTATTTGATGTTTCACTAAGAAAGTGCTCAGCATTTGTTTTTATAATTGCATGCATATATGGGGTGCAGTATGCATCGCTGGGATGCCTTGAGCAACAACAAAGCGGACCTCTGCAACATGCTGTTACGGCCACCATACCCCCCCTCATAGTGTAACTTGCTCATGCTGAGCAGGCTGCGTGATCCCCTGCACCTGATTGGCTCGCACTGAGGAGGTGTGCCTTCCCTCCACCTTCCACCTCCTCAGTGCGTCTCCTGCGTTTGGATTGGTGCAGTACCACATCAGCTCCACCAAACCCTAGGCTGCAGCTGAGGAGCCACAGCTATATAATACTCAGCCAGATCATCAGTCAGGCAGCTGTAGAGCAGCTTGCCAGACATGCCTCCCGAATATTGTAAATGTTAATTGTTGCATTAACGTGAATGTTGTGAATTACATGAGGCACTTTAAAGATACCTAGGACTGGGCTAGTGAACAGAAGATTCAATAACTGATTTCGCAAACCAATACACATAGGTATTTTTTCTGTGATTAGAGACACTGGGATAAGGAGTGCTGTTCTGCTTGTGTTATGTTTGAACTAAGTGAAAGCTAATTGGCGATGATTTTGTTTTGCTTTTGATTTAGTTAGTCTCCCTATTAGTAACTATTTTTGAGAGTCCTTTTTTGGTTCTATTTGTTTCTTTGATTTGAGTAGCATCCATCAGCCCATTTCCTTTAGCTTTGCCTCGCAAACCTTAAACCTTGTTTAATAAATAATTTTGCTTTTTCCAATTACAGCTGGTTTATGTTGCTTCCCATGAGACAGAGTTGACGAAACCCTCTATTTTGTAGATTAATGCACGTTTCGTCAACAGCTGAGTAACAACTACTGCTGTCAAAATCTGTCAGACATACGGGAATATACAAGAACACTTGTTTCAGGTTTATAAAAACATAAGTACTGTGCATACTAATAACTAGAAAATCCAATAAATGAAGTTGGATATTAAAATTATACACAATACATAAAAAACAAATTAAACCATTATCTGTGGTTATCTGTGGTTTGCAGAAATATTAATTGCCAACATTTTTTCTGGTTTTTGGGTTGCCAGATTACAATGTTAAAGGGACATTGCACCCAAAAATGAAAATTCAGCCATTATCTACTCACCCATAGGCCGAGGGAGGCTCAGGTGAAGTTTTAGAGTCCTCACATCACTTGCGGAGATCCCAGGGGAGAGGGGGTAGCAACACAACTCCACCTTATGGAGGCTTACGGCACTCCAGATTCAAACATCCAAAAACACAATTTAAACCACAAAATATCTCCATACTGCTCATTCATAATGATCCAAGTGTTGTTCTCATTACAAAATATTACAAAAAGGCACCTCCAGCTGCTAAAATGTGTCCTTTGTGATCAGGGGTCAAAGGATTTAAAATGGTTATTTTTGGTAAGGAAAAAAAAAGACAAAAAAAGTAATACTATAATTGAGACTTGAAAACAATTTCAATGGAAGTGTGTGTAAAGGGTCTCCTTTTTGAAAATAACTAAAATAAAGTAGAGCTTGTCCTTCCAGTTGCATTTTTTTTTCTCAATACCGTAGATAAGCAAATGTACACTGTACAATAACAACTTTAATATCATGGTATACCTTGACACTGGTATACCTTTACTACCTGAACTACCATCAGAGCAAAAACCAAAATACTCCCCAAACTATTTTTGGTTTTTCCTCCACCACAAGCTCTGACAGGGGAACACCACATAAATTGAGAATTCCAATTTGTTATATTGGTGGCCGGGGAAAGTCTAGTCAATATTTGTGAAAATTGTGCATCAAGTCTGATGGGCTTTATTGTTCTATTGGTGCGAGATTGCTTCTTGTCAAGCAGTCTTTTAGTGTGTGTGTGGGTTGGTTTTTTTTTGCTAGTCAGAATGCACTGTACTTCAGGGGACATTTTGGCCCCAGATTTTGCTGCAGAGTGAGCGCTTGTCACTCTGCGGCTGCTCTTTGGTGCAAGGAACTGAGGACACAGAGACATCGGACCCGGAAATCGACTGAGACTCGCCATCTTGTAGGAGGTCTCAATTCGTTAAATGCGCTTGGAGGAGCCGAGGAGAGAGGAGGCTTTCAGAGGGGAGGGGAGCTAGGATACACGAGTGCAGCCTTCACAGAAGTCTTTTACCGACCGTCACACCCCCAGATTGGCAGCCCAGCACTGCAGCTGATCACACTGACCTGATACATCACAACATCCCTGGAGTTTCATACAGAGTGAAGACAGATAAGAGATTAAACCCAAGTGCATCACTGCCATGTTTTATACCTATTTATTTGTTTTCTAATTCGCCATAGAGTTAAAAATCTGAACAAGAAAAGGAAACAAACAACTTTCTTCATTTATCGCAAAAAAATTCTCTGCACCATCTGTTATTTCCGTCATCAACTTTAATTATGGATACAATCAAAGAGTCTGCCTGTCAGAGAGTTTGTATGTCAGAGAGTCTGTCTGTCAGCAAGAAACACTTTGTCATTAGTGATCGCCTTTTCTGGACGTCGCTTCACGTGGCGCTTCGGAGGAAAGGATGTCTCGTTTCTCGAAAGATGTATCTCCTTGTTTTTTTCCAAAGATACTGTATTACTAAAAAATGGCCTACCTACAATATACCCCAATTGTATGAAATGGTATACATTTCAAGTCTCCTAAGTAGTAGGAGCCCAGTCAAAGACTATGGAGAACCGCCAATCAGAGACGAGTATCCCCAACCTCGCCTGGTTATCCTAGATTACCTGGGCTAACCGTTAGCGGTGTCTGTAATAACTCAGTAACTCAATAAACGGTCCGTGAAAAAAATATTTTTTCCCGTGGATATCTTAGTTACAACATGATAGAGCTAGCAAAGCAGTTTTGTGTTGCTATGTGTGGTATTTATTCAGTTTTGGGAAATCACGATGTCTAGAAAGCATCAGTAGCTGCAGCTGACAGGGACAGCTAACAGCAGCAACAAAGCTAACAGCAGGACATCATCTGTTACAAGCCTCCCGTTGTCGGATATGACATGAAACTACTCCAGTTAGCTCAATTATGTTGTAACTAAGACATCCGCTGGAAAATTTTTTTTTTAGTAATCCAGTATCTTTGGTGAAACTGCACTGATTTCAGCACCAGAGGGGAGATATCTGTTGCCAGATCTCGCGAGAGTGTGTTGTTGAGACAGAAACAGGTCTTAAAATATATATTCTCCTGATTTGTCCGTCTGAAATTTGTCATTCTGGTGTCGGAATCTTCTGAAGATTGTGGCTTGTGATAAATGGGTCCAATATCTGCTTCCGTGACTATGGGGCAAAAGAATCGGATATTATCTGTAATCACGTTCATTTCTCCCACTGAAGTCAATGGACTTAGGACCTGCTGTTGGTCTCCTAAAAGGGGGTGGTGGTCGCAAACCCCATGTGACACTGATACAGGAAACTGACTCGCAGTGGACCGTCTTGGGGTACATCCCAAGTCCCTTAAAATTACTGCTAACCACCGAACCTAGCCACCTTACCTAACTGTTTAGTCCCTCCCACTTAGGAAAACATCCAAGGAGTCAGGAGTTAGGAGTGAGGAGCAAGGATTGCTGATTAAGAGACATGAGACGGCCTTAACTCTGAAGCGTCACGTAAAGCGACGTCCTTTTCTGATGATGGCGGCACAGCTGTATCTGCTGCATAACGGAGCCAGCATTTGGCGTACATCCCAAGTCCCATTACATTCGCTGATCAAAGCCGTAACTCCCCCCAAAAAAACCTTTGACGGGGGAAAAACGGTAGAAACCTCAGGAAGAGCAACTGAGGAGGGATCCCTCTTCCAGGACGGACAGACGTGCAATAGATGTCGTACAGAACAGATCAACATGATAAATTAACAGTAATCCGTATAACGCAATGAGACAGAAAGAGAGAGACAGAGACAGAGAGAGATGCAGGACACACGGTAATGACATTAGCTTACAACAACATGAATGAAAGTAATAATATTAATATTTATTAATATTAATAGGATAATTAATATTACCTACAAGCTATTAAACCTTCCACTCACATGCCATGCAGGACAATTAATAATGGGCAAATGTGTTTGTGTGTGTGTGTGTGTAGTGTTATATCAACACGTGTGGTTCTGGACATGAGCAGCTGCACATTTAACAGCCACACATCACCGACAGTCCGCTGAACAACGCAATAGGTTGTGAATGAAATAAACTTAATTACAACATGACAATCTTGCAGGAAATATCATTAACGTTACTCTTTGTAGTCACGTAGGCATGTGAATTACAGCGTTTCATTGCAAAGAATGCATGTAACGGGTACACTTGCGCTGTTTCTACGCCTTCTCGTTCAAATGAGCCAGACGTAGGGGGCAGGTATTTATACGTCAGGGCCTCAAGCTGAAAAGACTTCCCGTTAGGAACCTCTCATGTTACCTTACTCATCGCACCTAAC
This sequence comes from Epinephelus awoara, assembly GCA_035609425.1. NCBI lineage: Eukaryota > Metazoa > Chordata > Actinopteri > Perciformes > Serranidae > Epinephelus > Epinephelus awoara. The sequence continues at coordinate 36,419,220 of CM069312.1, forward strand.
AGATCCCTCCTAACTCCTAACGCTAACTCCTTACTGGCAGGAATAAGAGACATGAGATGGCCTTAAAGATGGTGGACCTCAGGAGTTAGGAGTTACCAGTATAAAATAAGGGACTTGGGATGCAGCCTTGGTTTATCCACCATCTTAATTTCTTCTCTTGTTTCTTCTCTCCTCACATCTCATCCTCGCATCCCTCCCCCGTGTCCTACAAGGGCGGAGCTAGGATGCGAGGAAGAGATGCAAGTCAGGGAAACGTGGAAGCAAAATCTAGTTTGGGATGAACCTCTAGAAATGATACTGTGCGCTAGAGCCCTGCACGGGACTGTTTTCTTCATCCCGCTCCTGCCCGCTCCCGCTGAATTTCTGACCATTACCGCCCACAACTGCAACGTGTGTATTACACTCCCGCCCGCTCCCGCAGTGTTTATGTCCACTCCTGCCCGCTCCCGCAAATATCTGAGAATTTATGCCCCCACAATAATAGAGATACATTGATTTTGCGTCTTCTCTCGTCCCGCAGGAGAAAACGCATCATTTTATAGGCTATTAATAAAGGGATTCATGGGGTTGTTTGTTTCGTTTCCAAATATGCTGAAAATAATGTGTATATTTCTGGTTTTCTGCTACATCCCGGGGGTCTGCCCATTGGTCCGACATCCCATTGTTCCGACCATATTAAACCCATTGTTCTGAAGTCCCGTTGTTCCGAAATCATCATGATGCCCTGTGGTTAAGGTCTGGTTAGGTTTAGGCACAAAAACCACTTGGTTAGGGTCAGGAAAAGATCATGGTGTGGGTTAAAATGAAAAAGAAGGTGACAAACACATAAGCTGTGAGCCTGCTCCGCCTCAAGCCTTTCCCAGCTGACCCAGAGCTGGTCGCGGCGCACCATCAAGGCAGAAATATGCCCGCCAGGAGCCGTTCAGCACCACGAAAAGCTCCCCACACAACCCGGACCCCAGAGTTAATAACAAGAGGTTATGGTTTCATTCTCTCCTCTCTGACACTTGTATCTCGACCAGTAGCCTACTTTTTTTTGCATTACTGATCCTCTATGGTACACAAATACAGTATAGCCTAGTATAATCACATATTGGAACAACGGGCCGTCGGACTAATGAGAGGCTGGAACAATGTTATGGCACCACATCCCGATCCCACACAGTGTTGTTTTTTTTTTTAGCCGCCCGTTCAAACCACCCGCTCCCGCGATATTTGTGTTGGGTCCCGTGGGACCCGGCGGGACCCAATCCCAATGCAGCCCTCTACTATGCGCCCCATTCCTCTTTCTTGTCGGGAATGTATGTGTCTCACAGGTTAAAATGTATTTTCTTCACTGCTTCTTTGTCATGCTCTCAGTATAACCTAGAACATCTTTCAACATTCATTGTCTAAGAGCAGTTCCACACTAAATACCCTATGACTTCATAAATTTAGGTTTTAACATTTGAACACACCAGCTTTTGGATTTGGGAGAGATGTGATCGTGTTTGCTTACATTTTTGGACTGTCTTAGACCATAGAAATAACATGTATGGATTTTGAAAATGGTCATAGCTCCCCTTTAAATTCTGCAGGGTTTTTGTGTCTTGTGTTCCTGACAGATAATAACAGTATTCAGATACTTGGAGGCACCATGTCGCCTTCAATGAACGCTTACTCTTGAATTATCTGACACTTAAATTGAACCAAAGGTCAATTTCACGAAATAGTATTCTTTCTTAGTTGGTCAACCTTTTTGATTTTGGTGCATTTTAAAAGTTGCTTTGACATTTAGTCTCTTCAGAAACACGGACAATAATGGACAGGTAAAGGCCGTTTATAATCATTTAAAAATATTATCATTTCTAAAATAATTTATTGATTGTACCGACGACAAATGTAAGACTGACTTAGAACGAGCCACAAACCGAAGTAAACGACAGTAAAATCAAGGTGTTAGTCTGAGTGACGCTCTGACCAGAACACGCAACGTTAACGCTAACCTCCCGTGCGGACTTACGTGCGTAATGTTGCAAAAATGGCTCGAAAATCAAAGTCAGTATGCAACGTTAGCCTTTAGCTAATGTTAGCTGTCCGTAACAGACTGTATAACATGATTAAAGTGTTACAGGCTTACTTCTGTAAAAGCTGCTCATGCTCGGATTTGATCTTTCCCAGTTCAATCTGCAGCCAGGCCCGCTCCTTGGAGGACTCATCCAAACACCGTCTGGCGTCGGCTAGCTCAGTCTCATACAAGGCTTTCAGTCCGGATACCTCCCGACTCCGCACTTCTTCCCTCTCGCTAATCTGCAAGTGCAGTACGTCGTTTTCAGACTCCAAACTGCGGACTTTGTCAATGTAAACGGCCAGGCGGTCGTTGAGCTCCCTGAGCTGTTGTTTCTCCTGCAGTCTGGTTATCCTGGACGGACTAAGCGGAGTGCCGCTGCCGCACGTGCTTCTCTGCCCGGTTGGAGTTGCAGCCGCCGCCATTGAAGAAGAGTGGCCAAATAACCCGTTGTGAAAAAGAAAATCCAAACCAGAACAAGATATGGATTGTGCTCGTTTAATGACTTCGTTTCAATCGCTCATCAGCCGCCACTTCCGAAAATTGTCTCGGAACTATAACCTGTGTTTTCTTATCCCAATGAAAGAGGGGTTTGGCTTCCTAATATGGCGGCTCATTGTATATTTTACGTTGTGTACCACTAGCCAATGGGGTAGCTTGACGCAATGCGTTCATTCAATTGGAACTTTTGGGTCCATTTGTAATTTTTAACGACGTATGCCGAAACTGTCCCGAGCAGGCGGAGTCAACTTACATTATGCTCTCTGTAATTGATGTTAGTGGCAGACAACTTTTGTTGAATGCGTGCGTCCCGGTGTACAGAACAAGCGCTATCTACTTTTTCTGATAAGGACTCAGCCTTCCATTGTATTTGTGGCAGTAGTGGCTGCTGGGCCGTATTTTAGAAAATAGGCTCAACAAACTCTGAGTCTAGTCTCGATATCCGGGCTGACTGAGCCTGAGCTGGGGAACTGTGAGTTTTCGGTTCCAGAACAGCTGATCAGAATTAGCTCAATCAAGTTTGAGTATGTTCAGCTCAAGGGAAGCGCGTTCACGGCGAGCACCAAAAGACATCATCAGTGGAGCGCAGATGACATGATTGTCAATGGCAGATAGCAGAAAGCCACTTATTTCATCCCAGCTGAATCGGAGATTTTAATGACCATGAATGAAGACATGAAAAGAAAAAATTCTATTACCTCAGCTATAGCTAAACAGCGTGAGGTGTGATGGGAATAGAGTGCAGTGTGTTAATAGGTAATGTGAAGTGATGTACTATTATGTAATGTGATGCGTTAATGCGTGCTTAATCTACAGAAAATATAGAAACATTTTTTATATCTTAACAGTGTTCATATATTTTAATATAATTTGCTATATCCTCATACTCAGCTGTGAGCCCATGCACACTAGTCAGCCACTCAAAATCAAATACAAAGATATTGTACAGACTGGTAAAAGTTTTGCTTATACTTTATTCATTGTCAATATTAGGCTGAGGTTCATTAAATTGCTGTGAAATGACTTCCGATTCACGTAATCTCCTTTATTCTCAGATGGAGCTATGATGGGATGTTGAGCCCCATAAATGAGCCAATTAGCTACACCGCGGAATCTTTGAATAGGCTATATGAAAAGTTTTTATGAATCATTGAATCATGTAGGCTAGATTAATTTCTTATTAACACTGACAAACCTGCAGTTCTGTGGAATTCCTATTTTTCATAGATTATTTCATGGGCTTTTGTTGTATTTAATGGCAAAACATACTAATTAAAAAAGCATAACGTTGAGAGAGATGGAACGTCACGCGCGAGAGGTTTGAACCCGCGGCCGCTGCATCACAGACTGAGCGTCGGATGACCATGCCATCGAGGCCTCGTACTATTTATGTTGACAATCGAATCTGATTTATGTCCAGGGAAAACGACAAAAATGGCTAAAAGTCCTTTCAGAGCCAGCGTCACTGATAGCCGGACAATCCGCTGTTTCGCTGATGCGTTCAGTGTCTCTGATGTTATAAAGAAAAGAATCAAAGGGCAATGCATACAATTTGCTCCGATGATAATGTAAATCCACGATGTGTAATATATTTGATATGGGCTATCTGGGTGAAACAGATTGTTAAGATAAATTATGAAGTATGAGGTGAAATTGTAGCCTATCTTTCATACAGACACTCCTACAGACATCCAAGCTGGGTCTAATCACCCTCTCTTTACGCAACAGTCTCTGAATAGACTGTGCCCCAACGTCCACGACTTCATTTAATACATGCCATGTTTTTCCTTCCTGCTACACGCTCAGCGAGCGATCAGCCTCAGGCTTAGATGAGGCAAACCTGTGAGCCAGCAGTCAATCACCATGGCAACTGAGTCTGTGAACCTAACCTGCTTGCTGGCAGGTTTTCTTCAATAAACCCGGAGTTTTTCTCTGTCTCCTCCCTCTTACACGCTGTTTCATTTCCTCATTCATTCAGTCTGTGTCAAAGCTTGTATCGAAGCGCATTGATTAGCGGAGATTTACCATCTGTCACAGTCTAAATCCTGCTGGATATTAGTTTGTTACTCAGGACTGTCTTAAGTTACTGAATTTATTCACATCAATCATTTCTTTGAACATCATTTTTTGTCTTTACATTGAAATATTACACAACGAGAATTCACCCTCAGCTCAGAATCAAACCTCTGTCGTTTTCATATTTATGATTTTTTATAACACTGTGCACAAGGATCAGACTGTCAGTCTGTTAGAGCAGCTCTAAAATGTTTATTGCACATAATGTGTAGGGCTTAGTAAGGCCTATTTAAATTTTTAAAAATCGGTATGAAGCTTTAGACACGTAGTATCAGTGACTAATGATCTCTATCACTGATGTCATTGGTCGCACTGATGGAAAATAATTCCTATAGCCTAATATTGGGGATTATATGTTAATATTTCTGAGTGAGCAATGGTGCAGCATTTCAGTGTCTTTAAATTTACTACATTTGTAGCTGAAAAAAAGTCACTGAATGCTGTTGAGTCAAAATACAAATAGATGTCCAACATTTTCTGTATTTTAACCTCAACGTCTTTTCAAGTGCAAATCACCAAACATATTATTACTGGGTCAGACTGAGAGTTTACAGTCATGTCTTTATGTCTTTGATCTATAGCCTAGCCTATATGTTTTAAATCTTCCTATTTTTCAGTTGCTGCCTCCTGTGTTTTTTCCCATCAGATTAAATCTGAACAAATAGATTATTATATATTATTAATATAATGTATCTACAGATTGATACACAATCAGATTCCACCACTTTATCTTCATTAAGGAAATGTAAGTCTGATAAATGATGAATAAACGGACAACACTGAATAAAACTTTTTTATTAACTTTATGGTTAACTTATTTACACTTTCCTCGCTCTGACTCAGGCTCTTCTTTTAAAGATAAACATGCACCGTCTGTTACACATGCATTAATATCTCTACATCCACTGGATTAAAATGGAGGCACTGTCTTTTATTTACCTGTTGCCATGGTGAATTGTGGAGTCAGAGCTCCATTGATGATGGCTTTTTATTGTCGGCTTAACTCACAGTGAACAAACTCAGAGTTGACTGAACTAACTCAAATCAGCTGTTCTGGAACCGGTAACTCAGAGTTTCCGATCTGAGGGTAAATCAACTCAGAGTTCAGGGTTAGACTCAGAGTTTGTTTAACCTCCTATCTGGAAGAAAGATTAATTCACTATATACATTCATTTATTACGGGGGGTTTGGAGCCTATCCCAGCTGCCATTGGACAAGAGGCAGCGTACAGACTGTCTCCAGACTTTTGCAGGGCTAAAACGTAGAGACAGACAACCATTCACGCTCACATTCACACCTATGGGCAATTTAGAGTCACCAGTTATCCTAACCTGCATGTCTTTGGATTGTGTGAGGAAGCTGGACGGAGAAAACCCGCGCTGACATGTGGAGAACATGCAAACTCAGCACAGAGGGGCTCCCCCACCCTGTGTTCAACCCAGGAACCTTTTTGCTGTGAAGTTTGTGGAACAAATATGCAGCACTGATACAAACCAGTATGTGATTGACTTTAGGCACGTTTATGGGACGCAAAATACACAGAATTGTCTTTTCACTCAAATTTCACAAACAGTGCTCAGTCTACTGTATGAGTAACTCCCCTTTCTGATAGCCATCCCATTGCCTGAATAAGCATAACATATATATTTATAATTTTCCAATCCCAGGTCACTGGTAGTATTTCGCTGCAATAACTCATGGGTCGAAATATGTTTTTATCGAATGAAGTGCAAAGAAATAAGTGTTAGGGTTGCAACGTTATGGAATTTTTACAGTACGATAACCGTCTCAGAAAATAATGCAATTTATGGTATCATAGACTGTATATTATTATCAGTTAGAGTGACCCAGAGAAATGAAAAAAGAAATGTTATTTTTGGTTGAACAAACGTTTTATTACTTTATTTGAAACTTGGGACCACTTTCTTAATGAGAGTATGTGTAAAAAGTATTCCATTTGAATATAACTAAAAATTACGGAGAGATTTAAATCGTGGCTAAGCAAAAAGTACGGTAACAGTCAAATTTTATATCACAGAAAACCTAAAAACCAGTATATCGCTGCAACCCTAAGTATTCACAGACAGAGCAGTAGACATGAGGTTAGAGGTGTCTTGCTTACTCTGAATAAAGGCTTTGATTATCAGTCTGCCATAGTGGAGCACAACTGTTTATGTTTATGTATATGTTTACAGGCTGTCAATTTATCATTTAACCTTTACTGAACAAAATCTTAATGGGTACTATTATTCTCACATCGTTATTCTTCATCAGTCTTTCATACAATACAATATCAAGAGCCGTCCTGCTGAGGTCATTTTGACTGAATCGAATGCTTCAATACGATAACTATCCCTGACCCCCAGGGCCCCCTCTGAGGCACCAGAGTGTGGCAAAAGATTTATGGTAATTTATAAAACTGTAATTGCACCAGAGTGTGGCAAAAGATTTATGGTAATTTAAAAAACTGTAATTTTGCACTTAACACAACAAATTATTACATAAATCTGGCATAAGCAAGAAGCAAGGGGATGCCATTAATGCATAGAGAGGGGTAGGAATGGTGAGTTAACAGATGGTCATTTTAACCCCAGCGCCTCCTACAAAGTTAATTTGGCTGTGGTTCAGGAACTTTTCGTGGTTATTTATTAATGGTAAGAAAAAAATAGTAAAAGGTGAAACAGCTCAGAAAACAAAAATATACACACAAAATAAAATCCTCAGATGGCGTTTCTTTTAACCAGCTATATAAGGAATAGTAATGTGAAAGTGGCAGTAGCATCAGGATACCAGCACATACCTTGTATCATTTCTTGTTACTACAAAACAGTATACTACTTTCTTGAATACTAACTGCCACAATAATACACTGGCAACTTTAGTACAAAGTAGAATTTACAGTGCTGCAGTATAAAGTGGAGGACTACACAGGTCCACTCAGTTGCTAATATCCAAGGTGCAACCCCGGGCCAGGTCCACATTTAATGAATTCTCACTGAGTCAGGGTTTTTTTCTACACCTTCAGGTTCAATTTGGTGTTCTCTCACTCTCTGTTTGAGTCTGTCTGGGTCTACAGCATTTGAATTAGGACTCCTTTTAAGGGACTTTTTTTCCCAACTATGTTTGTGTCAACGCAGTGTGGAAAATGTGTGAAAATGAACGGTGTTTAGCTTCCCCCCACATCACCAGCACCTGGAAATGCTTTATTTTGCTTTATCAGTGACGCCTTTTACTTCATTCACTGTTTCACAATTTTACCTGGTGGACAGCGGGGAGCTCCAGAAACAGGTGGCTAGGGCACACTCCTTACATCATGGTGACACAGACCTGGCTAAAAATTGGCAAAGTATCATTTTAAGTAAGAAAAGTTCAAATATAAAGTTTTGAATGTGTGAGTATATGGAAAACAACTGAGACATACTCCGTGTAATAGTCTCTCTGATAACCATAAACATTCATTAACAGAACAAGACAACAAAATAATGCCACAATATGTGCTATGGTTGCTGATACTAATATACACAATGTTTAATAATATCTAAATGAGGATGATGAGATCTCAGTAAAACCCTGCCAACATTTGTGAGCAAATACATCAAGAACTTTAAAAGAAATGTGCATTTGGCTTTGCAGTGGAAGGACAGATGAGAATGGATGGAGAAATACAAGGAGCTTTGCTGTTCCATTAGCTACTTTTTCTTCCAGCATGTCTCCATCTCCTCCCAGTATGTGACAGAAACTGGAGCTATTCAGTCTCACACAGTTCTGGGTGGCAGCTGCTGTTTGTAGATTCCAGCAAGAGCTTTGGCAGCACTCTGGATCATCTGGCGAAGGGTCATGCCCGTCATGGTCTGATGCCAGTCTGTACTGTTGATGTTGGGCAGGCTGCGCTCCAGGACCTCACCCACTGTAACAATCAGACCTGACCAGCGCAGGTTGTAGTCTGGAGGGGTCAGGGACTGAGCCTGCAATGAGAGGAAGGTTACAAAACAGTTTGATGAGTTGCTGGGGGTTTCTATGTGAATGATATTGAATAAAGTTTCTAAGGCTGAAGCTGATATTTGTCCCTATCAATGACAACATACCAAGCTGCAACAATAGTGGTTGAAAACTGAAGTGGTTACTGGAGGTGTAACACTGCATAGAAGTAGAGGTGGGGGAAATTTCCGATTCTTAGATTAATCGTGAGTCGGCCGTGGAAGAATCGAGAACGAGTCACAAACATCCAAATTCAGATTATTTAAATATGCAAAGTAAAGTGGAACTAAAATACAGTAAGCGCGGTCTTCGAGACGCTATGGGGAACGGACCGAAAACACACATCCACAGCACACTCCTCCAGAAAAAAAAACAACAAGAAGCATGGCTGAGCTAACCAACCCACCTCGCCGTGAGATCCGACCTGCTCCTAAACATTTAAAAGCAGACGTGTGGAATCATTTTGGATTCTACAACATTGATGGAGGAAATGAATTGGACAAAAGCTACGTTGTATGCAAGATTTGTCGCGCTAAAATAAAATACTTTGGCAACACAACGAACATGAGAAGTCACACAGCACGATTCCACCCGACGGAGGAGGTGGGAAAGCCGGCTGCTGTTGCTACTGGCAGCCAGAGAACAATCGAGGACGCTCTGGGTAAGCTGCCACCCACATCGCAAAAGGCCAAGCGAATTACGAAAGGCATCGCGGAATTCATTGCCATGGGTTTGCAACCTTACTCGGTTGTAGAAAATTGGGGATTTCGGAGAATGATGGAAGCAATGGAGCCGAGGTACGTCATCCCATCCCGACGCTATTTCAGCGACACGGCCGTCCCGGCACTCTACAAGCAGACTAAAGCAGAAATCACGTCATCGCTGTTGAATGCAGACCGAGTCGCCGTTACATGTGATGCGTGGACGTCTGTAGCCACCGAATCATTTGTTACTGTAACTGCGCATTTCATAACCGATGAGTGGGAGCTGAAAGCACATGTGCTTCAAACAAGAGCAATGCATGAAAGCCACACGGGTGCTAATATGGCTGAGCTGCTAAGCAGTGCTGTAAATGAATGGGACATCGCAAAGAAAGAAGTTGTTGTAGTGACAGACAACGCAGCTAATATGGTTGTCGCTGCCCAGCTGGGTAACTTCAGCCATCTGAAATGCTACGCCCACACGCTGAACCTTGCGGCTCAACGTGCCCTGAAGATGCCTAGTATGGCCAGACTGCTAGGGAGAGTGAGACGCATCGGCACTTTTTTCCACCGCAGCACCGTCGGCGCACAACAGCTTGAAGAGAACCAGAGGCTGCTTAACATCCCCAAGCACAAACTGAAGGTGGACTGCTGTACTAGATGGAAAAGTGCCTTTGAGATGATGAGCAGGTTTTTGGAGCAACAGCCTGCCATCACCGCCACACTCCTCTCCCCTCAGGTGAGAAGATCAGAGAAAGACCTATGCACACTCAGTGAGGCTGATGTCATAAATGCTGAGGATGTCATGGCAGCCCTCAAGCCCCTGAAGGATGCAACAACCGTCATGTCAGCAGAGAGAAGCCCCACCATTTCTCTAATTGCTCCTCTGCAAGCTAAACTCCTCAATGAGACAAAGGACAGTCCTGGGGTGTCTCCACTGGTCAGGGAGATAAAGAGAGCCATACACAAGGACCTCAGCATGAGATACAGCAGCGAGCAGGAGAAGCAAACTCTTCAGACAGCTGCTGCTCTCGACCCTCGCTTTAAAAGCCTGCCCTTCCTGTCGGAGGAGGAAAGAGAGGAGACCTATGACAGACTGACTGTTGAGGCTGCTGCACAACTGCAGGTAATTCTGCAATTTTTATTATATATCATTATATAATACTCCCTGTAAAGCGTTACTCTGTGCATAATATAACATTTATTTATTTTGTCCATAATTCAATTTATAATCCAATATTTCAAATTCAATCATTTGTATCAAATGTCAAGTTAACGATGAAGTTGTGATAAACATTTGAGCCTTTTTGTTTACCCGTTTTCCTACAGCAAGATGAGCGAGAGGATGAGCGAGAGGATGAGGAACAAACACCTGCTGCAGGGGAAGAGGACCCACCAAACATAGAGATGGAAGAGGAACACAGAGCTTTGTCATCTTCCCTGTTGGAGGATCTGCTGGGGAAGCACTTCACCCAAGCCGAAAGGCAGCCACAGCCCCGGTCTGCCTACGCCAGGGCTCAGGAAGAAGTTAACAAGTACTGTACTAGTACTCCAGCTCTCCGTCTCTCTGAGGACCCTCTTGACTGGTGGGGTAGGAATGCGGTACATTTTCCTCTTATTTCCAGGCTTGCCAAGAGGTACCTATGTATTCCAGGGACCAGTGTTGCTGCAGAACAAGTTTTTTCGACTGCAGGAGACATAGTCACCGCACAGCGCAGCACACTCTCATCTGAGCATGTGGATCAACTCCTGTTCTTATACAAGAACATGGAATTTTCTCACTAGCTAAGCACACTTGACCTGTCCTGCATATTGTTGATGTTCGGATGCAAAAGGACTTGAGTTTTTTTTTATTTGTACCTCAGGGAAACCCGTTCATGTTTACACGTTCATGTTTACACAACTTAAAAGGCAGAAAAGCACTTTTTTGAGCCGTTTGTACTGAAGTAGTAGTACACATTGTCTTTCATTTAAACCTGAGCGCACTTTTGAGTGGTTAAAAACAATAATATTTTTCTACAAAATGCTACCATTTATTTTATTGAAGATTGAATGTACTGTTAAGCTGCTGATACAAAATGAGAGACTTGAGTATTTTATTTATTGTTTTGAGCTGTTGGTACTGAAGTAGTAGTTCATTTAAGCCTGAGAGCACTTTTGATTTATTTGTAACTAACATATGAAACACTAAAAGCAGGAAAAAGCACCTTGAGCTGTACACTAAAGTTCAAATGTTCATGCATTTCCATTCCAATGGATATTTCCATAAAGGTTAATAAAATATAATGGAAATTAATTCAACTCTTTGTTTCTTATTGCAAATGCACTGTTTTTTGAACTGCAAGTGATGAATACTCATTCAGTGAGACAAAAAGAAATGTGGAAAAAGTGCATCAATATACATAAATTAAAAATGCATCAATAATCGTTTTATAATCGAATCGTAGCCTCTGAATCGTAATCGTAATCGAATCGTGAGGTACCCCAAGATTCCCACCCCTACATAGAAGTCATGGTTTGGTGTGAATTCGATACAGCAGAAAAAAGTCCAACTGCATAAGAATAAATGCATGTCAAAGACAGGCACAACCCTCTTGCTGGAGAGAGCATTTTGTCCACTGGCAAAATTATTTATTATTATAACAGTTCTGTATTGCACTGTATGAACACTGAACAAGCTGGGTCTTTTCCTGACCTTGAAAAACTTAATCATGCTTTTAAATTCTTGCGCCCTGACAACTGGAATGCACTGTTTACATGCCTCAGTAAATCTTTAGTAGCTCGGCTTCAACTAGTACAGAATGCTGCAGCTCGTATTTTAACTGGGACAAATCATAGGTCATATATTAGCCCAATTCTCGCCTCCCTCCATTGGTTGCCAGTTAACCTCATAACTGATTCTAAGATTCTTTTAATAACTTTAAAGCTCAACATGGTTTAGGCCCCAGTTATATAATTGAGCTTCTGACTATCTATGCTCCAAGTTGTGACCGGAGATCCTCAAGCCTACCCTCACTATTTGTCTCTATATCAAGGCTGGTAATTAAAGGTGACCGGGCTTTCGCCATCAAGGCCCTGAGGCTCTGAAATTCTCTGCCTGAGGAGATTAGGCTAGGTAGCACATTACCTGTTTTAAATTCATTGCTTAAAACAAATATTTATAGGAAAGCTTTCCCTTTTAATGCCTGATTTGTACCTTTTGATTTGTAACTTTTCTGTTATGTGTTTCTGAGCTCTTAACATTTAAAAAAATAAAAATAAAATACTGTATTGTTTTTGTTGTCTTTTTTTCATGTACTTTGTGAAGCAATTCATAACCTTGTTTAGATAAGTGGTATACAAATAAAATTACTAATATTATTATTGTTATTATTAAACACTTTCCCAAAAGGCAACCGGTCACACCTGGGTCAAATGACTACAGTAGTCACAAATGTTGGGATTCACAGGACCACAGATGATTTGTCATTTGGTAAAATCTAAACTGGACATGTAAAGGCTTTCTTCTCCGCATGCTCTTTGTTCTCCAAACAAAGACAGCTATCTGAGACCCATCTCCAGGATGTTTCACCTCACACCTCAGTGAGATTCAAGTCCCAAAACTTGATTGGACAGGACTTTTACATTGACATGTGACTCTGTGATGTCACAGGCATCTGTAGACAGTCTGCTCCCTTCAGACAATATTTGCTCTTTACTCTGGAGCTGCCGAGCAGCCTACACACCTCTCTTTCCGGCTGGGCCTGGACCAGCCCAGATACTCAAACCCTTGCTCCTTGCCCTGAACCATCAAAGGTGGGGCAATTGATCACAGACTCTCTAACCTGAACCAGAAAGTTAAGGCTCGTTTCCACTGCAGGAACTTCGGGGTCATTTTATGGGGCCGGGGCCGTTGGTGCGTGTCTCCACCGCAGGAACCACCCCCGAAGGACAGAGTTCCAGAACTTTTACAGTGGCTAAACAAGTCCCTGCATCGGAGTAGGTACTCTGAACGGCCTCGAGAAACTTCTGGCTGGGGCTTGGGGATTACTTGGTGCTGATTGGATATACTCAAGGCGTGATGTGACGTTTTGTAATTAATAACATGGTTATCGTAGATTAGCTGGGCTAACAGTTAGCTGTTAGCGGTGTCTGTAAAAACTCAATAAACGGTCCGTGAAAAAAAAGGATATCTCAGTTACAACATGATTGGGCTAGCAGAACAATTTTGTGTTGCTATGTGTGGTATTTATTCAGTTTTGGGAAGTCGCAATGTCTAGAAAGCATCAGTGGCTGCAGCTGGCAGGGACAGCTAACAGCAACACCAAAGCTAACATCAGACTGTCATCTGTTAAAAGCCTCCCGATGTCGGATACGACATGAAACTACTCAAGTTAGCTCAATCATGTTGTAACTAAGACATCCGCTGGAAAAAAAAAATTTTCACGGACCACAGTTATTACAGACACCGTTAACGGCTAACGGCATCCCTATGCCCCTACGTCGCCCCCTGGTCAAAATGGTTGTGCAACGATTACATCACATCCAGAGCCCGGTAACTACAGGAACCTTCCTCCTACTCCGCGCTCTCAGTGGAGACATGGCGGTGGAGAGGGCCGAGTGAGAGATAGTACCAGGAACTTCATCAGTGGAAACAGGCCTTTAAAGGTGCAAGCACAAGGTTTGCAACTAGCTTTCTAGCAACAAGGAGAACCAAGTGAGTTAGGACCCAGTGTCTAACTCTGCAAAGACCCTAAGTTTATTTTATTTTAGTTTAGTTTAGTTTGTTTTATTTCAGTCATATATACACTTCAAACCAGCACAAGAAAAGGAAAAGAAAAAAAATACACAATTCTGACTGAAAAAGGCTCAGGCAGAAGCAAAGCTTATTAATGCCCGCCTACTATGCATCTTAAGCTACACAATTCATGGTATAAAGTGGGTCGGGGAACGGGTCCTGACTGTTGTCTGCGCTTATGCGCCAAACAGCAGTTCAGAGTACCTGCCCTTTTTGGAGTCCCTGGGACGGGTGCTGGACAGTGCCCCAACCGGGGGACTCCATTGTTCTGCTGGGGGACTTCAACGCTCCCGTGGGCAATGACAGCGAGACCTGGAGGGGCGTGATTGGGAGGAACGGCCTGCCCGATCTGAACCCGAGTGGTGTTCAGTTATTGGACTTCTGTGCGGGTCGCAGTTTGGCCATAACTAACACCATGTTCAAACATAAGGATGTCCATCGGTGCACGTGGCACCAGGACAGCCTAGGTCGCAGGTCAATGATTGACTTTGTAGTCGTATCATTTGACCTGCGACCATATGTTCTGGACACTCGGGTGAAGAGAGGAGCAGAGCTGTCAACTGATCACCACCTGGTGGTGAGTTGGATCAGATGGTGGGGGAAGACGCCGCGCAGACCTGGTAGGCCCAGGCGAGCAGTGAGGGTCTGCTGGGAAAGCCTGGCGGAAGAACCTGTCCAGATGATCTTTAATTCCCACCTCCGGGAGAGCTTCAACCGTGTCCCGAGGGCAGAGGGGGACATTGAGTCCGAATGGGCCTTGTTCCGCTCTGCCATTGTTTAGGCGGCGGCTGCAAGCTGTGGCCGCAAGGCAGCTGGTGCCAGTCGTGGCGGTAATCCCCGAACCCGCTGGTGGACACCAGAGGTGAGGGGAGCCGTCAGGCTGAAGAAGGAGGCCTACAGGGCATGGTTGGCCTGTGAGTCTCCGGAAGCAGCTGGCGGGTACCGGCGGGCCAAGCGGAGTGCAGCGGCGGCGGTCGCGGAGGCAAAAACTCGGGCGTGGGAGGAGTTCGGTGAGGCCATGGAGGAGCTCACACTGTTTACAGTGGGGGCGGGGAGCTGCTGACGTCAACTGGGGACATTGTCGGACGGTGGAAGGAATACTTTGAGGAGCTCCTCAATCCCACCAGCACGTATTCCAGTGAGGAAACAGAGACGGGGGTATCGGGGGCGGGTCGTCCAATTTCTGGGGCAGAAGTTGCCGAGGTAGTGAAACAACTCCGAGGCAGCGGAGCCCCGGGGGTGGATGAGATTCGTCCTGGATATCTCAAGGCTTTGGATGTTGTAGGTCTGTCTTGGTTGACACACCTCTGCAACATTGCATGGACATCGGGGGCAGTGCCTCTGGAGTGGCAGACCGGGGTGGTGGTCCCCATTTTCAAGAAGGGGGACCAGAGGGTGTGTTCCAACTACAGGGGGATCACACTCCTCAGCCTACCTGGTAAGGTCTACTCCAGGGTGCTGGAGATCACGAGTGCAAGCGGCCGAAATGAGTTTCCTCCGCAGGGTGGCTGGGCTCAGCCTTAGAGATAGGGTGAGGAGCTCGGACATCCGGGAGGGACTCGGAGTAGAGCCGCTGCTCCTCCACATCGAGAGGAGCCAGTTGAGGTGGTTCGGGCATCTAGTAAGGATGCCACCCGGACGCCTCCCTTGGGAGGTGTTTCGGGCGTGTCCAACCGGGAGGAGACCTCGGGGATGCCCCAGGACATGCTGGAGGGACTACATCGCCCGGCTGGCCTGGGAACGCCTCGGGGTTCCTGCGGAAGAGCTGATGGAAGTGGCTGGGGAGAGGACTGTCTGGGCTTCTTTGCTGAGGCTGCTGCCCCCGCAACCCGGATAAGCGGAGGAGGACGACGACAACGAAGTGGGAAGAGAAAAAAAAGAAAAAAACTAACAAAAAATATATACAGTGCATATACATACTTACTCATGCACATACATAACTCTTTTCCCCTTTTTTCAATTACAGCCATAACTCCTAAATATAAATCCACATAAGGATTTTTTGAACATAACAAAGGAAGTACATTGCTTAAGTTTGAGATCAGCACTATTCCTAAAGCTTCCTCAGAGTTTCAACTTTGGAACAAAGGAAACAACAAAGACTGCACCTGGAATCACAGCTCTTTCCAGCCTTCTTCCGCTGGCTAATAAAGCGCAGCACCAAGTGATTCTTTCTTCCATCCCTTCAAGGATCAATAACGTAACAGCTGGGCATAGCTTTATCACAGCTTTACAGGCTAAGCAAGACTGTTTAACTTGTTGTATGTGATTTAATGCTGTTTACTGAGTATTTGTCGTGATTGTTTGCAGTTAGGTCATTGATTAGTTGGCTTTGCCAAAGTGAAGTGTTTAGTTTGCTAATACTGTTCACAAACAGATTGTTGCACACAACTAAACAATCTCTGCACTAGTCCAGACCGCTTGCAACACAAATCACATCTGCATAGACTCATTAACAAATTGGCTTTCAACAGAGCTACACCTAAACAGGCATCTCAAAGTTCCCGTTTCTTTTCCTTTGTCTTTTTCCTGACCACACGGTCAGACAAACACCTCCCCCGACCTGAAGCCAGCTTTGATTCAGCCATCTTGCTGATAGTGATGGAAACACAACGCTCAGGTGAATGCTCAATTGCATTTTTAAAGAACTGTAACAATGAAAAAGAAAAAGAAATTGTCTTTTTGTCTTTGACAGTATTTAAGTGTGAAAGGGAGAGATAGAGGGGATGACATGCAGTAAAGGGCTGCAGGCTGGAATTGGACCTGCGGCCAATGCAGCATGGACATTGCCTTTGTTAGTGCTAATTTTAGCCCCTTAATCGGGGAGATAAAATAGCGTGCCACCAAAAAAATACTATCCGTTTCCGTCCAAGTAGTGCTAAAACATCGTTCCAAATTAATTTACACAGAATCTGAAAAAAAGACTAAAAAAGTATGAGAGAAGAAACAACTATTATGTTGTCACAGGGCTCCATGCTGCTTTTTACTGTTTACTAAATTGTCTTCCGGCCTGATGGTGAGGTTGAGTGTAACACACCCAAAAAACAAACTCATCTGTGGATTTCATCTAAATCATCAACGTGTCTCTTAGACCCCATCCCAACTAGGCTACTCAAGGAGGTCTTACCTTTAGTTAACACCCATATATTAGATATGATCAATATATCCTTATATACAGGCTATGTACCACAGTCTTTTAAGGTAGCTGTAATTAAACCTCTACTAAAAAAGCCCACCCTGGATCCAGAGGTGTTAGCCAACTATAGACCAATATCTAATCTTCCCTTTATGTCAAAGATCCTTGAGAAAGTAGTCGCAGACCAGCTGTGTGATTTTCTCCAGGATAATAATTTATTTGAGGAATTACAGTCAGGATTTAGAGCGCATCATAGCACTGAGACAGCTCTAGTTAAAATTACAAATGACCTTCTGATTGCTTCAGACAAAGGACTCGTCTCTGTACTTGTTTTATTAGATCTTAGTGCAGCGTTTGACACTGTTGACCATGAAATTCTGTTACAGAGACTGGAACACTTAATTGGCCTAAAAGGTTCTGCACTAAGCTGGTTTAAATCTTATTTATCTGATCGTTTTCAATTTGTTCACGTTCATAATGAATCATCCGTACGTACTAAAGTTTGTTTTGGAGTTCCGCAAGGTTCTGTGCTTGGACCAATCCTATTTATTCTATATATGCTTCCTTTAGGTAACATCATTAGAAATCACTCTATAAATTTCCATTGTTATGCGGATGATACACAGTTGTATTTATCTATGAAGCCAGAAGAAAGGGATCAATTAACTAAACTTCATAATTGTCTTAAAGACATAAAAACCTGGATGAGCACCAATTTCCTGATGTTAAATTCAAACAAAACTGAAGTTATTGTTCTTGGCCCCAAACAACTCAGAGACTCTTTATCTGATGACATAGTTTCTCTCGATGGCATTGCTCTGGCCTCTACCACTACCGTAAGAAACCTCGGAGTAACATCTGATCAAGATCTGTCTTTCAATTCTCATTTAAAACAAACCTCACGGACTGCATTTTTTCATCTGCGTAATATTGCAAAAATTAGGCCTATCTTGACCCAAAGAGATGCGGAAAAATTGGTCCACGCTTTTGTTACCTCGAGGCTGGATTACTGTAACTCTCTACTATCAGGTAGCTCTAGTAAATCATTAAAAACTCTTCAGCTAATTCAGAATGCAGCAGCACGTGTACTAACAGGAACTAAGAAACGAGATCATATTTCTCCTGTTTTAGCTTCTCTGCACTGGCTCCCTGTAAAATCCAGAATTGAATTTAAAATCCTACTGTTAACTTATAAAGCTCTAAATGGTCAAGCTCCGTCATATCTTAGAGAGCTCATAGTGCCGTATTATCCCACCAGAACTCTGCGCTCTGAGAACGCAGGGTTACTCGTGGTCCCTAAAGTCTACAAAAGTAGATCAGGAGCCAGAGCCTTCAGCTATCAGGCTCCTCTCCTGTGGAATCATCTTCCTGCTACGGTCCGGGAGGCAGACACCGTCTCCACATTTAAGACTAGACTTAAGACTTTCCTCTTTGATAAAGCTTATAGTTAGGGCTGGCTCAGGCTTGCCTTGTACCAGCCCCTAGTTAGGCTGACTTAGGTCTAGTCTGCCGGAGGACCCCCCTATAATACACCGGGCACCTTCTCTCTCTCTCGCTCTCTCTCTCTCTCTCGTATCCTATTACTGTATCTTTTTTACTTGGCCATTCTGGATGTCACTAACTCGGTTTCTTCTCCGGAGCCTTTGTGCTCCACTATCTCTCAGGTTATCTCATATTGCAGCGGTGCCTGGATAGTGTGACGTGTGTGGTTGTGCCTCTGCCGTGGTCCTGCCAGATGCCTCCTGCTGCTGCTGCTGCCATCATTAATCATTAGTCTTACTTCTACTGCTATTATAGACATATGATATTATCATACATGTATACTGCCTGATACTAATATATACTTTCAACATATTGTACCACAGTAGCCAGAACTATAACAACAGTATTATTACTTTCATGAATGTTGTTGTAAGCTACTGTCATTACCAAGGATGTCATACAGATTACTGTATTGTGTCATACAGATTACTGTTAATTTGTTATGCTGATCTGTTCTGTACTACATCTATTGCACGTCTGTCCGTCCTGGAAGAGGGATCCCTCCTCAGTTGCTCTTCCTGAGGTTTCTACCATTTTTTTTCCCCGTTAAAGGGGTTTTTTTGGGGAGTTTTTCCTTATCCGCTGTGAGGGTCTAAAGGACAGAGGGATTTCGTATGCTGTAAAGCCCTGTGAGGCAAATTGTATTTGTGATATTGGGCTTTATAAATAAAATTGATTGATTGATTGATCTGCGGCAGAGCCGTGTGCACAGCTCTGGGGCTTCATTTATAAAACTCTGCAGAGAATCCACACTAACTGTTTGCGTACATACAAATGAGGAAATTTAAGTAGGCCAAACAATATTCTGAATTATAAAACTGTATGTACACCTGTGCCAGTATGCAGTTTCTTTTTATAAATCCCAAATAAACTTGAAATTGTCTGCACATGGACCAGTCTCATATCCTGCTCTCTACACGCCAACATTCAACCATAAAGGGTCAATGCAAAGTACCTCATTAATGCTGATGCACAGACATTAGCCAAATGATCAATGGTTCTTTGCAAGGAAAACCAAGAAAAATGCATAAGCCTAATGCATAAATCACTATTGCTTTTGGTGAGCTGAAGGTCAGAGAGCACATAACCTATTTTTTGGTAGGCAGTGGGGTCACAAACTGAAAAAAAGGCAGCGAGTAGAAACATGTTGCTGCTGCTGTTAATGCAGTGAGTTCAGCGAGGAGGCCAAAACAAAATAATTGCACCCTGAGATCTTTCCTAATTTACGCAGTCCATATCTGCAAGTGGTGCTGGGTGAGAAGTGTAGTATGGCAATGGTTGAAGTGATCGGGTAAAGCCAGATGTTCCTGAATCCTATCACTTGCCACAGCCTGCCATCATCCAGCTGTGCATGGTGCTTTCCACAGCTGACCATAAGTGTCAGCAGCATACAGCCTGACCCCGACCCTCTCCTCTGCACTCCGGTGGTGGGAAATGTGATAGTGTGACAGCGCTAATGAAATACTGAGCAGGTATTTGAGATTTAAGGTGACATCTTTGCAATAAAAAGGTGTTTATGGAAAAGTTCTGGCTCACTTGCACAAATATAAATAACACTGCCGCATTTGAATTTTTATGAAGTGGATCTATAAGAAACGTGTGATATGAGGTGAATTTAAATGCGTGAGAGATCATTATACATATTCCTCTCATCTAATTTCCACAATCTGGCCTCAATTCATCACCTTTCACCACCTTTATGCACAGGTCCTCGTCAAATTTCTTTATCAATCCCAATTTATGCTTAGAAAATGGTGTACAAACATTTCAAGCCTTTTCTTGTGCACACATAGTGGTAATAAATGAGGCCCCTGGACTACTGGCGTGTGTGTGTGTGTGTGTGTATATATATGTACTACTACATACCCATTGGTAACTTTGTCGCCTTCTACCTATGCCAATCCTCAGTGCCTATGTGCAGTTTCACATAGATTGACCACGTCAGTGAGTAGAAAAACGTGGGACAGACAGAATGACTGACTGACAGCATGACACACTAACAGTTTCCGTGATTATGTACAACATACCATGCCATGACTTAGTCATACCAAAACTTTCGGCCACAGGGGGAGCCACAGCAATCGGTTGCATTTTAGTCATTTTTAAGCATTCTTCTGTTGTGAGAGCGCCACCCAGTCGCCAATTAGAGTTAAATTTCTCCAGTCACCTTGAGGCGTCCTGTTCTACATATCTACCAAGTTTAGTAAAAAATCGATATGGCGGTTAGGCCTAGATAAGAAATTAGCTCTCTAGTGCCCCCATTTTGTTTGATTGGGTCAATAATGGAGGGGTCCCCTCAGATTATGTGTGGTCATATGCCTACAAAGTTGCGTGGTAATCAGTTGAGATGTTATACACCTTTATGTGATGAGCCACGCCCTCCGCAATATTCATTGCCTTATAGAAGCTCAGTTTTAGTAAGTTTTCCAACTTGTGTGAGAGGGAACTTCAGATATTGGTCCCTAAATTATGTTCACCGAGTTTCACGCAGATTGGTCAAACTTCCTAGGAAGAGATCGATTTGAAGTGTTTTTCAAAAAATTCAAAATGGCGGAAAATCTATATACCGAAAGTCATGGGTTCTTGAGGCAAAATTCTTCCTCATGAGGAGAGACATCTCTGTGCAAAGTTTATGAGATATGCCCATTCAAAGATATATCCCAGCTAGCCCTGGCTCTCCATTTGAAACCAAACGGAGAGCCAGGGCTAGCTGGGAAGCTAGCGGAGCATTAGCCGCGGCAGGGACGCACAGCCAGTTAGCCTCCGCCTAGTGTCTGAGCTAGCCCCCGCTCTCCGCTTGGATCCAACTGGAGCACCGAGCCCTAGTTTGTTATTCAGGTTAAAGTGGGAAGAAGCAGCGGGATTATCACTCTAACACTCCGCTCTCTCTCACGCAGGCGCAGAACGTACGTGCCACTTGGCCGTCGGATGTAACCTGTGTGGTGTGTTCAAATGCAACTGACACAGGGTGACGTGAGGCTAGTTCTTTGATGTCGGTTTGGTGTGTCCACCCAGGCTGGCCGAGCAGTCGAGGCTCGACCACTCCCTGACCAACCACGTGGCCAAGGTACTCCACCTGCTTCTGGGCAAAAACACACTTGCCTGGGTTGATGGTGAGGCCAGCAACTTTAATCAGGCGAAGGACCCGCCAGACGTGTGCCAGGTGTTGTTCCTAGGTCCCTTCTGTAGATCACGACGTCATCCAGATAAGCTGCTGCGAACTGTGGCACCTCTCTCAGAAGCTGGTCCATCAGCCTCTGGAAGGTTGCTGGTGCCCCCTGGAGACCAAAAGGCATGACCCTGAACTGGAAGCTGCCATAGGGTGTTCTGAAGGCTGTCAGTTCCCTGGATTCTGCTGCCAGGGCTAGCTGCCAGTAACCCTTACTGAGGTCAAGCACTGTGATGCACTTTGCTTCTCCCACTCGCTTAAGGTACCTGAAGTCAATGCACAGTCTCAGCGAACCATTATTCTTGGGAACCAACAACACTGAGCTGCACCACTCACTCAAAGACTCTTCAATGATGCCCATCTCCAGCGTCAGCTCAATTTCTTTTCTCAGCTGTGGGACCAGACGCTCAGGAATCCTGTAGCTCTTGTGGCGGGGGATGGCATCAGGCTTCAGGTGGAATTTGTGCTTGACAAGGGCTGTGAAACCCGGCCTTACTTGAAAGAGCTCTGGGCCCAACAGTACCTTTATCTCCCTCTGCTGGTCTGGCTGAAGGGGAGACACATCCGCTGAACCAGTCTCTGTGTCGATAGTGGCGAATGACTGCTCCCTCTCATCGTCAGATCCATCAGTGGCACAGATGAAGAGCTGCTGGCGGACTGGTGGCTGCTGTGGCTGCAGAACAGGCAGATGCTGACTTGGTTGCGAAGGCACCTGGAACTCTTTCAGCAGGTTAATGTGGAAACGCTGACGTTTCTTTTGTCTCTCTGACATAAAAATGTTCATAGGTGACCTTACTCAGCTGTCTGGTGATTTTGTTTGGCCCCTGCCACCTTGCTAATAGCTTGCTGTCACTGGTAGGGAGGAGTAGCAACACCTGCTGGCCTGGCTGGAAAGTTCTTTCCCTGGCCTTCCTGTTGTACCACGTCTTCTGGTAAGCCTGTGCAGCTTTCATGTGCTCTTGGACTAGAGCAGTCATCTCGCCAAGTCTTTCTCTCATTTTCAAAACATAGGTGACCACATTGTCCTGCTCTGCTGGTGGACTCTCCCAATGCTCTCTCAACAGGTCCAGTGGTCCCCTCACCTGGCACCTGTAGAACAGTTCAAAGGGCGAGAATCCTGTTGAGGCCTGGGGAACCTCCCGGTAGGCAAACAGCAGGTATGGCAGCCACTGGTCCCAGTCTGAGCCTGTGTGGGACACAAACTTCCGCAGCATGTTTTCCAGGGTCTGGTTGAAACATTCCACCAGCCCGTCCATCTGGGGATGGTATGGAGTGGTCTTAATACCCTTATCACCTAGCAACTTGTATACCTGCTGCAGAAGTCTGGACAGAAAGTTTGCGCCACAGTCTGTACCTCCCTAGGTATGCCCACCCTGGAAAAGAGCTGTATGAGACAATCTGCAACCCACCTGGCCTTTATAGATCTTAGGGGAAAGGCTTCTGGATAAGGCGTGGCATAGTCACAAATCACTAAGAT
Organism: Epinephelus awoara; assembly: GCA_035609425.1. NCBI lineage: Eukaryota > Metazoa > Chordata > Actinopteri > Perciformes > Serranidae > Epinephelus > Epinephelus awoara. The sequence goes on from CM069312.1 coordinate 36,442,624, forward strand.
GTACCTATTACCAGTGCTACTTCATTCCAGAGGGCATACTACATCCATCCCCATCCTGTAAAAAGGAGTTTCGGTGGTAACGGCTGTAGTTGTGCATGGGCTACTCCCCTAGGTGAGGTGAGTTGGCATGTCTCACGAAGATCAAAAATCTTTAACTTGAGTGTACATTCCTGGCCACACAAATCTCCTGGAGATCATTTCTGGAAAGCTACATGGCCTGACCATGGGATGGAATGACCTAGCTCCATGACCTTCTCATTTAGGCTCTGAGGTAAAGCTAGGGCCATAACATCACCTTGACGCTGATACAGAATGCAGTTTTTAATGACATAGCTGAAATCAGCTAAGCAGCCTGCTGTACCCTGACTCTCACCCTCAATCTCTGTAACCTTCTCAAACCATGATGTTAATGATGGGTCAGCCCTCTGCAATGCTGCCATATCAGAATGTCACAGTCAAAAGGCTGGCTTGGTTGTGTGACTTCCTCATGCTGTGTCTTAGCTGTCACCAAAAACGGATCTTGGCTTCTCTGAGTCCTAGACTTAGGCTGCTTCACTGGTGTGGCTTCTAAATCTGCCTCGTAGAAGGGTAACTCCTTCAAAGGGTTCTTAGCTTAACTGTGCCCTGGTTGTGACCATGTTGCAAGTTGGCACTACAAGTTGGGGTTCTAGCTGCTGTTGCTCACCAGAAGGACGTTTTTGTCTGGCCTGCTGTATGAGATCGACCAATGTGGGAACATCATTACCAAGGATGACTGGGTAAGGTGAGTTGGGTATCAAAACCACAGGGAGGAGGTAAGTTTGGCCACCTACAGTTAAATAAACCTCAGCAGTGGGGTATGCTTTCTGGTCACCATGAACACAACCAATACAAGAATTACCCTCCCTCCATAACTCTCTGGGCACAATGCTGGACAAAACCACTGTCTGGAAACAACCAGAGTCTAGCAGAGCCTCCTCACGCTGACCATTCACTAGCACTGGAGCTGTGAGGACATCTATCTGAATCGGAGCAGGGTGGGTGGGTCTGGGAACTGTGCAGAGCAAAGATGGTTTGTTAGGTCTATTTGCTGGACATGTGCATACTGTGTTTGACCTAACTCATTACACTGGAAACGACTGTCTTGTTTAGTGGTGTGTGGATTCCTACTGGTGTGCTTACTGCTACTAAACTGCCTGGCGGAGGACTGAGGCCTACTCTGAGCTTGACCGGCCCTTTCACCCCCATTGGACTTAAGGCTGGTGAAGTAGTTGTCCCGGCTAAAGGTTGGTCTCCGGCTCCCAGATCTTGCGGACAGGAACACCTCTGCCAACCGGGCCGCCTCCTCAGCTGTCTTCGGGTCGCGCTCACAGATCCAAACCTCCAGTTCTGGGTCCACCATCCAAAGAAACTGCTCCAGGATCAGCATTTCGGAAATGTCCTTTATTGTGGCACTTTCTGGTTTGAGCCACTTGTCCGACAGGTCCTTTATGCGGACATAGAGCTCTCGTAGGGTTTTGTCCTGATGAATGTCTCAAAACCTTCTACTTTAGGTGTTGGCTGTCATCTCGTACTTGGCCAAGACAGTATCCTTGACTTTTTCATAATCAGTGGCGTCATTAATGTCAATAAGCACATAAGCACTTCGTGTTTTACCTGTTAGCAGGGGAACCAGCTTTACCGCCCACTCTTCCTTTGGCCAATGGCAAACTGTGGCCATTCTTTCGAGTGTTATTAAATAGTGTTCTATGTCGTCATCTGGAGAGAAACCTCTGTTTACAGCACCCAAAAAATGCGTCAGGGCACAACAGAAACACATCCACCCTCCAAACCTGCGACATTTCACAGATATCAGGCAACTGACAGGACTAATTGAGCACAGCTGGAACCTAATCAAGGGGTGCTCCACCCGCTACTCTATATAAAGGCGCTGCCAGTTTATACCTGGCGTTTTGTCTGATTCTCAGTGTAGATTAATATAGTCCATAAATCTGTGAATTTTGTCCTTCCGTGAACTGGTCACGTTAAGATGATAATTAGCAGGGACACAACGTTGATGAATGCAAGTTGGATACAATGTGGTCAGGATACAATGCAGGTCCTTAAGTTCATTTGTCCGTTTGTCAATCTTTCATATTTTTGTTTAAATATAGTATATTTCCTCATGATTCTCTTACCAAGACTACTTCTTATTTAGTTGTAGTCCTGTTTTTGTCATGAAAATAGGTCCTTAACAAATATTTATCGTCGTAGTTTTTCATTAGAATTATTATAATACACATACACACGAGCAGCAGAGAATTAGTGCGTAAGGTAGCAGCGCTGTGTGTGACTTATGCGCTGATTAAATAGTGGGTGATCAATTTGCCTGACATTGACTGATTTAGTTTCAGTACCGCGGTAGTGGACAACTCCTGTTAAGAGCTTCTTAAAGCGCGATCTTAAAGAGCAATCCTAAGCATTAAGAACGCCTCTGGGAAACACTCTTATCTTAGCGACCCTTCTTAGCTAAGACGTTCTTAACTGTGCTCTTAAGTCTTAAGATCATTCTTAACTGGGAAACGTGACCAATATGTTTCCTTTCAGGAAGAAGATGAAAACCAACTCACAGACCGAACCAGAGTGTCTCTAAGCTCCGTGAAGAATCACGTGACTCCACAAACAATGTCAGCGCCGTTACAAATCATAAAAACATTCAATAAACATTTCTGCTTTAACAATGTGTACTTATTTCAATAACAACATTTGAATCAATTCATAATGTTCTTAGTCTCTGGGGTAATGGCAGTCCACCATTACACGGTTGTTGGGATTTACTGGACTATAGATGATTTGTAATTTGTTAAAATGTAAACTGAACATGTGAAGGCTTTTCTTTTCAGCATGCTCTTTGTTTTTCAACAGAAGACAGTTACCCGACACCCATCTCCACAGGATGCCCCACCTCACGCCCCTGTGAGACCAGTCGTCAAACTTGATTGGACAGGACTTTTACAGTGACATGCCCCTCTGTGATGTCACCAAGCAAACTTCAGGAAAGTTGTGCTCTCTCTTAAGTCTTCCTCTTCATCCTGCGAGGTGGACCAGCCCAGAGGTGCTCTCTTTCCTCCTGGGCTCTGACCAACTCAGAGGCCCCTGCCCCTAAACCACTAAAGGGAGGGCAATTGCTCACAGACTCTCTTTCTCCTGCATGCCCACAGCAGGGCCAAAAATCTGGAAACCAGAGAAATTAGTGTTCAAACACAAGGTTTGCAGCTAACTTTCCAGCAACAAGGAGAACCAAGTTGAGTTAGCACCCCAGCGTCTAACTGCACAGACCCCGAGCGACCGGCTTCCTCGGATCTTCACCTTTGGAACAAGGGACACAACAAAGACTGCTTCTGGAACGACAGCTCTTTCCAGCCTTCCTCTGTCGGCTAACAGAGCAGCACACCACAAAGCGACTCTTTCTTCCATCCATTCAAGGATCGGTAATGTAACAGCTGGGCATAGCTTTATCACAGCTGTACAGGCTAAGCAAGACTGTTTAACTTGTTGAATGTGATGTAATGCTGTTTATTGAGTCATTGTTGTGATTGCTTGCAGTTAGGTCATTGGTCATTTCTGCAGTAATCCAGACCATTTGCCACACATATCACCTTCGCATAGACTCAGTTACAAATAGGCTTTCAATAGAGCTACACCCAAACAGGCATCTCAAAGTCCTGCTTCTTTTCCTTTAACTTTGTCCTGACCACATGGTTAGACAAACCCTCCCCTGATCTGGAGCCAGCTTTCATTTGCGCCATCTTGTAGTTCTGTGTTGTCAGCCATTTTGCTCTGTAGGCCAAATGGCCCTTTGACTACCACACCCACCTTTGTCTTTCTCTCTCTCACTGGGTTAATCAGCCCTGCAATCTGGGGGGTCTGACCTTCCACACTGCTGTAAAATGATATAGCAAAGCCTGTCACAGTGTGATTATCACACACACACACACACACACACACACACACACTTGTACTCTGAAATCCCTCAGGCTTTACTGTTAATTTTAGTTATGGTTATTAATTTAATTATTAGTCAAAAATTCCGAACTGATAGTTCAGTAAACTTTTTGAGACTGATATCTTTAACCTCTGTAACTCCGCCAGGACACCAGCGTCCTCGCTCCCCTCCTCCTCTGTTAAATGGTATATCCCAGGCGCACTACGTCATCAAACCATATGATGTTTGGTATTGCCGGATTCAGGAAGCTCTCCACTTTTCAAAAATAACATTTTTTTTTTTTTTAAATCATGTATGTATTTTGCACCAGAGCAGCCTAAACACACAGTCCAAAATGAGATGATGATGAGATGATGAGGTGATGAGCAGTGACATCATGTCATGCCGTTTTTGGATGGGAAAAGTTATAGGATTACACGCGACCGTATGCGGAGCTTTTAGGAGGGACTTAGCTGTTTTATAACAGGTAAAAGTGTCACTCCTAGCACTATTTTTGGCTGAGATACACTGTGTAGAAAGTGGGATCATAACTTTCACATTTCACGTGTGGCTTTATTCTGGCGATGTTTTATGGTGTTTCTGTGTCAAAACACAACATCAACTATCACAATCATGCCTGATTACAATATGGTAAAGCTGGCTGAGTCTCGTTTGATCACTGACTGTACTGTTTTGAAGCCGAGAGACTGACTTGTCTTCACCATGAGCGGAAAACTCGAATTTGTTCTGCTTTTGTTCAACTGCATTTCGTTGCTAGTCTGTAATGATGGGCTTAGATTTCTCATCTCCATCTTTTAGAGGAGGTTTCAACCTTTTTCAATGACGTATGGCATATGCTAATTGACCCCCTCTCGAGCAATGTATACCTGTGCGTAACGGTGCGCTCCTCATTCTCGCCTATGTGCACTGACGCACTGAGACGGTCATTTCTTGAGAGATACATTTTTATTCCCAAATAACTTACTTTTTACGGCTAAAATGCCTAAACGTAAGTCAGAGATCAAGTTCAGTGTTCAGGAGGCACTGATGAAGATTATGAGGACTATTCAGATAGTGACCAGGAGTATGTATCAGATGAAGAGGACCTTTTTATGTGAGGCACGGATCCGGTTGCAGACAAGTAAGCTTATCTATGTTATTTCACACATGTTTTATATCTTTGTGTTGTGTTGGAGTTTGTTGCTCATTACTTGTTTGTGTTTGATAGAGAGAAGTACTTTCCCACATGCTATTTCTATTGTATTTATCCAAACTTAGGATGCTTTATTATTTTTACCACAATTTTCTTTAATTGTGTATCAATGTTTGCTGTATTTACTATTGGCAATAACCAGGGCTGTTTCAAGACGCTCTGGGGGCCCAAGGCAAGAGGCACCTTGGAGGCCCCCCCAAGATACCAGTGAAAGTATCACGGTTCTGAGTAATATCACGATACCACAGCAAAAATGAGGCAGATGTGCCTTTTGTCATCTATAAAAAGATAAATCTCTTTTCTATAATACAACAATGATATTTCAATGGAATAAATTACTTATTGACTTATTCATACTTCAAAAACAGCATCAATAAGTGATTAATATAGGGGGATCAAAATAAAATAAATAAATAAAATAAAAATCAACCAGCCACCCTCCTCCCCTGACAAGTAAAGAACAGTCCCTCCATAAGTAAAGAACAGTCCCTAAAGTACGGTGAGGTTTGTGGGCCATTTCCTGACACAAAGAGAGAAATGTGAACGGCTCGTTTCTCCTCTGACACATCACATACCTGTGTGCCGCCACGGCTCGGCTGTTCAGCTATTTCTGGGCAGTCATGAAATCAACAAAAAGGAAATTATTGGACCTGGAGCCGGACTTCCCTATCGCCGGTAAGCCTTATCTTGCGGCGTATTTGACAGGAATACGGCGTCTGTGACCCCTGTTCAACCCACAACTGCCAGGATTTGCCTTTAGTTTGTGCTGCTGGTTGAAATCTGTACTTGCATAGCGTGCTGAATGATTTGTTTTGCTTGCGCACTCAATTTGCGTGACGCGTGAAAAGAGACAGGAATGCTGTGCAGTCCCGCACAGTGCGGGACGTCTGGTCACCCTACTTAGCCACTCGCAAGCAGCAGCTAGTAGCGGGCCCCATTAGGGGGGATTCCAAGGGATCGGAATCGGTTCATTTCAATTTCTGGGCCGAGTATTTCAAAATTTGTAATCTGGATCAGAATAATCCGGATAATGAAATCCTCCTTTTCTCAGTCAGGGATCAAGATGATCCTGCTGACTTTATCTGGGTATTTCAAAACATTGCCAGGATGGATCAATTTGATCCCAATCTGACTGCATACGGATTTCCAAATTTCACGACTCCGCCCCCGGTCTGAAACATGGCGGACTACTTCACGAAAGGAGCAGTTGGTAACACAGCTTTCACATAAAAATGTAAATTTACCGTTTTGTAATGTGTAGCGTTTTTAAGACCATACGAAGGCCATCCACCATCTCATGTGAGCCAGCTATTTGAACTGTCACCTACTTAAAACGTGGGCGTACCGATCTCTAATTGAGCCGAGGTCATGCTAACGGTAGCTAACGCGGCTCCACTGACTTGCATGTTAAGTAGCTAGCAGGCTAGCGAGGTAGCTGGCTTTGTTGATGTATTTTGCAGTCTATGGTTTAATTTTAAAAGGGAATTAATCTGAAGTAAGTCATATATGAACTCTTTAAACACCAGCCTATTCAGAGTTTAATGTTATGTTATTGCCAACACAGCAGATTTTTTTTACGTGTGCAGAGCAGACTGCTGCAGTATAGGAAAAATACACAGTACTAGTATGAATTATGCGGTTCATTCAGAAGTATCAGAGGATTGTTGTTGCCCATGTGCTTATTATGTTAATCCCTGTGTTGTTTTTCTTCCACTCTCTGTAAAGAAAATGATGTGCTATACAAATAAATTTGCTTTGCATTGCATTTCCTTCCCTTTGTCTGACCACATATGTTGGATGTTTTGGTACAAACAAGTTACAATGTTAGGTGAAACTAGATGTTGAGAAATAGGTCTGTATTTGTTTGTAATTTCAGGAAGTATGGCCAAACAATATTTTTCTATGCTTGAAATTACTTACAACTAAAACACTAATTTAGATTAAGTGCAATGAACATCTTCAGTAACAATATCTAGGACAAGTGGAGCTGAGGCTTTGTCAAATCCACCTCTGAGGTGGGATCCAAATAATCCCGAAATTTGGTATCAAATTGATCCAGATCTCTGCCTTAACTTTTGAAATACCCAAATGCAGCCTTTAACTGGATTAAAGGGAGGATGTTGATCTGTGTTGAAATACCCAGTTTTCAGATCAGATCAGGATTTAATCCAATCCGGCCAGGATAATCCTATCAGATCACTTTGAAATACTGGGCCCTGGTATCTTCACTTGAGCGATCCTGATGAAGATGAGGAAAATAACCAGAAGAATGGCACTCCACAACATGATCATGTTCAAGATGAAGCCACTGTATGATGACATCCTGTTGGCCTGCAAAGCTTCATATTATCCTGGCCAGCAGCTTTCTATAGATGAAAGACTGTTGGCCACTTAAGCGAGAACAGGGTTCAAACAGTATTTACCCCTCAAACCAACGAAGTGGGGGATAAAGCTGTTCTTGGGGACATGAATGGCTACACATGGAATTATTTCATTTATGAAGGCAAAACAGCTGAACAGTTGACGGATGTACTTGACCACTCAGCCGTCATGCGGCCTCTGGATGTTTCACTTTTGGGGACTGAATATCAGGTGTACATGGACAATTTTTACACCAGCCCAAAGCTCCTCACTGACTTGGACTAAAAGAAGATCATGTCTTGTGGGAAGATGTGCGAGTGTCGTAGGGGTTTTCCTGCCATCAAACCAAATAAACTGTTGAAGAAGGCCAAACGGGGAGTGTTTAGATGGCTGAGAGTGGAAGGGTTGCTGTTCGTCCAATGGATGGACACAAAACAGGTGACTGTAGCGTCCAACTTCCACCAAGCTTTCAGTGGCTTCACTGCCAGAAGAAGGGTGAGGGATGAGGTTGGAGTTGTTTGCAGAACTGATGTCCCCATACCCGATGCAGTGAAGGACTACAATGCCTTCATGGGTGGAGTGGATCTCTCTGATGCCCTTATCAGCTACTACAGTGTGCTACACAAAACCATGAAGTGGTATAAAGAATTTTTTTACCACATGGTAGCCACTGCTGTAGTGAACAGCTACATTATATACATTCTGCTTGCAGTTGAGCGTGGAGAGACTCCAGTCAAACAAAAGAGGTTTAGGGAGCTCCTCATCAGAGAAATGACACCACAGCATCCATCCCCAACTCGCCAGCCAGCAACAACATGTGGACCCATCTTTCCCTCCCAGGATGCGACAAAGGGTCGAAGACAGCTGTCACAATTCACCTTGCAATAAAATTAACCAAAGGAAAAGTTACAACGCTACTTTTAAAGGTTACGGGCGGATCAGGGGCGAGGTGTTCAAGACACACAAAAAAGATTAATTAAACACAAATTCTCACACTTTGCAGTGTTAAAACATTCAGAAAAAAAATAAGATTAACGAATGAGTCACATATAGTTGAATTAATAATCAGTCTTTAGTACAATAAATTAAATCATGTCCGCATCCGGACGGAAATAACCCCAAACAATAACGGCGTGGTCCCCGGTTCAACAAACAAATCAGAGATAAACAAACACTTTTTCCTCGATATCTACAATTCACAACCTTCACAAAAATAACCTGAATAATCCCCCAGTCAATCAAAGTCCCAGAAGCTGGCAAAAAAGAAAAATATATTAAAGGGAAGTTTGTTGGAGCTTAATGAAGCGCCGCAGTTTACAAAAATAGACAAAGAACCATGCAATCTCACCACTCATCCTGCTTGGCATAAAAGTTGTGTCTTGGAAATAATCCCACAAGGAACAAAAAATGATCCACTGAATTTGGTTTGATTCTTAGTGACGGGAAAACTCCTCAGCACCTCCAAACGCCGACTGCTCATTGTCCTCCTTTTTTCATGCGTCACATCCCTTTATATCAACTTTTGCCATCAACATGATATTAATATCTGTGGTGAACTGTGGATAAATGACATCTTCCTGATGATGAATGTACTGTATATGATGATGGGTATATAATATGATGGATATAATACCATTCATGGAATATTTGTGAATCTAAATGGACTGGGGGGACAGGGAATGGTTGGGCCAAGAAAGTATTGTGTGGATGTTATTGTCTTGTAATGTACTGTTTTGTTGTAATGTTTTGTTTGATTCTTGTATGTCTTGTAATGTAATGTAATGCTGTTGTAATGTTTTGTCTTGTTTTGTCTGTAAACATGTTAAGGACTCCCTCGAAAACAAGATGATTCATCTTAAGGGACCATCCTTCAAATAATTAAATAAATAGATAAATATTTCAGTCCATACCATACCTGTGGCATCTGATAACATTCACCATACAGCATTTACAAATGTGAAAGCAGAACATGAAAAATTATGATTTTTTCCCATCACTAATTGCCTTATTGAAAGTAGAACTAGGTGACCTTTACACAGTGTGCTGTTTGCAAAAACAAGACCCCAATAATTTGCCGAAAGTGTATGACACCACTCTGCATTCTTTCGAAACGAAACTGTTGCATTCAGTGGTACGACAAACAGAAATCATAAAAACAAAACTAGCATACTGTAGAGATAGAATTATATCTTAACTTCCATCACTTCACTTCCAGATTGAAGCAATTTTACTAACTTCATCTTAGCCTCAACTAGCTGAAGCTTTGAGTTTGAAGTCTTATTTTTATTTTATTCATAGTGTCATTTTGTTTGATATTTATTTTCTTCACTTTTTCTTTTTACATACTTTGCATATTTTTATTTGTTTATTTACAGTGTGACATTTTGCTACTGTGATATTTTTAAAACAAATAAATACGCTCCACGTGGAGTCAAAAGTATATTTTGAATTGGTGGTGTTTATTACACAGTTATGCACATTGGTATGGTTTGTGGTAACCATACCAAAAACTAGTTGAAAATTTGGAAATGGAAAATGTGTGAGTATTTTAGCTCTACCTGATTACATATATCAAAATGTAAATGAAAAAACGTCTTTACGGTCTCAGAATATCATTTGGTTACCATGTGTCCATTTGGAGTCTCCTAATGCCTTTTTTGGAGCTCCGCCTGGATTTTTTCATGGAAAAAACATTGCATGGTCATACTTAGTCCTTTCTTCTTCAAATTTGAAACAAGTGTTCATTGATAGTGTGCCTACAGCCCCACAGTGTCATTTACCTGGTCAGATGAAGCCACAGACAGTTATTCATCCTGAAAAACATTTTTTATTTTTTATTTTAGGCAAAATCTTTAAATTTTTTTACTGACTTCAAAGGCCCATTACTGTCTCTTTATCACCTAGAGTGTTTGTTATACTTTCACAAGAAACTTCAGGGAGTTTTATTTCTGGAAAGACCTCATGCACGCATGTAGTCAGAGCAATTCAGAAGCTACAATCATTTTAATTTGGGTATGTCATTTTTTTTTTTTGTGCTACAAAATGGGGGTGGAGTGCAACTGGCTATTATTTTTCCCTTTTCGGGAATGGTGCCCCATTGAATGTAAATTAAAGACGCAACAGACAGGATTCGGGTTTTTTTAGCTTGGCGCCACCTAGTATCAGTAGTGTTGCACGCACTGTCGCTAAGACCAAATTGACTGTGGGGATCAGAGATAATCAATAAAATGTAGGCTGTAAAGCCACCGGTACTATACCTCTATGTATATGTAGAATGAGAAGGTGTGTGGAGACTATACTGAATAAATGAGTAAAGAGACCGAGCAACAATTATCAGATTTATCTGAAGAAAAAAACAAATAGTAATGCAAATAATTATACTAGAATGCACAGTACCAGTACAAAGACTGGGTGCCCAGTAGCAGCGGCGGGGGGGGGGGGGGTGGGGGTGTAATCACTGTCCGAGGGCTGCCATAGAATGACAACCAGGATGTCAGCTGACCAACACTCGCTACCCCTTCCCTGGTTGCGGCAATTTGCAATGCTGGCCAGCTAGGAATTAACTAGCAGCCAGTACAGTACAATCCTCTCTTGGCTAGCTAACATTTAGCCGTGTTACTTACTGATCCATTAGAAAGAAAGCTAGCTGGACATCGGTTCTGAAGCCTCTTTGGTCACGGAGCTCCCTCCATCTCTTGAACGCCTGACTGAGGTTAACTCTTGTTTTTCCTCTTCTTTTATAACTCTCCTTTTTGTGCATCCTCGCCTCCTCAGACAGAGGAGCTCCTTTTCTTTGGGGAGGCTGTTTTTCACTTATCTCCACACTCTGTCTGTCTGCCATTGTGCTCCTGATTCAACTATCTCTAGATCACAACATTTTGTGTGTCCCCATGTGACACATAAGCTCCTTTTCCACTGCAGGAACTTTTATCAATTATCCGGAATTTTGAAAAACCTCTGTGCATTTCCACTGAAATTACCCAGGTAAAAAACATTCCTTCACCCCCAAATTTACCCTGGAAAAAGTACCTAGTAGGGGGGTAGGACTTCTCAGATTACCCATAATTCCTGAGGGACGGGGCTGTTTGCCGAAGAACACTGATCGGTGGAACACACACAGTGTTCTGCACGTCCTGGTACGGGCAGCCGCTGAAAATTTTATTTCATTTCTACAAGCTTCACTTCGTTTGTGTTTTGATTTGATTGGGTACCAAAACCTGGTACTAAATTGGCCCCTGAGCTAAATTATTACAGACTGTAGTATTGATAAGCGCTCACAGTATCGGTTCTTTCCCGCCGGTGCTGAGCTCCTCCACACACACACACACACACACACCAACACGACACAGTAACCAGTGAACAGTCGAGCGGGCGCGGTGGAAACAAAGTGAAGATAACTCAAAAATGACTCCAGTTGACCGCAGCTAGACTCATAACTGTATGTGACATTAAACCTTAGAGAGTAGGAAGCCAATACTTTATCAATACATGTGTTCAGTAAGCATGAACATCTAAACATGTAGACGGCGATATTCAATATGCTCCGTCCACAGTCTCTCATCCATCGTCACTAACGTTATGTCTTGCACGCTAGTTCAGCTGATAGCGAATTGTTACTAATAAGCTCAAATGACAGCTGTCTGTAGGTAGACTAGGGTTGTCAAAAGTATCGATACTCAAACGCTGTATCCGGATGCAATACTAATTTACAAAAGTATCAATACTAACAGTGCACGCCACACGCCACCTCAGCGCCTGTCGGGTGCACGCGATGGGGCCGACGGACACACACTGTGCAGGCAGCGTCTGGCAGGCACAAAGCCCTCGCTGCAACCCGGCTTGTTGTCGTCACATTTCTGTTGCTGTAATATGGCCAGCGCGGCTGCAGGAGGATCAGAGCAGCCAGTTTTGGTCAAAAATGATAAAGGAAAAAGTGCTCTTTGGAAATATTTAGTGAAGTGAACACAGCACGTTGCAGACGGCAGGTACAGCCCCTCCCCTCATTAGCAGCTGAGCAGCTGGTGTCGCCAGCAACAAACTAAAATATAACTTCTTAACGTTAATGCGGGAGCTAAACAGAAAACTTTATCAGTCATGCCCGTCTGTAACATTAATAGACAATGTTAGTTTAACAGGACAACACAATTATGTGTGTCTGAAAAGTTATGTTAACTGTAAAGTCACAGATTGAAGCTGAAAAAAAATTTTGTTTCTCCCTTAACCCCTGGTTCTCTAATCACATAGTGAGGTAGAAACAGGAGCATCCTGAGCCTAAACTACCAACTCTATTTGATCAGCAACGAAAATATGGTGCCAATTCATCAGAAGCACAGAAAATAAACAGGGCTATAGATAAATACATTTGTATGGACAAACATGCCTCTTAATTTTTTGCTGCTGTATCGAAAATGGTATTGAGTATTGAATATTTTCCTGGGTATCGATATCGAGTTTGAAATTTTAATATCATGACAACCCAAATGTAGGGGGGCTTGTTTTTCCCTGTCGTGGTGATTGTTACATCAAGGTGATGCTGCCACATGTGTATTTGCATGTTGGAGTTGTTTTCATTCACATCCTGTACAGTGGTAGAGCAACCCAGAGGCATCAACGTACATACTGTGTATTTTACGTGCTGCTGCATGCACAGGACTGTGCCCTATGTGCTGTAACAGTTCAGCACCACTACAAAAACTGTTACAGCCAAAGTGGCTGCAGATGTATACAAGAATGAATGCAAGATGCCACCACCAAGGAAATTTAGACTTAACATTGTGAGTCTGTTGAAACCACACACAAACAAAAAGAGTTGGAAGCTCTGAGAATATGTTTATTAGGGCCCGAGCACCGACCGCAGGCAGACAAAGGCCCTCTTTAAACTGCCTCATTTATTATTAGGGCCCAAGCACCATACGGTGCAAGGACCCTATCAAAATGCAAAGAATTCTTCTCTTCTTCCAAATAAATTGCCTTTTTGGGGGGTTGAACATAACCGAAAGTCATGAAACTTTGTACATTTATCAGAACTGGAACAGAATTTTCAGGGTCTCATTATCAGGTGCCAAAAAATGGCTCGGTGGTGCCCCCCACAGAATTTCGACAAAACAGCCCCCGAAGCTACTTTCACCCACATGTACAAAACTTGGTAGGCAACAGGAAGTTGGCCATTCTGAATCTACTGTGCAATTTTGGTGCATTTTAAGGTAATTTCCAGGGGCCATTCTTTAACAAACTACTCCATGGAGATTTTATCATATCGTCTTCAAACATTGGTCTGTCCCAGCGGAAGGCCTTGAAGAAGAAAAGTTATCACAAGCTTGAGTTTTCATCAATCCGTGTGACCATTGCAAGGGGTCAAACTTAGGTGTATGCCACAAAACAGGAAGTTTGTTATAACTCCAGCGTACATGGTCCAATCTTCCCCAAACTTCACAGGATTGATGACAGTCCCGCCCTGAACACATCTACATGTCAATACTCTGTGATAGTTATAGCGCCCCCAACTGGCAACAGAAAATGACATGTTTTATACTTTGATGTATATCTCCTACAAAGTTGACCAGATCCACCTCAAACTTGGTCAAAAAAGCCATAGGACCTTGATGATGCTTTTTTGGTGAAAACTGACCATTTGTCAAAGGCCTGGCCATGGCGCAGAGGCGAATTTTGATGTTTTGCCATGATGATAAACACTGCTGTAACTTGACTCTACATAGGCATATCTTTCCTAAATTTCACACATATGATGCCAGTCCAGCCCTGAATAAATATTACGAGAAATTCTGATTCACCATCATAGCGCCACCTAGTGGCCAAAGAAAATTACAATTTTCATACTTGGATGTCCCTCTTGTAGCAGTTTAATCAGACCCACTTCGAATTTGCTGATAAAAAGTCCTAAGACCTTGATGATATCCAAAAATGAAGCTTTTGAGTTTTCATCAAACGCTGTGACCATGGCCACACCTTCTTCGCCATAAAACACAAAGTTGTTTTTAAGGGGCAAGGGATGCTTGAAAACTCACGAAACATGGCACACATATCAGAAGACCCAAATTGTGTTGTCTGATGTGAGTTTTGTGCTTTGATGTACCGAGATGGCTCAACAGCACCCCCTACAAATTCTCAATGAAGCAGCTCCCGAAGCTGGTTTCACCTGCATGTATGAAACTTGGTAGGCACTTGAAACACTTTAAAACATACAAAAAAGCCACTTGGAGCCATGCCCTAAACCCAACAGCACGTTGGCCATTTTCAATTTACTTGTGCCACTTTTGTGCGTTTTTGGCCATTTCCAGGGGTCATTCTTTAACGAACTAGTCCTACAGATCTGACCGACTTCAAAGTTTCAGCTGATAATCATTGTTTCTGGTTGGAGAGTAGTGTTACTGACTGATCCTCCTCAAAATCTTGACAGTTTAGTGCAAACTGTTGAAAATCTACATTTTCTTTTAAAAATGTGGTATGGAGTGCCCTCTACAGCTTGAAACCTGGTTACTACATTTGAATTTACATTACATTACATTGGAGGCGAATGATTCTTTTTGGAGGCGAATGACGTCACTAACCGTCCCCGGTAAAGCCTGCCTTCCTCCCCTTACTATAAAACCATTCTGTCTGCAGCACAGTTATCAAACTGATAGTGAGTAGGTTGGATCAGAGCAGAGAGAGTAGTAGAGCAGAGAGAATAGCTAGTAATTTGTTGAATTGTATTGTTAGCGTAGTGTATTTTAGTGTAGGTTTACAGTTAGTAATGTGTTTATAGTATTTAAGAGAGAGCCGAGCCTCGGGGGTATATGTGCGGGGCCGCGAGAGAGGGAGGGGTGGATGGATGGGTGGATGCGGTGGGCTGCTGCACGGTGAGGGAGAGCCCATGCTCCCAGAGAGGGAGAAATAGAACCAAGTAGGATAAAATAAGTGTGGAGAAGGGGACCGGCCGAGCTCCGGCCACCTTCCCTTCTGCCCGTATGACACAGTTAGGGGCGGTTTTCCAAGCCACCATCGGCACAATGAAAATAAGTCTAATACTGTGTTCCCACCAAATGCAAATTCGCGCGTCAAGATTACATACAAAGTCAATGCAAAGACGCGATTAGACACGAAATCGCGCCGGGCAATGCGATGGACGCCTACACGTGTATCGCGTCCATCGCGTCGCGCTAGACGCGATACATGCGTAGGCGCGGCGCGATAGACACGAAATTCGCGTCCAACTCCTCATCGCTTGAGTTGAAAATATTGAACTTTTGAGGCGAATTCGCGTGACGCTGTGCCCAATCAGCCTTGAGATTCTCCCGACGACACTGCCGTGTGTCAACAGTTGTTGACACAACAATAAACTGCTACTCACCGGAGACAGAAGGACAGACGCTCCGCAGCTGAAATGGAGCGCCTGTAGTTGGTGTCCTGCTGGGAGATCCTGGCGCCAGCCCTCGCCAACAGGTCCTCAAACTGGGCCCCAGTCAGCCTGAAGTACCGCTGAAAGCGGCTATCATCCAGAGGGAGTTCCTGGAAGAGGTGGTGAAACACGCCGAGCTGGATGCGCTTCTGCAGGATAGGGTGAACTCAAAAACAACGGCATTTGGCCCTCCGACGCATATGGGACTTCCAGAGCAGGTAACGTTACAAAGCAGCGATGGTGGTTATCTCTGCCATGGTCGTCAGTGGCTACCCGGAGCTATATGATACTACGTGTCTACTCTACAGAGACCGCAACAAAAAGGAGCAGGCTTGGGTGAAAGACGCCGAGGAGACTGGTCTACTTGGTAAGTTCTGTAAATATGTGTCTTTAATTAGTTTGCAGAATGGTTGTACTATGAACGTTAGCAATAGCTTAGGTCCAGTTAGCACAGCCGGCTTCTCCGCTACTCACGCGAATTAACAAAATGGTCAGGCGTCGAAACTCGGGCGTTACGGGCGGCGCGTTATGAGCGATTAAACCACGTTCATCGCGTTTGGTGGGAACACAGCATAAGTGTGGAGGAGAGGGACAGAGTAAAGAGGCCGACCTCCAGGGAAGCCTTCTCCTCTCTCCCCGCAGCGAGGGACTGCTCTCCAAGGTACCAGTGCTAGGATGGGTGAAAATAAGCCAAAGTGTGGAGGAGAGGGACTGGGTAAAGAGGCCTGACCTCCGGGGAAGCCCTCTCTCCTCTCCCCGCAGTGAGGGACAATCTTCACTCCGCCCACTCTCTCCCCCAATCTACTGGCAAGAGGAAGTATGTCTTTTCAGACACTTATTATTTGATTTACCTGAAATGTACATGCTGTGTCTATATTTGGTGTATAAAAACATGATGTAGCATTAGTGCCTTCTCCAGCCCCCCCTAGTGGAAAGAGGAAATGGTACAAATTGTGAAACAGGTCATTCAAGATTCAAGATTCATTTATTTAGTCCCGAAGGAAATTTGTGTTGGACATACACAGGCTGATACCTAGGACAAAACACATAACATAAACACACCTTCTCATTCAATGCGTTTTCTTTATTTTCATGACTATTTACATTGTAGATTCTCACTGAAGGCATCAAAACTATGAATGAACACATGTGGAGTTATGTACTTAACAAAAAAAGGTGAACTAACTGAAAACATGTTTTATATTCTAGTTTCTTCAAAATAGCCACCCTTTGCTCTGATTACTGCTTTGCACACTCTTGGCATTCTCTCGATGAGCTTCAAGAGGTAGTCACCTGAAATGGTTTCCACTTCACAGGTGTGCCTTATCAGGGTTAATTAGTGGAATTTCTTGCTTTATCAATGGGGTTGGGACCATCAGTTGTGTTGTGCAGAAGTCAGGTTAATACACAGCCAACAGCCCTATTGGACAACTGTTAAAATTCATATTATGGCAAGAACCAATCAGCTAACTAAAGAAAAACGAGTGGCCATCATTACTTTAAGAAATGAAGGTCAGTCAGTCCGGAAAATTGCAAAAACTTTAAATGTGTCCACAAGTGGAGTCGCAAAAACCATCAAGCGCTACAACAAAACTGGCACACATGAGGACCGACCCAGGAAAGGAAGACCAAGAGCCACCTCTGCTTCTGAGGATAAGTTCATCCGAATCAACAGCCTCAGAAATCGCAAGTTAACAGCAGCTCAGATCAGAGACCAGATGAATGTCACACAGAGTTCTAGTAGCAGACCCATCTCTAGAACAACTGTTTAGAGGAGACTGCATGAATCAGGGCTTCATGGTCAAATAGCTGCTAGGAAACCACTGCTAAGGAGAGGCAACAAGCAGAAGAGATTTGTTTGGGCCAAGAAACACAAGGAATGGACATTAGACCAGTGGAAATCCGTGCTTTGGTCTGATGAGTCCAAATTTGAGATCTTTGGTTCCAACCGCCGTGTCTTTGTGAGAAAAGGTGAACGGATGGATTCCACATGCCTGGTTCCCACTGTGAAGAATGAAGGAGGAGGTGTGATGGTGTGGGGGTGTTTTGCTGGTGACACTGTTGGGGATTTATTCAAAATTGAAGGCACACTGAACCAGCATGGCTACCACAGCATCCTGCAGCAACATGCCATCCCATCCGGTTTGCGTTTAGTTGGACGATCATTTATTTTTCAACAGGACAATGACCCCAAACACATCTCCAGGCTGTGTAAGGGCTATTTGACCAAGAAGGAGAGTGATGGAGTGCTGCGGTAGATGACCTTGCCTCCACAGTCACCGGACCTGAACCCAATCGAGATGGTTTGGGGTGAGCTGGACTGCAGAGTGAAGGCAAAGGGGCCAACAAGTGCTAAACACCTCTGGGAACTCCTTCAAGACTGTTGGAAAACCATTTCAGGTGACTACCTCTTGAAGCTCATCGAGAGAATGCCAAGAGTGTGCAAAGCAGTAATCAGAGCAAAGGGTGGCTATTTTGAAGAAACTAGGATATAAAACATGTTTTCAGTTATTTCACCTTTTTTTGTTAAGTACATAACTCCACATGTGTTCATTCATACTTTTGATGCCTTCAGTGAGAATCTACAATGTAAATAGTCATGAAAATAAAGAAAACGCATTGAATGAGAAGGTGTGTCCAAACTTTTGGCCTATACTGTATATATATATATATATATATATATATACATATATATATACATATATGTATATCACATTTCTCACATCACTATATCACCGTTTAGACTAATCTGATGTTTGTAAAGTCTATAAACACAATGACTGAACAAACATTACTATTTCTGTGTGCAAGTTTTGTAATTAATAACATGGTTATTGTAGATTAGCTGGGCTAACCGTTAGCTGTTAGCCATTAGCCGTGTCTGTAATAACTCAATAACTCAATAAACGGTCCGTGAAAAAAATATTTTTTCCAGCGGATGTCTTGGTTACAACATGATTGAACTAACTGGAGTAGTTTCATGTCATATCCTACAACGGGAGGCTTTGAACAGATGATGTCCTGATGTTAGCTTTGCTGCTAGTGTTAGCTGTCCCTGTAAGCTGCAGCCACTGATGCTTTCTAGACATCGTGATTTCACAAAACTGAATAAATATAACACATAGCAACACAAAACTGCTTTGCTAGCTCAATCATGTTGTAACGGCTGGATGGTTGATGCGTACATGCTAATTCGGGTGCTATCAGAGCCGATCCACGCATCACTATCGCTTAATAATCAACTAACAACCCATCCTGTGTTAGGAGTGTATGTCACTGACAGAAAGAAAGAAAGAAAAAAAGAAAAGCAGCGTACACCTCGCATATTTATTTCTCACAGTTACGCACACGTTTCGCTGGCATGCAGAAGCACCGTCTGTGTGTCTGTGTGTCGAGGGTGCGAGCCGCAGCTTCAGCTGCTCAGGTAGAAAAGCTGTGTAGCCTGGTGTGTGTTTTCGTTGATTCGGTTCTGCAGGTTCTCTGCTGGTACACTGGAGACAGGGATCAAGCAGTTTGTCTCACTTGGGATAGATTGTGCTTTTTTGGTTCATAGTTTTTGATTAACGTGCGATTTATTCGCGTTTAGAAGGAATTATTTTTACCGGCAATTACCAGATAACGGAAACATGGGCACAGTTATCTATATAAAATACAGAAACTAACTAACTAACTGACTAATTTATTGACTAACATAAACAATTGAAAATTGAAAAAAATTAGCTTGCACCGTTAGCTCCGGTAAGGGAAAGCAGCTGACCGGAAGTCATGCACAAAAACAAGGAAGTAGATCACTATTTACTTCAGTGTTTGAAAATAAGGTGGATAACAGTGCCTCCTACTGGCAACAGGAAATGACATGTTTTATACTTTGATGTACATCTCCTACAACGTTCACCAGACCCACAGCCATAAGACCTTGATGATGTTTTATTGTGAAAACTGAGACTTTTTTGACGCTATGGTGGTGCGGCAAATTTCGATGTTTAGACAAGACAACATAAACTGCTGTAAATTGACAAGACGTGGTCAGATCTTTGCAAAATATCACACATAAGATAACAGTCATGGCCCAAGGACATCTACAAAGGGATTAATCAGACCCACCTCCAATATGCTGATCGAAAATCCTAAAACTTTGATGATACCTAGAAATTAAAATTTTGAGTTTTCATTTAACATGCCGCAGTATTCGCCAAGAAACAGGAAGTTGTTTTTGAGGGGCAAGGGATGCTTGAAAACTCACAAAACTTGGCACACTCATGGGATGCTCTTGCTCTGGCCATGCTCTGAACCAAACAAGAAGTCAGCCATTTTGAATTTACTCTACCACTTTTGTTCATTATTTGGCCGTTTCCAGGTGTCGTACTTCAACAAACTCCTCCTTCAGATTTGACCTGATTGACTTCAAAGTAGGTTGGTCCCATCTACAGACCTTGGACATCAAAAGTTGCTTAAAGTTCGAGTTTTCATCTAACTGCGTGACTGTGGTGAGGTGTCAAATGTCAATGTTTCACCATCACATAGGAAGTGGGTTGTAACTCCAGCATACATGGTCCAATCTGCCCCAAACTCCACATGCTTTATAAAGCTCCAGGCCCCAACAACATGCAAATTAGGTGTCATGGTGATTGTGCCACCTTCTGGCAACAGGAAGTACGTATTTTCAGACAATTAATTTTTTGTTTACATGAAATTTACAAGGTGGGGTCTACAACTGATCTACAACAACATGACCTATAATTAGTGTGTTCGCCAGCCCCCCATAGTTGAAACAGGAAGTTGTACTAACTGTTAAATACGCCATTCCAGCGCTAGATATACCATCTCAATCCTGCATGCAGCGTCTGACTTTCATTGAAACGAATCGCCGCTTCAGCCGGTGTCCTGTCCGCACTTCATGATTGCAAAGTGCGTGGGCCCATTCATTGCTGCTTGCATCTTTAACTTTATTTGACATCATTGTAGTTTTTGAGAAATAATTTTATGAGACAAAGTTGTCAACACTATTATCAGGGCTGGGCTATATAAGAAAAAAGAGGTTAGAATGATGATCTGAGAAGCACTTTTGGAGAAGCATATTGGCACCTTCACTCTGTTCTCATAACTTTGACTTTTGTCACAAAATGATATTATATAATATATATTTGTACCTGCTGGATGTGCTCTAGAGCCACAGGGGTTGCCTGAGTGAAGACCTCAATGAGGATGTTATGACGAGGGTCCTCCAGGATCAAACAGCCAATGTCAAACCACCTGGAGACAATAAAAGGATTCTGAAAATGAGCAGGTCCTGGCATTCATGTGGATGCTACTTGATGCACCCCATCCACCGGGACACTGCTGCAGACCAAATACACCCCCTCATGGCACCCCACAAATGCCTGATCAGATTGGGATCTGGGAAATCAGGAGGCCAGGTCAACACCTTTAGCTCTCTGTCACATTTCTTGGTACCTGGTCTGCAACGGTGTTTGGGTGGGTTGAGTGCATCAGGTGGCATCCATCTTCATTCAATCAATCAATTTTATTTATAAAGCGCAATATCACAAATCACAATTTGCCTAAATCATGAATGCCAGAATCCAAGGTCTCCCAGCAGAACATTGCATTGTAATGAGATGATCAATGTTATTCACTTCATCTGCCACACACACACACACACACACACACACACACACACACACACACACACACACACACACAGAGTTTCAACTCTTAGTGTATATAAATGTGTGTATGTGCATATAAAAAGTAAGTAGGACATGTTTTCTGGATCAACCTCCCATACTGATCCTAGATAAACATTGGGATCAACCAATCACAGCCCTCTGACATCATCAATGTGCTGCTCCTGTGCTTCTTTCAAAATTCCTTTTTGCTTCTTCAGGGCTAAGTTAAGTTTTAAAAATTGAAGTTAATACAACTGAACAAAACACTTAGTTACACTGAACATAATTAGGGCTGTGCAATATGACAATATACATCGTATGACAAGAGAAAAATGTCTTGTTTCATATTTTGATCTATCGTTTACATCGTGACGCAAATTACACTTTTTACGGCAATATTTTTCGTCATTTGGAGTCTGTCCATCTTTTGCACAGATCTCATTTATAAATTACTCTTCTTGGCTTTTTAATTCGCGAAGCTTTTATGGCACTTATAGTAACATAACAAGTTTTTATAACTCCGCTGTCTGTCTCTGCTGCGCTGCACACACTGAGGGCTCAGCCCCGCAGAGAGCAGAGAGCAGAGACGTAGCGAGACGGCGACAATATTCAGACCAAATCAGGTGGTGCGGGGTACAGCCTCAGTGTTGAGTGGAGGTGTGTGGGGGTGTGGGCGTGTTTGTGCTTTAGAACATAACTGCTGTGAAACAATCAGAAAATAATGTGTTATTGATCTGATTCACCAGCTTTCTCGCTACCAGCGCTCCCTCTCTTCACTCACTCTCTAGCTTGCTCGACTACAGCTGCTTGCTCTCTCTCTCTCTTTTTCTCTCGGCCTCTTTAAAATGAGTCGGTTACCCCCAAGTTTTTATTCATCAGATCAAAATGTGCTTTATCGTGATATGTATTGTTATCGGGATATGAAATGACCTATATCATTTGGTCATATCGCCCAGCCCTAAACATAATCCTTATGAGCTGCTGCAGGGTTAGCTAGTTAGTTTGCTAACTAGGACAACAAGTAATTTTATATTAACTTTTCCAATTTGATTATATTTATAAAGCCCAACATCACAAATCACAATTTACCTCAGAGGGCTTTGCAGCATACGACATCCCTCTGTCTTTGGATCCTCACTGCTTGCCAAGAGGCTAGAACATTGCTCACTAAAATTAAAGTCAGGATGTTATCACACCTCAGTTGAAAGTTTTGTGCTCCACTATCTTGCAGGTTTACTTATATCGCAGAGGTGCCTGGATAGTGTGACGTGTGTGGTTGTGCTGCTGCCGTGGTCCTGCCTGATGCTTCCTGCTGCTGTTATCATTAGTCATACTTCTACTGTTATTATACACAGATGATTACTGTCACATATGTATACTATCAGATATTAATATATACTTTCAACATATTGTACCACAATAGCCATAATTATCATTATGACATTATTACTTCAATTAATGTTGTAAGCTACTGTTACCATCTGTCCTGCATCCTTCTCTGTCCCCGTCCCTCTTTCTGTCTTATTGTGTCATATGGATTACGACATCTTTTGCACGCCTGTCCATCCTGGAAGAGGGATCCCTCCTCAGTTGCTCTTTCTGAGGTTTCTACCATTTTCTTTCCCCTGTTAAAGGTTTTTTTTTGGGGGGGGGGGGGGTTCCTTATCCGCTGCGAGGGTCCTAAGGACAGAGGAATGTCCTATGCTGTAAAGCCCCCTGAGGCAAATTGTGATTTGTGATAATGGGCTTTATAAATAAAATTGGTTGATTGACTGATTGATTGAAAGTTAATGTGTTTAACACACTTTCCCTCTGTTTTTATACCTTATGCAAAAGTTCTTTTTTTGCAAGACTGTAGTGCTAATGTTGATCCTGGACCACCACTGCCCTATTTCATGTTGGTCCAGGGCCATCATCACCATGTTGATCCTGGATAGATTTGTTAATACAGGACCATCACTCCCATTGTCTCTGGATTATTTGTTTATGTTGACAGAGGATGACAACATGGCAGTGATGGTCCTGGATCAATGTAAGCTCTCCTAGCCAAGATCAACATGACAATGATGGTCCAGGTTGACAGAGGATGACAACATGGCAGTGATTGTCCTGGATCAATGTAAGCTCTCCTAGCCAAGATCAACATGACAATGATGGTCCAGGATCAACATATACAAATAACCCCAGGTTAACATAGTGATGATGGTCCTGGATCAATTTACACAGATTATCCAGGGTCAACGTGGCAGTGATGCTTCAAGCTTACTTGTCAGTATGGCCAACCTAGAAAGAAAGGCTGCTCACCAATGTCTAGCCTATTGGCAAGCTTACTCATAAGCATAGCCTACCTAATTAGAGAGCAAACTTGCTAATATTTCAGCATATGGCATGCTTACTTGTTAGCATAGTCTTCCTAGTTAGCAAGCTAACTCGCTAACCCTGCAGCAGGTTCACAAGGATTAAGATTAATGTTACTGAGGAAAAAGTAACAGGTTTTTAGAATATTACCAAAAAATTAGGAAACCCCCTGATGTGAAATGAACTGTTTGTGTTTTGCTTTTGTTTTTTTCTAATGTCCTTTCTTACTTCATTTTAAGATTTCTAAATATCAATGTATTGCTGTTATAACTATTTAATTTTCATCTTTAATAGAATGTCACTCATCTTTCACTGCAATTGATGTTTTCAGCTCTCATGTATTGTTGTGTTCTGGTTTTATACCTGGCACTTTTTTAAATTGATTTGTTGAAAAAATGATCTAATTAAAAAAAAGTTGTTCCAATATGGGATGTTGATCCAGGAACATGTCCTCTTTGGCTGAATCATGTCGTGCGGTGTCAGGGGTCTTCTTACTTGTCAGGAAAGAGCTCAGCAATGAAGTTTTCCAAAGAGACCACTGGCTGCTTCTCATGAATCACATTAGTTCGACGAAGGCTGTCAATGCGTTCCTGAGCCCCCTGCACACACATACAAACGCCAACACTCAGCTTGTGCATGACTGAAATTAAAGACCCTTTAGTTGCTGAAACTAAGCTCCAATCCTGTAGGGATTCTTTAACACATGGTTTCTCTTTTAGAATCCGTTGGGCAGGGAAGGATGAAGGGTTAAGTGGACAAATGTAGTGCCTGACCTGTAAGCTAAATTTTCCACTGAACACTTTCGGGAATAGTACCTTTATGCCTCAGGCTGTATCACGGTATTATGGTATGATTTTCAAAACTAGCAATGTTCATTTTTCTTTTACTCCCATACTGGAGAGACTATTGAGGGCATTCTACCTTTAGTGCACATCACCAGAGGTCGGTGTGGTGCAACAGCAGCTGAGCTGACTGCCAGTGGAAGGGACAGAACTGTAAACAGCCGGCCAGTGTCATACCCGGAACAGTGGAGAAAGATCGGTGAGACCACAGGGACAACAGCTTGTTACCTTATCTAACTCTGTAAATTTGACCAAACCAGACTTGGTGATTGTTGGAACAGTGGACTACCCCAACTAACAAGACTAGTCAAGACAGTTTTGTTGAGTTTTATTTTGTTTCTGTTAAGTTTAAATGAAGTGTGTTTTATGAACAGTGTAAATCTAACTGATGAAAACAATAATGAAAATTCCTCATCAACAACCTTTTTTTCCATGACGAAAATGAGACAATGACGAGCTAAAAATAGATCTTGATAACAAAAACTAAGACGAAATCTATATTTCATTTTTGTTGACGAGACCAAACATAATGAAAACGAAAGCTGAGAGCAGCCGTGATTGTAATTATCTTCAAGGAGGTTGTTGTGTTGGTGTGGAGAGCAGTGAGACCTGGCATTAGGGGAGTGTCTCTGGGACGCCAGAGATCACTGTCTAGCCTCCTGGAGGTGTCGTGGGACCAACTAGACGAAACACTGGTGAAAGGAGGTTCCCACCCGATGACCCCAAAGACATGTTAGTTATCACTGCTCACTGGTCTGTATAGTTAAACCTTGCCATAATAGCGTATCATAGGGCTTAGGAGAGTATTCACTGAGTGTTGATCCTTTTCTAGAGCACAAACTTCTTGTGTTTATTTGAATTCAAATGATGCATGAGCTGAACTGCAGCGCAGCAAGCAGCCACTGGCTGGTGGTCTTCAAAGCTGACCCCGCAAGACACCACTCAGTCCGTATGAATGTAGCTGTGCTGTGTAAGTAAACAGTCTGAACGTAGATCAGTTTTCTGACAGCGATCAAAGTTTAGTTCCAACCACCAACTCTGTGAGAGGACACGAGTTTAAACCTCCAGACTAACATGTCGCAGATTAAGTAAGAATTCAGGCTTTAATTAAGTTATTTTCTGCTTCTTAACAGTCAGATTATTCCAGGTGAATAACTTGTTGTTCTGACTGCCCAGTAGTACCTGAACAGCCGAGCCATGGCGGCACACAGTATGTGGCGTATCAGAGGAGAAATGATCCATTCACATTACTCTTTGTGGGAGGGAAACAGCCCACAAACCTCACCGCACTTTAGGGACTGTTCTTTATTTATGTAGGAACTTGTCAGGGGAGGAGGGTGGCTGGTTGATTTTTGTTTGATTTATTTATTTTATTTCGATCCCCCCTATGTTATCACTTATTATTGAAATATCATTGATTTATTATAGAAAAGTGATTAATCTTTTAATAAATGACCACCGTGATACTTTCACTGATATCATACCGTGGGGTCCCAATTTTGGTACCTTGACAATACTAATCTGGAGGGTGTTCATCTGCAAAAACTAATGAAAAACTAAATAACGGCATTCGGTATTCGGTACTCAGTATTCAGTCAAGAGAAGTCTCTCAACCCCTCCCCCCGCCACCCCCGCTGCTGGAAAAAATCCTAGAGGAAACACTGAGGAGGTGCAACATTCAGATAACAGGCATACCAGAAAAAAATCTAGGGCACTCAGCCCACTTTGTTCATTGAATCCTGCTTACAAGAAATACTCGGTACTTCGCTGTGACGAGGATTATAGCAATTTCACCACTAAAAGACGACGGGAATATGCTCAGGCCATGGAAAGAGCCAGAAAGCTAGGCTTCATCATCATTTTGCTTTATCCGGCAAAACTCAAGCTATCCCGTGGCACTGAGGCAAGATCTTTATTATTACTCTAGCATTGTGACATTACAATGTGTGGTCTTTCTCGGGCTCATATTTGGTCCTTAAAGAAAGACTACTAGATTTTGATGTTTTCTACAGAGAACAGATAAGCCTTGTACAGCCAAGTGAATTGTCTGTTGCGTAATTTATGTTGATAAGTTTAGTTAAATGCGGATGGAAAACACTTCCTTTACGTTACTTGTAATCGTAATTGGGAGCGGTGGACGAGCCAGCTATCTCAGTGTCAAGTGTTGTAGTATAACGGTGGGCGACGGTTCACTTTTGAGGACTGTCGGGGATTTATAATAAGATATGCTATCTTTGTTAGTTATTTTTGTTTTGTGGGGTTATCTGGGATATGGCGACTGGGTTATGGGGGGTGTTAGATCTCTGATTTATTTCTTTTTGGTAATTATAATGTGCAATATATTTTTGTTATACCCACACAACTACGATTACTGTGACCAGTTGGAACAAAAAATGGCCAGAATGGTCCAATAAAACGCGCTGCATGTTTAGACTTTTTGGAGAGACATGAAATTCAGGTGGTGCATATTCAGGAATCCCATCTCATCTGTCAGGATTGTCATCGCTTTGCTAACAAGCGTTATTATACTGCTGCTGCAGCCTTACTTAACTCGAAGAGTGCGGTGCTTTAGTGGTCCTTAAGTGCAACCTTTCTATAAACATCATAGAAACTTCATAGATGGCCATGTTGCTTATATTAACCCTTGCATATTCACCATCAACAGCCACAAGATGGTGCTTTAATACAACTTTACTCAGAAACACAGAGTTCTGCATTTACTTCAGAGAAGCCTTCACACTCTTTTTCTCTGAAAATAGGTCAGCTAATGACCCCCGGATTCTCTGGGGTGACATTAGGATGTATAAGACTATTCCTCTCACCTTAATAAATCTAGACTAAAACAAATTGTTATTATGAGTCTACTTTATACTCTTTAGAAGAAGACCAACAAAAGAAGGGCTTTCAATGATATGGGAAAAAACAAATTGAATCCATTAAAATAAAATTAAATTCTTTCTTAAGAACTAGAGCAGAATCCCTAATTCATAAATCCAGAGGAAATCATTATTTTAATGGATCCAAACCAAGCCGCCTCTTAGCTTTAAGCCTACACAAATGTGAGAAATATGCCAATATTACATCTATTTATGCTGACCATAAAGTTTTATCTGAACCAAAAGAAATAAACTCAGAATTTCATTATTTTTATTCTAACTTGTAGACTTTGGAAATTCCCTTTGACAAAACAAAGTGTTGAATTTATTTACAGAATGTAACACTTCCTACCCTGTCTTTCGAGGAATCTAATGATTTCGGAGCTCCTATTACACTAACTGAATTTAAGGAAGCCATTATGGGGATGAAAAGGGGTAAATCACCAGGATGGGACAGGAATTTTATACCACCTTTTGGTATCTGTTAGGTCAGTTTCTACGAGATATGATTAATTATCACTTGAACCACTTGCACAAACTATTCAAGAGCACCTATTCTTTTATCCAATAACTTTTAATAATACTAGTCACTTCATTTCTCTTTATGCGGATAACATTTTATAATTCATTGACAAAGCTCCCATTTCCATTCCTCATATTTTAAACACCTCTACAGATGTCAGTTCCATGTCGGGTTATAAAATAAATTTGACCAAGTCAGCACTTTTATCACTGACTCAATATTTTTTAACAAGTTCTTACCATCATACAGTCATGGAAAAAATTATTAGACCACCCTTGTTGTCTTCAATTTCTTGTTCATTCTAATATCTGGTACCACTAAACGTATAATACAATGAACACAACAAAAAATGCAGTTGGTCACATAATACTTTATGGCCCATTTGACATTCTTAAGCTTAATTGATTCCCAGGGTATATAAGAGGCCATTTCATGTCACAAGCAGCACTGCACATGCAAAGGCCTAGAGTGGTTTCCTGCTTACATTCAAGCCGTAGCACAACTCAGAAGTTGTCAGCTCTCACATAATGCCTAAAACAAAAGAATTATGTGAAGCCACAAAGGCAGCCATCTTGGCACTGCTGGAAATTGGCATGAGTGAGAGACAGGTAGCGAAAAAACTGAAGATCTCCAAGACAGCCGTTCATTACAACAAAAAAAAACAAGCTGAACATGGCACTACCAAATTGCTACCTGGCCGTGGCAGGAAACGTCTTTCTACCCCACGAGATGACCGTGCACTCATCCGTTCCTGTGTCAGGAATCGTCGTCAGACCTCCAGGGACCTTAAAAATGAGTGGGCACTGTCGAGAAATGTGACTTGTTCGGCAAGGACAGTTCGAAACCGACTTGTTGAAGCTGGTTTGAAGTCACACAAGGCAAGAAGCCCTTCATCAATGAAAGGCAGAGGAAGGCCCGGTTACTCTTTGCTCGAGACCACAAGGATTGGACTGTTGATGATTGGGCTAAGGTTCTCTTCAGTGATGAATCCAATTTTGAATTGATGCCCACTCCAGCCAACTTACTGGTTAGGAGGAAGCCTGGAGAAGCTTACAACCCAGACTGTCTTGCCCCTACAGTAAAACATGGGGGTGGATCAGTCATGATCTGGGGTTGGACTACCCTTGAAAACAGTCTTCTTTCATCAGCTGGAAAACTCTTTCCTGCCTCGAATGACTGGATTTTCCAACAAGACAATGCCCCTTGCCACACGGCAAGGTCAGTTAAAGCCTGGATGGAGAACCACAACATTCGCACCATGCCTTGGCCTGCTCAATCACCAGATCTTAATCCAATTGAAAACCTGTGGAAAATCATCAAACTCAAAATGGAGAACCACAAGCCCAAAAACAAAGAAAATTTGTTTGAATTTGTCCAACAGGAATGGGCTGCTGTGACAGCAGAACAATGTCAGAAGCTGGTGGAGAGCATGCCAAGACGCATGGCTGCAGTCATCAAAAACAATGGTTATGCAATCAAGTATTAACTCTTGTGTGTATCATGTGTTTAAAGCAAACAGAAAAGAAAACATGGAATGCTTAAAAGTAGTGTTTTTGGCGGTACAATGCCATAGCTATTGATGTAAGAATTTAAGTAATTTTGGTTATTATCAAGAAAACCATGGAAAATGAATAGTTCTTAGTTCTTAAATTAAACTCTCATGAGCTATTTTTGTTGTTATCATTATAATTGTCCAAACAAATGTACCTTTAGTTGAGCCAGGCATTAAAATTAACAAGAAATTGAAGAAAACAAGGGTGGTCTAATAATTTTTTCCATGACTGTATATCCCTATAGTTAAACATTTTAAGTACTTAGGAATTGACATTTTTTCCTCCCATAAATTCCCATAAAATTTTTCAAGATTTCTTCTGTTTTAGCTTCTCCGCACTAGCTCCCTGTAAAATCCAGAATTGAATTTAAAATCCTACTGTTAACTTATAAAGCTCTAAATGGTCAAGCTCGGTCATATCTTAGAGAGCTCATAGTGCCATATTATCCCACCGGAACTCTGCGCTTGGAGAATGCAGGGTTACTCGTGGTCCCTAAAGTCTCCAAAAGTAGATCAGGAGCCAGAGCCTTCAGCTATCAGGCTCCTCACCTGTGGAATCATCTTCCTGTTGCTGTCCAGGAGGCAGACACCGTCTCCACATTTAAGACTAGACTTAAGACTTTCCTCTTTGATAAAGCTTATAGTTAGGGAGGACCCCCTATAATACACCGGGCACCTTCTCTCTCTCTCTCTCTCTCTCTCTATCTCTCTCTTTCTCTCTAACTGCATCTTGCTACCTCGGCCATTCTGGATGTCACTAACTCGGCTTCTTCTCTGGAGCCTTTGTGCTCCACTGTCTCTCAGGTTAACTTGTATTGCAGCGGTGCCTGGATGAAGTGATGTGTGTGGTTGTGCTGCTACCGTGGTCCTGCCAGATGCCTCCTGCTGCTGCTGCATCATTAGTCATACTTCTACTGTTATTATTACACATGATTATTGTCACACACGCATACTATCAGATATTAATATATTATTATTAATTATAATATTATTACTTTCATTAATGTTGTTGTAAGCTACTGTCATTACTGTCTGTCCTGCATCTCTCTGTCTCTCTCTCTGTCTCTCTCTCTCTCTCTGTCTCATTGTGTTATACGGATTACTATTAATTTATTGTGTTGATCTGTTCTGTACGACATCTATTGCACGTCTGTCCGTCCTGAAAGACGGATCCCTCCTCAGTTGCTCTTCCTGAGGTTTCTACCGCTAGCTGCATCACGTGTGCATGGCCCCGCCCACTTCCTGCCAAAAATGGTAAAAACTGCAAAATATACATTTTCAAACTCCTCCTTGAGATTTTGACCGAAATGCATTTAACTGGACACCTTGACTCACAAGATGGACCTGATCCAAAGGTATCAAAAGAATTTCTCTTCTAGGACATTTCTCAAAAAAATGTACGAATTATTGACGAACAAACTTTTGTAGCTAGCTATGAAAAGGCAAACAGTTCCACATCTTTGTCAAATTAAAAGCTATCAAACCCAAACCTGAGATCCTTAGAAAGTATGTGACTGTAAGGGTGTGAAATGAAGTTGGTGAACATTGGCCACTAGGGGGCGCTATAAACATGGGACGTTTATATCTCCTGAACGACTACACCATTTTTCATGAAATTTAATGGGTATGATGTAGGGCCATTCCTGAGGCTATATATTGAAGGTGGTCATGGCTGGTCGAAGTGGGCATGGGTTATTACAAGATAAACAACAAACATTTATGTCAGCTGAACTATTGTACTAAGCGCTGTGAAATTTATAGAGTACATGTAGAATAGGACAAAGACCTACCATACCAAAAATTGCACAGATACTCCACTAGGTGGCGCTATAACAGATGCAAACACGTTTTTTCCTGTTACTTCCACATTGTAAATCACATATCCATAAACTTTATATACCCGTATTCCCTAAATAGAGCTGGTTTTGCTGACATAGGCCCCACCCACTTCTGCTGCACATTTTCTTCGCTAAGTCGCTACACATCCAAAACCTACTTTTTCAAACTCCTCCTACAGATTTTGTCCAAACTGCATGAAACTTGGTATGTCAACTGTTGAGATGGACCTGATCTAAAGTTATCAAAAGAATTTCGCCTGGTCAAAAAATCTGCGAATTAATAACGGCAAAATATTTAGCTAGCTAAAATGCACATATTGTTGCATATTTTTGTCGACTAAAGTATATAAACATGACACTTGTTCCAGAGGTCGTTCAGAAGCTCGGTGCCAAATTGGCCACTCGTGGACGCTGTAAACCCAGAAATATCACGTTTCATAAAAGTCGGAGGGGAAAAATACATACAACATTCGCACTCAGACGCCAATATCCCAGATGGGCGATAAACAAAGGAAAACAACAAGTCAAAAACAAAGAAAAGAAGCAAAAAGAAAGGAAAACAAAACACACACAGAAGACAGATGACAAAAACAAAAACACAATAACCATACCATATATCGGAGGATAACAGAACCAATACAACGGATCCTGAAAAAACATCACATCAATACAGCCATGAAACCACACACAAAACTCTGTGAGCTACTAGTACACCCAAAGGACAAAATAGAACCGGACAAAAAATGCAACATCATATATGAAATACCATGCAAATCATGCACGAAAACATACATCGAGGAAACAGGCAGATCATTCAACACAAGGAAAAAAGAACATCAAAAAGAATGTGAAAAAGAGACAGCGGGATGATTCACAAGGACACAAAAAGACAAAGCAGAACAGGAAAACCTCAAATCAGCCATCACAGATCACTGCAAAAGAAATAACCACATCATGGACTGGAACAGGAGCAAAATAATCACATCAGAGACCAAAAAATTCAAATGGTGGATAAAAGAGGCCATTGAGATCAGGAAGCGGGTAAGCAGCACCATCAACCAGGACGAGGGGGCGTACACCCTCTCGCATACCTGGGATTCCCTACTCCAGAGAACGAACAACAACGCGGGAGGCGGGGTAGGCCTGACAGACTCTGATTGGTCTGTCAGGCCTACCAGCTGATATATGACACGTCAGCAGCACGTCGGAAGACGCTTCTGAGGAAGACGAGTCTCAGTCGAAACTGTCAAGCAGGTAAAACACATCTCCTTACATCCTGCTCTGTCTGAATATAAGAAAACCTTAAAATATTCTAAATAAGAAGACAGTACGGACCTTATCAATCTAGCTTCTACAGTAGCTCTGTCTTCTCTGTTTCTTTGACAATGACCTTTTTTAAATCAATAAGCAGGTAAGAGAAGCAGCAGTTAACTGACCTTGAGACCCGCTGCATAGCCCACAGGTTGGGGGGCAATGTTGGACTGACCGGGCTCTCCAGTGACCATGGCCATCCCAAAAACTTCCTGGAAGGCGTCTCTGACTGCCTCCACATTTATTTCCTTATCTGAAGTGACCACAATATCAATGTCCCCACCAGATTCTGGTGAGCAACAATACACAAACATTAATGGAGGACATGTGAATGTTTAGTCAGCTTTTTTCATAATGGGGTAATGTTGTGATAAGGAGAGAGCTGCTTGACTTACTGATGTATGGAGCCATGCCAGGATCCAGAGTGGTGATCATGGACTCAACAGAATGCTTGGTTTTGTCCAAGACTGTCTTTACTACAGGGTTACCTGCTACTCCCTGAAGACACAGACAAAACACAGGACATGACAGAGCACTGCGCAGGGTTTGCCTGTCAGAACATGTCATATTACTGCTAAGATCAACTTGGACACATTCATACAGATTAATCACATTTTCACAGTTTGCGTATAAATCTGAAATCATATCAACCACCAAAAGACTATAGAGAAACTCAATCATATTTCAGCTACCGTTTACATGTCTAACAGGTTCATTTCTTATTACCATAAAGGTCACATACCAGAGCATGGTTTATGTAACCTTATTATATTTCTTTCTCACTGCTGGTTTAAGTCACTGCATCTCCTGACAGAACAACACGGTTGTATTCCAGCCCACATGCATGTTTTTTTCAGTTGAACATCATTGAAACAGAGCAGCTCATGTTGCTGCAGTGAGAAGTTAGCAGAGTGAGATGCCCGTCCAGGGAGGTAATGTTACGTCCTGTTTTATCTCATGACGGCATTGTTTAAATACGGCATGTGCTGTCTGTTGACCCAAATTTTCTCCATAATTGAAAATTTTTCCACACTGCTTTTTTATTCCTAATTTAACTTAATCCTCTTTTTATCGGCTGTTTGTCGTCTGCCTGCTGCTGTTTGATGGTGACGCAGAATTTAAAAATAAAGGCATATCCTCAAGATGATGATATGGATTGATGTTTTCACTTTGCATTGATTATATTGGATCATTGAATCGATGTATCGATCCAGATTGATTGATCATTACATCCCTATTAAACAAAGCAGTTGTATAAATAGTATGGATGTATACTTAACAATCCTACAGCTTGCCTGAAGTCAGCAATGTTATGTATTACATGTCTGAAAAGGACTTGTCAAATATTATATTACTAGTCCATACCCATTGGTAGGTTTGTCACCTTTCACCTATGCCAGTCCTCAATGCCTATGTGCAGTTTCACATAGATTGGCCACGTCAGTGAGTAGAAAAACGTGGGACAGACAGAACGTCTGACTGACAGAATGACACACCGACAGTTTCTGTGATTATGTACATACCAAAAATTTGAAGAAAAAAAAACCAAAACATTCGGCCACAGGGGGAGCCACAGCGATCGGTTGGATTTTAGCCATTTTTTAAGCATTTTTCTGTTGTTATAGCGCCACCCAGTTGACAATTAGAGTTAAATTTCTCCAGTCACCTTGAGGCGTCCTGTTATACATATCTACCAAGTTTAGTAAAAATCAATATGGCGGTTAGGCCTAGAGAAGAAATTAGTGCTCTAGCGCCCCCATTTTGTTTGATCAGGTCAATAACGGAGTGGTCGACTCAGATTATGTGTGGTCATATGCCTACAAAGTTGCGTGGTGATCGGTGAAACCCTTGAGATGTTATACACCTTTCTGTGATGAGCCACGCCCTCTGCAATATTCATTTCCTTATAGAAGCTCAGTTTTAGTAAGTTTTCCAACTTTTGCCAAGAGGGAACTTTAGATATTGGTCCCTAGATTATGTACACCGAGTTTCATGCAGATCGGTCAAACTTCCTAGAAAGAGATCAATTTGAAGTGTTTCTCAACAAAATTCAAAATGGCGGAAAATCTATATAACTGGAAGTTATGGGTTCTCTGTGCAAAGTTTCATGTCTCTACGACATACGGGGCATGAGATATGCCCATTCAAAGTTTGCAATTTCAATCGGTTGCTATAGCGCCCCCCTTTGGTCTATTGATGTAATATTGCTTTATTCGCATCCTTCCATAACCTCTACCACTGTGCCAAATTTCATATGGATTGACCAAGTCAGTGAGGAGAAAAACGTGGAACACACACACAGACACACCCACACACAGAGTTTTCGTCATTATATAGTTAGAAGATGTCAAACCCCATTTGATTAGAGTAATATTACCTTAAAAAAGCCCCAGATGCCTCCACCAGCATTGGTGTGTCCAGGCACTCTAGGATCTTCTTGCTCCTCTGGGAATGTGATGGGAGACGCAGTATCTAATCCTCCTGTCATGGATGGCTGCTGAACCATGGGGTTTGGCACTATACCTGAAACATATCAAGTAAAGGTCAAGGTAAACTTTATTGTCCACAAAGGAAATTTGGTTTGGGGTTTCACCCCTGGTGTAGAGAGGAGAGCTGTCTTACTCCTATGATCTTCCCTGCAGTCGGCATCATTTGGGCCAATTTGGACCTCAGTTGCACATATCATTTAAGTCAATAAATAAAACACACATTAAAAAATGTAATTGTACTGTGTGTGTATATTATAATTTGTTTTAGCAGTGGCACATATTTGGGTTGGAACACCTAAAATGCAATGAAGGTCTGAGCTCTAACTTGGCAGTAAATGCAGTCTTCTATGTAAAATCAATGAATATGATACGTGCTGTGGTTCGACTTCTTAGGGACTTTGGATAAACCGATGTGCTTGAAAACAAGTCTGATTTTCTACGTAACGCCATGTTCACTCTGGATGCAGAACCACCCTGATATGTTAATTGTTGTGTGACCAGTCACCTGGCTGCTCACACCAGAACCATGTTCCTCTACACTGATCAGAAAGCGATTGTGTGTGTGTGTTTTCTGTGTTTGTGTGTCTGCTCGACTCTTTTGCTCTCTGTTAAGACACAACTGACAAATATGTTGAATAAGTAAGCATAGAATGCATAATTTATAAATGATTAGGGGTGTAAATCACCAGTTTCATCAAGATATGATATTATGTTGATTCTCTGGGCGATATGATATTTACTGATTTTACAAAGTCTGCCATGATACGACTTCAATTCCATATGGTTTAGGGGCCTGCCTAATATAATGGTAGGGGTAACACTGACGTTTCAATAAATGATAATGTTAATAACAAATGTTTTGGTATTCATAGTGTTTAAATTGCCTCATAAATCAAATAATGGAATGGCAGGAACTTTACAGGAACATCCTCTCGCTCGGTCCTCTCAACTGCCATGTTTCCACTGAGAGGGTGGAGTAGGAGGAAGGTTCCTGTAAAGTTACCGGACTCTGTATGTGACATAATTGTTGCGCAACCATTTTGACCGGGGCGACACGGCAAAGAAACAAACAGAACAACAACAAAGAAGAAGAAGCAGAAGTACGAAGCAGAAGTAAGAAGAAGAAAGCAGACAAAAGAAAGACGATTATCAACATGGAAGGAGCTGAGATGGTTGCTTGGTTTCTAGCGTGTCTCTTCGTTTACATGGCGGTGGAAGCTATGAACAATGCCGGCTATTTTGTCGCTTTCTGTTGACGTCACATCACGCCTTGAGTATATCCAATCAGCACCAAGTAAACCCCAAGCCCCACCCAGGAGTTTCTCGGGGCTGTTCTGAGTACCTACCGAGGCAGGGACTTGTTTAGCCCCTGTAAAAGTTCTGGAACTCTGTCCTTCGGGGGTGGTTTCTGCGGTGGAGACACGCATTGGGCCCGGCCCCGTAAAATTACCCCGAAGTTCCTGCGGTGGAAACGGGCCTAATGGGCTTGTTGTTTAGAAAAGGACTCCTTCATCCCGGGCCCTGCACACGGATTACTTCGATCTTGGCCTGATCCCTGACGGGCCTTGCCAGGATACCTATCTGCAGGGAAGCTTACCTGCAACAGCTGATTAGGCCCGTTTCCACTGAAGAAGTTCCTGGTAGTATTTAGGGGGCAGGAACTACTACAAGAACGTATTCTCGCTCAGCCCTCTCAAGCGCTGTGTCTCCACTGAGAGAGCAGAGTAGGAGGAAGGTTCCTGTAAAGTTACCGGGCTCTGTATGTGACGTAATCATTGCGTGACCAATTTGACCCGGGCGACGTAGGGACGCCGTTAGCCGTTAGCCGTTAGCGGTGTCTGTAATAACTCTGGTCACGGTCCGTGAAAAAAAATTTTTTTTTCCAGTGGATGTCTTAGTTACAACATGATTGAGCTAACTGGAGTAGTTTCATGTCGTATCCGACAAAGAGAGGCTTTTAACAGATGACGTCCTGTCTGCTGATGCTTTCTAGACATTGTGATTTCCCAAAACT
This sequence comes from Epinephelus awoara, assembly GCA_035609425.1. Classification (NCBI taxonomy): domain Eukaryota; kingdom Metazoa; phylum Chordata; class Actinopteri; order Perciformes; family Serranidae; genus Epinephelus; species Epinephelus awoara. The sequence goes on from CM069312.1 coordinate 36,480,011, forward strand.
GAATAAATACCACATAGCAACACAAAACTGCTTTGCTAGCTCAATCATGTTGTAACTAAGATATCCGCTGGAAAAAATATTTTTCTCACGGATTGTGACCGGAGTTATTACAGACACCGCTAACAGCTAACAGTTAGCCCAGCAAATCTAGGATAAACATGTTGTTATTTACAAAATGTCACATCCCACCCTGAGTATATCCAATCAGCACCAAGTAATGCCCAAGCCCCAGCCAGGAGTTTCTCGGGCCGTTCTGAGTACCTACTCCGAGGCAGGGACTTGTTTAGCCCCTGTAAAAGTTCCGGAACTCTGTCCTTCGGGGGTGGTTCCTGTGGTGGAGACACGCACCAACGGCCCTGGCCCCGTAAAATTACCCCAAAGTTCCTGCGGTGGAAACGTGCCTATTGAGTCAACCAACACCGGGCTAACTATAGGACTTTGGAGCATAGCAACGCAATCAACGCTGAAGTATGGATCTCGCAGTTTTTCTGTGGACAGTGGCATTCCTGCTATATTTCCTGGACTATATATCCTGTTTAACATACAGATTTAGCCCTTCAAGTGGACAGCGGATTACATAGTCAAGACACTTTCTGCTGCAGCTGCGACATTGTTCCTATCAAGCTGCATTTTTAGAGAGACTTCCGGAGGAGGTTCAGCGTAAACATCAGAGTGACGAGAACACCACACGTAATAAAAAGGTAACAAGATTGGGGAAGAAGGGTGGAATCCGGGCCAGACTTCAACGGGAAAATAATAAACAGCTTGCACTCCCTTCCATTCTACTAGTCAATGTGCGTTGCCTGCGTAACAAAACAGATGAACTACAAGCCAATGTCAACTATATGTATGAATATCGGACTGCAACTATTTTGGTATTCACTGAAAGGTGGCTTAATGCCAACAACATGAGAGATGCCCTACATATTGATGGCTTTGGATCCCCCATACGACGTGATCGTGATCCCATGCTCACAGGAAAACAGCTGGGGGGCGGTGTCTGTTTATATGTCGACAAGAACTGGTGCGCAACGACGGTGGTCCTCCCACATATTATCTCTCCCATGGACTGCACTACCGCACTTTAGTGGACTGTCCCCCCCCCCCCCCCCCCCCTTTTTTTAACACATACTATTTATTTTTTATGTTATATGTGGTAACATAATGTGCTACGCTGTGTGCCTTTAAATCCCCCCCCGGGGATGAATAAAGTGCTCTGGATTGAATTGAATTGAAACTAATCAAAAAATTAACCGTTAGATTAGTCGATTAATTGATAAAAATAATCGCTAGATTAATCGAAAGTGGGTTGTTTAGGATAGCCCTTGTTGGGAATAGAATGATTTTAGGTGTTTTACTATAAGTTGTGTTTCACTATATAAGTTTTAGATGTGTGAACAATGAAAATACTGATGATTTCAGCTGATCTGAATGTGTTTGCTTTTCAGAAGTGGAGAAGTACAGGAGAGGAAGAAACATGAAGAGCACATACCGCAATGCTTAGATACTTAGTTTCATATATGGTAAAAAGAATAGAAAGTGAGGTACAGATAGTAAGATACAGCACGTGTAGGGAGTTGTGTTGTTCTCTTGTCTTTCAAAACAGGATCCACGCCCCCACCGTCAGCGGGAAGGAGTCAGGAGGCAGGGGCGTGGTGTGGTGAAGGAGGAAGTGGAACTGCCAATGAGAAGAGGACAACGTCTTGCGTGCACAATGACACTCTGTTACGCTCAAAATAGTATGTGGGCGAGAGAGCCATTCAAAATTTGATGGCAAGAAATTGAAAAGTTGCCAAAATTTCTCACGCCCTAGCAGCCACGCCCCTTGACATAGAGAAAAGCTTTTAATAACTTTTGATCAGCATGTTCTCAGGATGATCTGTACCAAATTTGAAGTCGATCGGATGGAATCCCTAGGAGGAGTTGGTTCAAATTTAACTTGTGGAAATCGCCGTAACGAAAAAATTCAAAACAAAATGGCCAACTTCCTGTTGGGATTTTACCATGATGTTAAGAGACTTTTTTGTGCGTCTGGGTATGATACATGTGTGTACCAATTTTCATGTTCTAACTCCAAAAAAAAAACCAATGGGGAGGGTTTTTTGAAAATTTGTAGGGGGCGCTATTTCGACATTTTGCGTCAACCAAAAAAAAGGGGAAAGGGGCGAAATTGGGGCACAAAGTCGAGTAAAGAATAATAATAATAATTATAGCTGCAAGCAGCGATGAAAGGGCCCTCGCAGTCCACGCGCATCAGGGCATGCTGCCGTCGGGGGGCATGCACCTAGATGTCTTGTCAGCTGTAATAAATAAAAAAATAAACATTATCTCTGACTTACATTTCCAGTATACAGGTAAGCACCCAACCCACGTATGTATTTTTCCCAAAAGTTGAAGCTGAATACATGTAGCCTGAGTGTCAGACTGAAGCTCGCAGAACCTTCAGTCTGACATCGCCTCCATTGAAGGCGATTTACAAGGTGGAGGGAATTAGATTTTTTCCCTAACCAATCAGTAGAGACCAATGACCCAGAATCTGACGTCATTAGTATCCATGCCTCGGGGGTGCCGAAAACAAGCGTGCATTGCCCATTTAAAATGTCTCCGTCGTCGTGCACGTCCAGCTGCATCGCCATTAAATCCAGTTTAGCAGCTTCCTTAATTTGGTCCTCCATTAACGCGAGTAGTGGCGAAATACCTCGATAGCATCGTTAATGTGGTCTGTAGGATCTGCAGCGGTCGCCATTGTTGCTATCCTCACCAGTTACCCACCGGCGTACAGCTTGACATCAGCGTGGCGCTGATTGGCTAATCGCTAGACCCCCGGCATTCATTGGTCCGTCCATCGTTTGGACGAGATAAATCGCAAATTCAATGAAGTACACCAGACCAGTGAGACAAGCCTACTCAGTTGAGTGGGCGGTGTCTATGGTCTGGAACCAGGCTAGAATACATGCCCAATAGTTCAAGGTCTTCTGACTCTTTAAAAGTTGGCATGGTGTCTCTAGCTCAAAGTATGAGGGACAAGAAAAGGTTGAAAGTTGATGAGTTTTGAAGAGGATTTGAAGATTTTCCAATTTGCTTCCATTCACACTAATTACACTGCCACCAGAGCGCCATCTATTGGCCGATTTGCACCGAATTTTGCACAAACCCTCAACGGGCCATGGAACATGATCAGCAAAAGCATTGTGGTAATCGGACTGTATTTGGTCAAGATATGAAAGACTGTCTGTTTTGAAAACAATATGCAAGAATTTGTTGTTTTATATTTTGGCCGTTTTTTGGACAATCAAAATTCTTTTAATAACTTTTTATCAGGAGGGTCCACAGATGCTACATGCAAAGTTTGGTGCAAATCGGTCAAATCATCTAGGAGGAGTTTGAAAAAGTACGTTTTTCATTTTTCGCGATTTAGCGAATGGAAAGTTACAGCAAAAGTAGGCCTGGCTTACACCACACAATTCAGCTGAATTCAGAGAACACGTAAATAGGTTTAACAATGCCATATCATGTGGGAGTTATTAGCCAAAAACGCTTCTGCATTGAAAATAGCACCACCTGCTGGTCATTTTTGGTGTGTGAGTTACAGGGGCCAGTCTATACCACCCCTATCAATTTTATTTCCATGAGTATTATGGTTTTGGCACAGTGCCAAATATTAAATTAGACGGCCACCAGAGCGCCACCTAGTGGCGGATCGGTAAGTCCTTCATCTGATATCCTCAGGAGGGCATTGACAATAATTATACCAAGTTTCGTATTAATCCGCCCAACCGATGTTGAGATATAAAATACTTCAATTTAAAGAGCGCCACCTGGTGGTCATCGCCTGACATTTTGCACAGAGCCTCAGGGGCTCATGGGGAAGTAGTAAACTGAGTTTCATGTCATTCAGACACACCAATGTGGAGATATGCAACACTTCCTGTTTTGTACCAAATCTGCAGGAAGCTGCTATTTAATAACATGAGTATTCTTTGGAATATCAAAATTCTTTTAATAACTTTTTGTCAGCAGAGTCCACAGACGCTGTGTGCAAAGTTTCATGCAAATAGGTGAAATTGCCTGGGAGAAGTGTGAAAAAGTAGATTTGCGACATTTTGTGAATTTGCGAAAAAAAAAAAAAAAAAAAACGGTTGGCGGAAATGGGCGTGGCCTATACCACGAGATTCAGCACAATTCACTGAACGTGTGGATATAAGGTTTTTGAATGTGCCAAGTATATAGGAGTTATGACCCAAAACGCACTTTCCTTGATTATAGCACCACCTAGTGGTGACCATGTGCAACCACCCAAAAATATCGAATTTCAGATGTGGCCGGACGAAGTTAGAAGCATTTTGAAATTTGGGAAAGGGGCGAAATTGGGGCACAAAGGCGGGTAAAGAATAATAATAATAATAATAAATAATAATAAACAGCGCGATTATAATAGGGTCCTCACTGATGACGTTGTCGTCGCTCGGGCACTAATTATGTCAATAATTGTAATTGCATGCAGTAAAGTTTACTTTATAATGACTCCACCAACACACAATACACACCCTGCTCCAGCTTGTCCTTCACTACCTGTCAGGTAAGAGATCAGCTGAGGAGGATAAAGACGAGGAAGGCTGCGGGTCCAGATGGCATCAGCTCCAGGCTCCTGAAGTCCTGCGCAGACCAACTGTGCAGGATAGTTGAAACCATCTTCAACCTGAGCCTGAGGCTGGGGAGAGTACCACAGCTGTGGAAGACATCCTGGATCGGTGGGATGGAGCTGCCTGTCAAGACTTCGTCACTTGGTAACATTATTGGGACTAAGTTATGTTTACTGATGAGAAATGTAAAGAATTTATTGAGCTGCTGCAGCCACTCTCTTCCTTTAACAGAGATACCTGCCATGTAAATTGTTCGGTTAAAACATTCATTTAGGTGATGTTGTACTCCTGAGACCCTTTAAGGGGTTAATCATGGGTGCGTACGTAGGCTATTCTTGTTTTCACGGTGACGGCTCATTGTATTCAGACTTTCAGCAGGAGCACACAGCCCTCAGGTAAGCAGAACAACTGCTAGCTGCAAACAGCCTGCTAACGACGGTTGCATTATAAATAAATGGTTGTGTGTTGTCGACTATCCCGACATGCTTTAGGTACCTTATAATTTGTGGTTTATAAGCGTTATAAGCGTTCAGCCGCTAATGTGTGTGTAGCGCATCTCTCTCGGCTGGCATTCGGCTAACTCCCGGGAGCATTCTCGGTGATCGATGTTCGCCGAGACACGACTTTGACTCCGTGGTCTGTTGTAGAGCATTGTGTTGTCGTGTCTTGTAACGTATCGGTGCACTAGGTAAACACAGACCGTGTCTTGATATGTTTGCACTTAGAGACTGCTTCACGCATGCTCTCAGAGCGCTGGGCTTTCTGGGATATGTAGTCAATGTGGTTGCTTTGGGTCTTGTGTTTGACATTGTTAAATATATAAATAATATGTAGGTAGATTCATGTTATATGTATGTCAACAGTCTTGTTTAGAATGATAGCTGATGGAGAAATAATTAACCAGCTTAAAGACTTATGTTCTATTTATTGTGTGGAAAGTGGAAACAGCTGTTCAGTAATCACAGTTTTACATTTGACATGACATGTAACATTTTGCATCTGTTTCTTATTGTTTCAGGTTTATGACCTGTGGTTATTTTGTTATCTAAATAAAGAAGACAAAAAGAAAACACGAGTTATAACTTTGCGTGCTGCCTGTCGAGCCTTTTCGGAGGGCTAAAATTTAAAAAGATCCGAAAAATGCCTTCTGCTCAGCGCACAAAATGGAGCTGAATGGTACAGCCCCCTCTCTCCCTCAAAACTAATCAAATACACCATCAAATGACTCCAAAACGTTCTAGTAGAAAACACATGGCTTCCACATTCCCCACGCTATGAAATAATAATGTATAATTAAGTAACATTACGACAGATGAAGCAAATACTCGGAACTACTTTCTTGAGTAAACCACTGGGCGGAGTGACACAGTGCGCAGCTTAGACAATGCCTTAGTTATTGCTCGGCATGCATTTGCGGTATCGTCAGCTGGACGCAGCAGAAAGTTTGAGGATAGTTTACAGAGTGCTGTTGGAAATCATGGTTTACACATGCATTGCAAAAGGTTGTGGTAACAAGCTGAAGACATGGAGCAGAGTGACGTTTCACGTAGTACCAACCAAAAATACGGACAGGATGAAACAATGGCTATTTGTGCTGGACTTCGACCCCCACACGCCTGTGGAAATGGTCCGGAAAATGTTTGTTTGCTCCAACCATTTTTTACCGGAGGACTACAGTGAAAGGATGGAGCACAGAAGCTCAGGAATGGTTCAAACGCTTTTCAACCCAAGCATGGTAAATAATGCTAAAATGCAAATAATGTTGTGGTTATGTTATGGATAAGTGCTTGCCCAGAGCATATAGTGAAGTGACTGGCATTACTTCTCATTGTTGGGAATAAACAGACTGCTAGGGAACATTTTATGTTGTTGTTCCCTCAGGAGTTGTGGTGATTTATGAGTGTGGAGTTAGCATGTTCTCCCCGTGTTCCCGTGATTAATTTGAGGTGTACTCTCGTCCCATCCCACCATCAATATACCGTATTTCCGCAATTTAAAACCAGGCCCCTATTAGAAGCCAACGTCTTTTAGTAACCGGGTCTAAAAAAAAAAAAAGAATAAACGCCGGCCTCTTTTATAAACCGGAGATGGTTATTTGACGTTTTGGCATTTATAGAGCGCTAGACCCGGATTACACACACATACACAGAGACTCACATCCACACACACATAAACCCTCATCCAGGCGCATGCGCAGTTGCGCACTCTCAGCTGATTGTAAACAGATAAGATGGCGACAAGACCGAATTCAGTGTTAATTTAAAGGTAGAAGTTTTGAAATATTCCAAACAAATATCGGGGGAATACACCGCGAGGCATGTGACGCCTGGTTTGCAGAGGACGGCAACAAGACCTTCACAAAAGGAGGGAACATGAGAGCACCTGACAAACGCAAGATAACGGTTTACCGGCGACAGAGAAGTCCGACTCCAGGTCCAGTAATTTCCTCTTTCGTTGGTGTCATGACTGTCCAGTAGTACCTGGACAACCGAGCCGTGGCAGCACAGGTATGTGGCGTGTCAGAGATAAACGAGATGTTCACATTTTTGTCATTGTGGCAGGTAACGGTCCACAAACCTCACCGGACTTTAGGGACTGTTCTTTACTTATGAAGGGACTGTCAGGGGAGAAGGGTGGCTGGTTGATTTTTATTTTATTTTTTTATTTTATTTTGATCTCCCCCATGTTAATCACTTATTGATGCTGTTTTTGAACTATGAATAAGTAAATAAGTAATTTATTCCTTTGAAATATCAAAGGAGCCGAGGAATGGTTCGCCCAGGGCGTAAAACTAGCCAGGACCGCCTCTGGCACTGATATTTTTACCGTAACTATCTTTATCTATAGAAGCCCATTGTCGCCAGTAATGGAAAAAAAAAAAAAAAACGCCATTCCTAATCAATATTGTGAGATAAAAAGTCACAATTATGAATGTAGCCTAGTTTTAAAATTAATTTGTGGCATGTTGTCTTGTAAGGTGTGTGGCATCACGGTGGCTGCAGATGGGACAGAGGATGAGATGATTCACTGTTTCAAGGCAGGACAACTAGTACACTGTGCTGTAGTAAATAGTAAATGGTGATTTACAAAAACACCAAAAACTATTTTTACTGTTAAAGTTTGCTACTGTAAATAATACAGTACTTCATTTGTAATACTATATAGAATATATACATTTTTACTGTAAAGAAAAGTTTACATAAATATTTCTGCTGTTTAAATTAAAAAAAAAAATACAGTATTTGTATTTTCAAATTTGGCTGAGATTTTTTTTTCTTTTATTAAAAGCCTCCTTCAAATAGTAGCCTGCCCCTATTTGTACCCTGGTCCCAAACTAATTTTTTGTTAATAGCAGCCCCGGCTACTATTTGAGGAAAAACGGTACATATGTAACATACAGTCACTGGCCACTTTGTGTACACCTGTGTAATCTAATCTAATCTAATGCAATCCAGTAGAACGACTTTACCATGATTTTTTCCCTGAAGCTTGTAAATTTTCGGTTATTGTTGACATCATCTAGAAAGTGGTGATTCTACTTTGATTATTATTGAGGTCATAGTGAATGGTGGTGGTGTACTGGGGTGGCCTCTTAATTTTCTTTAATTGAGGGGGACAAAATATTACTAACACTTTTAAATATAATGCACTCCAGTACACCAATACCACCCGCTACAACCTCAATAATAAAATAGAATAATCACCTTTGTGACAAAAGCTGAAAATGTAAAAGCTTTGTAAATGTAGAATGTGTGGCAGAGCTGCCACCCTCGCCACCAAATATGTTTGACTTTTTGATGGCTTCAGCGACCTCAGGTCAAGAATGGCGAGCTCTTACATATGATAGGGCCATCGCCCATGGGGGGGACAAAATGGCTCGATAGCGCACCCTGGAAATTTTCAAAAAACCCTTCCCATAGGGTTTTTTTTGGAGTAGGAAGATGAAACGTCACACCACATCAGGGTTAACTTACTCTGAGTTTTCACATAACTGCTTCAGTGATGCGTGCTGCTGGCCCCCCGTGGTGGCGCAGGAGAGCGAGGGCCCGATCACAGCTGCTTGCAGCTTTAATTATTATTATTGTTATTTATCGCCGTTTCTTGTATTTTTGTACTTATTTGCATGACTAGTTATTTAAGTTTTTTTTAAGTTTTAATTTAAAATCTTTAATCTGACTCTTGACACAGCAGTCAAGGGACTGCTGTAACACTGGAATTTCTCAATTATGGGATCAATAAAGGTGTATCTTATCTTATCTCTTATATAAATGATAATGACAAATATCACGGTGGAGAGATGGAGTGGATTAGTCGGAAAGGGCCATGCTACCTTTTGTTGTGTGTCATGATATGAGACAAAATATTGCTTGCGAGTGACAAATCTGGTATCAGAGAATGTATGAAAACACTGATTTCAAGCCTTTCCACTTTCAAGATAACAAACATTATGAGTTAGAAAATGACATTGACCCAGAGACCCACTTCTACCAGAACATCAGTATGACTTGTAAGTATTATACTGAAGACAAGTTCAATTCCGAAATGAAGGGTTTTTCTGTGATCCACTTTAATAGTAGAAGTCTCTACAGTAACCTCTCAAAAATCAAAGATTACTTCAACAGTTTCAGCAAAGATTTAGTGGAATAGCAAATTCAGACTTGGTTGAGTGATGATAAAGAACTGCAGGATAGACTAGAGGGTTATCAAATGTTATGGCAAAATAGGGCCAACAAAGGGGGAGGGGGGTGTTGCTCTTTATCAATTAGTTCTATTTATAGAGCACCGGGGTCCTGTACTGATCAGTCTAATAAGAAGCTTTCTGAGTTATATAAAAACATAATGATAAGGTGATTCTGGTTTGTGGTGACTTCATTTATTTGCTAAAATCTAATGATCATATGAAAACTGCTGATTTTTTAAATATTATGTTTAGTTTCAGTTTTTATCTATTAATTGTTAAGCCTAGTAGAATAACGAAGGATAGTGCAACATTGATTGATAAGAGCTTTGTAAATACAACTGATGGGAAGATAAAAAGTGGACTCATAGTAACTGATGTAAATGATCATTTGCCTGTTTTTACAGTGTTGGAAATGAACAAGTTGACATTACGTACGAATGGGCAGACTCAATTTAGTGACTCTGCTTTAATGACTCTTAAAGCAGATCTTATAAATCATGATTGGCAAGAAGTTTATGTAGAGGACATTGACAACTCATATGAGGCATTTTTAGATATATTTTTGATGCTTTATGAACGACATTGTCCGTTGAAAGAAATTGGACAAAATTCTAAAAAGAGGGGAAAACCATGGCTGACAAAGGGGTTGGGGTGGCACTTTACTCAGTGCGCATGCTCCGGCACGTGCAGCCTGTTGCAGTCACTCGTGCTTGTTTTTTTAGTTTTCCTTCTTTCGATTTACTAAGTTAGGTATTTGTGCGTGTTTTTTTTATGACTGACATTTTAAAGCTGCGCCCCCTCCAAACATGCTGATTGAGAGACTTGTGCTCTGTTTCCTCACTCTGGAATTACTTCTTTCATTCGGACCCGGCACCATCGCACAACAACTTCCTGGCCGCATTGTTTACTCCAGAGATCAGCAGATTGCGCTGAGGCCGGACGGCATGGCGGCCGGAACATCAGAGATCCCAGCTGAAATGTGGAGGAAAACACACAGAGGATGCAGGGAAGGAATTACACAGCGGAGGAAAAAAGCAGAGTTGAGACAACGGAGGTTTATGGAGAAGAGGAAATATAAGCCCTGTCTCCCCTCTCTCATCATGGGCAACACGAAGTCGCTGGCAAATAAGATGGACGAGCTAACAGCGGTCGCCAGGAGTCAGAAAGAGTACCGGTAATGTAGTCTTATGTGCTTCACTGACACATGGCTTCACCAGCACATTCCCGAAAACAACGTCTCCATCAGCGGCTTTCAAACCGTTCGGGCCAACCAGGACTGCGCCGAGAGCGGTAAGCGCAAAGGAGGGGGGCTTGCCATTCTAGTCAACAACCGATGGTGCAGTCCTGACCATATTTCTATTAAGGAACGAATCTGTTGCCCAGACATTGAACTGTTTGCTGTTGGATTCAGGCCGTATTATTTGCCCAGGGAGTTTTCGCATGCCATTATTGTGACTGTTTACATCCCTCCTCTGCCAACCAGACATTGGTATGTGACGGCATTCACTCCGCCATAGCTCGCTTGCAGACTAAACACCCAAGTGCCTTCATAGCTATCTCGGGTGACTTCAACCACGTCACCATGGCAACAACATTGCCCACCTTTAGACAGTATGTGAGCTGTCCTACCAGAGAAGAGAGAACACTGGACTTGCTGTATGCAAACACCAAGGATGCATACAGCTGCTCCCCTCTCCCCCCTCTGGGTAGGTCAGACCACAACCTGGTGCACCTCAACCCCTGCTATGTACCACTAGTTAGGAGCCAGCCTGCGACCATGAGGACAGTAAGGAGATGGTCAGAGGAGGCTTAAAGGCTAAGTTCGGTTTTTTGACACCTGGGCCTTATTTTTAGGAATAAATACGCTCGTAGACTCACCCAGACAATTTTGGTGGAGCTCGGAGTCGTTTTCGAGCAATTCAGATCCATCCGACGGCGTTTTCTCTCATGCCATAGAAGCGGACCGGGCCAGACATCGAAGCCCCTAAATTAGACATTATCTGCTGCGAAACTCGCTCATTTCACCTACATTTTATAAATGAATGGCCAGTGTTATCACCATGTCAGCTCAACTTCCTTGTTATGGTCATCTGGGGCTTTACAAGGATGGGTAACTTTTGATGACGCCAAAGAAGCGCGCCGCAGGAGCACAGTCCAGCCGGCGCTAGGCTAGGAGCTACACGGGTACAAACATGGTTCGTCATTGCGTTTTTCCACTTTATCCAAACAAAATGACTAGTTGGACAAAGTTCACATTCCACAGGCTTCCTTTGAAAAACCCGGAGTTACTAAAGCTCTGGCTTGTTGTCCTGAAAATGGACCCGAATATTCCTATGGAAGAACTGAGGAGGGTCAGTCACCGGGTCTGCAGCGCTCACTTCGCTCTAGAAACCACACTGAACTGAATTTCCTAAATGCCAAACTCATATCTATGAAACTGTCAACCGTGTTTCTACATTATTTTTTTCTGTGTAATAGCCTGAGTCTGCATTCCAGATCATACATAACTACAAAGTAAAGACATCATACCCAAGTTATTTATTTATAAAGCAAACACTCATAGAAAATATACCCTTTTTGCATCTGTATGGGCTACTTACTCAATCGAAAGTTGTCCGTTCGGTCCTGCTGGCTTCGGCTGCGTCTACCAGTTGACTCTCGGGACATGAAAAAAAGTCTCTACCACAGCCCGGTTTGTCATGGCAGAAAAATCTTACAGTGTAGTGAGACACGTATTTTGGGGGGCATCAATATGTGTTTCCTCTGGTCTCAAGTCCCACTCTGAGCAGCAAAGGCTCTCCTCTTCTGTTGTCTGTGGCGTGTCCACACCACCACCACCAGTTAGCCCCCATTCGTGGACGTGCAGTGGTCGCTTGTTGTCTGGCCAGCTGTTCGGCTCTTTCCCTCTGCATCCTCCTTTCAAATAGCTCCTCGTCTGTGTATTCTGGCTCAAAACGATACAGGCATCCATCATTCTCCAAGTCGTCATCAGCCACTTCTACATCGGATAAATATTCCATCACGTTGCACAAGAATAGCTGTGTAGCTGTATAGCCTAGCCTAGCGCCGGCTGGACTCAGCTGTGCTCCTGCGGCGCACGTCTATGACGTCATCAAAAGTTACCCATCCTTGTAAAGCCCCGGATGACCATAACAAGGAAGTTGAG